>CM065120.1:12635000-13152500 GCA_033026305.1 Cirrhinus molitorella
CCACACTGATGAAAGGCTGTATCATTATGTGAGACAAACACAGTTAAACAGTGTTGTCCTGATTGGCTAAGATACATTATTCTGACCAGTCTGTGTGTGTGTGTGTGTGTGTGTGTGTGTGTGTGTGTGTGTGCTGCTTAGTATCTCCTCAACACCATTTCCCAGCTTCAGAGGATTCTCACAGTCTGTTAACTGACATTCTGATATTATACACAGAAGGAAAGTAGCTTCAAGTTAAAGAGATAGTTCACCCCAAAATGTAAATTCTGTCATTAATTACTCACCTTCATTTCAAACCCGTAAGACCTTTGTTCATCTTCGGAACACAAATTAAGATATTTTTGATGAAATACAATAGGTTTCTGACCCTGCATAGACAGCAACACAACTTATGCGTTCAAAGTAGGGCTGTCAAACGATTAATCGCGATTAATCGCATCCAAAATAAAAGTTTATGTTTAGATACTAGATGTGTGTTTACTTTGTATATTTATTATGTAGATATAAATACTCACACATACATGTATATATTAAAACTAAATATTTATATGTATATATATTTATACCTGTATACAATTCAGATTATAAATAAATATAAATATTTTAGATATAAATCTAAAATATTTTTCCTTAATATATACATGCATGTGTGTGTATTCATATATACATAATAAATACACACAGTACACAATTATATAGTATATAAACATAAACTTTTATTTTGGCTGTGATTAATCGTGATTAATCATTTGACAGCACTAGTTCAAAGCCCAGAAAGGTGGTAAGGACATCATTAAAATAGTCCATGTGACATCAGTGGTTCAACCTAAATTTTTATGAAACTATGCATATGTCATGGTACACTCTTGAATGCAAGGTGAAGACTGACAGAGAAGAGAAGTAATTGTTGAATTAGTCAATTTTGTGAATAGTTGAATTAGTGTTGAAGTCGTTATTTTTGTTTTCTTTGCGCACAAAAAGCACTTAGCTTCATAAAATTAACGTTGAACCACTGATGTCACAAGGACAATTTTAAAGATGTCCTCACTGGCTTTGAATGTTGTAGTTGCATTGCTGTCTATGCAGGGTCAGAAAGCTCATCAAAAATATCTGAAGATAAACGAAGATCTTACAAGGTTTGGAATGACATGAGGGTGAGTAATTAATAGCAGATTTTTCCTTTTTGAGTGAACTATCTCAGTCTGCCTGGAAAAAAAAAATGGATTTGTTAAAGATTTCAAGGTTAGTGGTATCAGATCTTTGATAATCGCTCAGCTATCTGTTCTTGGCCAAAAAGGTAAAAAGTAGCCAATTTTTGATCACAATAAGAGGGTGTGTGATGTATGTATCACAGGGTAATTCTGTCAATTCTCTCATTTATTTCTTAAAGACATACAACAATTAATAAACAAACAAAAAGCAATATCACATTAGCAAAAATGCCATTTTTTCCCTCCTGAATATTTGCATGATTGCAAATGTGATGCTGATTTCAAACAACAGCACAATACACAATAAATTAATATTATGTTAACTTTTAGACACAATATTGTCAGTATTAGCTGTTTTTGCTGAATTTTTCCAAAGAAAATAGTTCTAAACAAAGTCACAGAAGAACTGCTATTCCTTTCTGAGCAATACACAGTGGTGTTTCATTAAGATTCCATGTTTTCAAAAGAATCAAGTAAGCCAATGATTCAGTGAACCATTCAATCAGTCATTAAGTCTTCACTAAATGACTCATTCATTAAGACAGAGACACCACCACCTATAGATGGTTTTAGAGTACCATATTTAGAGTACCATATCATTTTTATAAGAAAATAATTTCATATGCCAATATTCAGGTTTTTATACTTATTAAACACATATCATTATTTCTGCAATTCTAATTGCAGTGTAAATGCATTCATGCCACCTCTGACCAGTCTGTGTCAATATATGTAAATGCCACTTCTGATGCAGCTTCTGAATGTTATAGCCACAATGTGGCCTTAAAGGGTTACTCCACCCCAAAATGAAAGTTTTGTCATTAATCACTTACCCAAAGTTGTTCCAAATCCATAAAAGCTTTGTTCGTCTTCGGAACACAATTTAAGATGTAAAATGATGAAAACCGGGAGCTTTGACTGCCAAGTAAATAACACTGTCAATACTCAGAAAAGTATGAAAGACATCATCAAAATAGTCCATCTGCCCTCAGTGGTTCAACCATAATTTTACGAAGCTACGAGAATACTTTTTGTACGCAAAGAAAACAAATTGTCTCCTACACGCCGCCATAGCTCCATTTTGGAGAGTATTCCCTGGACGCAAACAGCGTACGCTGTTCTCTGTCAGCTGCATCACACGGATACGCTGTTTTCGTTCAAATCAAGTCGTAAAAAAACTTAGAATACTCATTTGTGTGCTGCGGTGATGTGGAGGAGAGAAATTGTTGAATACAGTGAATCCTTGTTTTTGTTTTCTTCACATACAAAAAGTATCTTTGTAAAATTATGGTTGAAACACTGATGGCAGATGGGTTATTTTGACGACGTCTTTCATACTTTTCTGGGCCTTGACAGTGTTATTTACTTGGCAGTCAATGGGACAGCCACTAAGCTCCCCATTTTCATCAGAATAGCTTGTATAATAAATTTTGTTCCGAAGACGAACAAAGCTTTTACGTTTGGAACGACATGCGGGTAAGTGATTAATGACAAAATTTCGGGGTGGAGTAACCCTTTAAAATATTTATTCTAAAGCTACAAACGCGTGTGAATAATTTGCAATTTTATTTGATTAATTAATCAGCATATCACGTAATTAATTAACCTATCTCTCTGCATCTATCCAGTCTTCGTATCAGTTTTAATTTTCACCAGGTAAAACAAAAGGAAACACATGAACATACACAATATTAAAAACTTCGGCTGTGGAAGATTATGACACAACACATGACACAATCCTGGCACAATAATTCATCCTGAAGGACACAAATTTAATTTCCAGATATGGACCAGGAGAGAGAAGATCACCAGGGACATAAACTACATTTCATTAAAAGCCTGTTTGCCCTTTGATTTATAAATATGTTGATTCCTGTATTTATCAGTTATGAAAAGTCTGTTGGCTCTGACAGCTAGGAAAGGCCAAATAATCTTTACCATAACTCACACGCTGTGGGAGAGTGACAAAAACAAAGGAGGAAGAGAGAGAGAAAACACCAACAAGGAAGAACTAATTACTGTAAGTAATGGTATCTGAGGTGTTGACAGGGCATATCTCTATAAACATTTGCACAAACAAGCCCCATGATGCTTTGCTGTCAGCAGGACAGCGTACAGCCACTTTCCCTATCTGTCTCTCACTTTGTTTCTCATTGTTTGTTTCTCTCGCCTTTTGCTGCGTCAGTTTTTCATTTTGCTCTCTCCGAGTGCCCTGCAAACTTTAATATAACACACATAAAAAGTGAACTTGGTGTTTATACAATTGACATGCGCACACAGTTCTCAGATGAACTGCCAAATTTGACAGATCTCTTTGGAGTTGAAAGCAAATTGAGTAATGTAGTGCACAATGTTTACTATCCTACAAGCAGCATTAAATATAAACAAAGACATTTCAAAAACTTCTGTTTGTTCGTTCCACTAAGTGGAGTAAGGTCAAGGTCTTCATGCTATACAGCAATGCTTTCCAAGGCTTTCTGAAATCTTTAAATGTACGTTTGCAGTGCATAGGTTAAACTACAGCCTACTTGAAGTGCACTTGAGTAATGCAGAACATTGCACTTTCACATTACTCTCAAGGTGTTGAAAAGCATCTGCAGTGACTTTTTGATCCATATGTAACTAGAATGACATCAAATATTCTCTCTATGACAGTTCTTGCCTTTTTTATTTTGGATTACCTATTATTCCATATTGGAACATTTTGGATTCCATTTTCTTTTTAGTGAAGGGTAGTAGGGCCTTCAGAGTTGTTCAAATAAAGTTCTTAGCAATGCATATTACATAATACTACTAAATTAAATTTTGATATATTTACAGTAAGAAATGTACAAAATATCTTAATGTAACATGATTGTTACTTGATATCTTAATGATTTTTGCCAAAGAAAAAAGAGAGGATAATTTAGACCCATACAATGTATTTTTGCCTATTGATACAAATATACCAATGCTACTTAAAATTGGTTTTGTGGTCCAAGGTCACAAATGTTATATCTAGTAGTAAAGAGAAAGATATGATCGGTTCATTTGTGCTCTTCACTGCTGCTTGAAATGTCACATTAAAGAGTGTTAAAAAGACACCCTTTGTTTGAATGTTAAGATAAAATTTACAGAATTTGAAAGCTGAGATTTTGTTTTCAATCAATAGTAACAAAGCACAAAGCTAATTGTGATTACTGGATGCCAGGAACCCTACAAATAATGTGTGGAGAAGTATTGTTGGTTCAACAACTGAAATCAGCTTTAATTTCTCTGCCATTAAGCTTCTTGAAGCAGCAATTTTGGAATTTGTAATGAGACGTTACCATGGAATTTGCTGCTTACAGTCGCTGCTCGGCATGGAGCTGAAGATCGCTGAATAAAGGCTTGAGTTTGGTACTATTCCTCGTAGTCGTATGGATTCTGAAGATTTGGATTACTGTGCACAAATAAAATGAATCCTTTTGTAATTATGTTGCGTTTTTGTGTATTTTATGGTTCTTTTGTCACAGCATGCCAGAGAAAACACCTATTGTGTCCCATGGGCAAACAACTGTAGTGTTAATTTTGTCAACGAAACTATGATGAAAAATGTTTGTTGACTATCTTTTTTCCCATGACTAAGACGAGACGAAAACGAGACGACAATAAGATCAATAAACAAAAACTATGGCTGTAGTTGGAGTTTAACGATCTAAATGAAAGCATATTTCAGCCTCGACTATATTGTAATTTGGAATTATTGGAGTTACTATTAGGAATTTCACTGTTATAATATTTTTCCGCTTGTTTTACCAGTTTTCATAATGTAGACAGAGAGAGTGCATACGTTACTGGTATAAATTTATATAGTAATAATTGTATATTTCCATAGTAATAATAATACAATTAATGAAATAAATTATTAAAGGTGTAGTTCACACACTCAAAAATGACAATTGTGTCATCATTTACTCAGCCTCATGGTCCAAAAGAGTATTTGCAATCAGTTTTATCAAACAAAATATTCATTGCTGAAGGTACTTTTTGTAATGTCTGTTTTAAACTTTACACAACAATGACTTTAAATTATCTTTTGGGAATAATTTATCTGCCAAATTTGATGTGTGATTAATTTGTGATTAATTAATTACATTATTAATCACCACATCATGTAATTAATTAGATTAAAGAATTTAATCGCTTACCAGCCCTAGTATATTATATATATATATATATATATATACCATCTGACACATTTCTTCAAAAAATGCATTTTTATCAGGCTCCAATGTATAGGTTTCTATGTAAATACTGGTACTTCTGATTGGGCTGAGGTGGGATTTTGCCGAGTTTGAAGTAAAAGTACTTGATGGACGTACAATATGTGTCAAGAGCATTCACTCAGTATCATTATCTCATTTTTGACCGAGATGGCTTTTAGAGGGTTTTGCATCGGAACTCTTCATATATAGTTTAACTACTATACAGCATGACGAAGATGGGACAGATTTAATTGACTAAAACCTGACTACAATGTCCATACATTTCGTTGACTTAAACTTGACTAAACAAAAACAGGACAAGGTTGACTAAATATGATATCTAAAATGTAAGTTTGAGTAAGACCAAGACTAAATAAAAAATGGCTGCATGCCAAAATTAATTAACGGTTAATTAATAATAATCTTTTGCTAAAATGTCATGTTTTTATTGACTAAAACTAAAATACTTCAGGTTTTATTAGACTAAAACTAGACTAAAATACTTTAGATTTTCTTTGACTAAAACCAGACTAAAATGTTGAGACTTTTATCCCTGGTTTCACAGACAAGGCTTAAACCTAATCCCAGACTAAAATGTAAATCTGAGCTGTTTCAAATGAAAGAAACTTGCACTGACTGATCTTAAAAAAAAATCAGTGCCTTTGTTTTGTCTCAAGATGCACATCAGTAATGTTTTTTTTTTTTTCTCTAAAGCACATTTCTAAAAAAAATTACTTAAATGTCCTAATTGAACTACAGCATATTCCTGGTTTAGTCTAAGCCCTGTCTGTGAAACCAGGCCAAAGTCGACTAAAACTTGCCTAAAACTAAATAGGATTAGGTTGACTAAATATGATAACATAAAACTAAACAAGGACATTTAACACGGGACTAAGACTAAAGACTAAAATAGAAAATAGCTGGCAAAATGAACACAAACAACAAAGTAAATGTTCCGATAAGTAATGGTTAAATGATGATTCAATTTTAAGGGTTTAAAGTGTAGTCTTGTTTAACACTGAAACAAGTTGGCAGCAGAAATCACAAAGAACGAAATGTTATCATTTCATATTAAGAAAATGAGTAAGCTTCATTTAATAATGCAACTGAAATCATAATGGTGTTGATAAGACAACCAAATATATTTAAAATTAATGCCGCCATTTAAATATTTATTAGGATTCATAAAAATCACATTTTAGGTGTCCTATTGTACATTTTAGTGCCTGCGAAAATGTTAGTAAATGTAAATTTTGCATGGGATGGGACATGCCCCCTGCACTTTTAGAAACAGCTGATTCTGTCCCCTGCACTTTTTTTTTTTGACCCAGCGCCAATATTTCTGCCCATGTTCTCTGATTTGTTACTTATATATGAGTGAACTAACATTCAGCCGCGTGTCTGCCATGAGCTTCCAATCTCTTGTTACTCTTGCAAATTTTCGTTCGTTTATTCACTCTGCTATTTCTGGGATAAAATGCACCCCAGAAAACGTTGCTCAACCTCTCCAGAATGTGTACAGGTAAGATATAAAAAAGGATTGATTTTTTTAAGGCAGTGTTTTCCTAATTGGGACTATTTGGCAATATTTTAAGGCAGGGGTCTCCAACACGTCGCTACCAGTAGCTCGTGGCCTGATTTGAGGTAGCTTGCCAAGACTGGCTGAAAATGCGGACAGAATTGCGGAATCCAGTCATAAAATCTAAATTTACAGTTTAACGCACAATGTCACTGAAATTAAATCGCGACTATTTAAATATAAATGTTGTTGGTCTGAATGAATGAATGAATGAATGAACGAATGAACGCACAGACGCGCGGTTCGTTTACTACAAACATAAGCACGCGGTGATTTCAGCGTGTCATTTCACTAAATGAGGACGCAAATACATGAACATCGTCATCCTCATATCATATACACACAGGAGTGTAAAGGGATTCACGGCCAAAATGTGCAGATTAGGTTTCGTTTTGTGTGAAATTATGACAAAAGGCAGACTGCTGTGAGAAATTATATGAAATATGATTTAAATAATTGTATGAACAAGGAGGAACCACCTGTCTTCAGAAAAGTTTCGTTGCCATTTCTTCATCTTCCCACTCTGTAATGCGCAAGCAGCGCTGCTTTGTTTACATCGGTTACCGGGGAAACGCGCCACCTTATGTCAAACGGTGGACTTTTACAAATAGAGATTTTTAGAAAGCACTGTTTGGAGCAGATAAAATATAATTGATCATTTTGACTTATTTTTTTTGTATACAAAATGATTTAAAGACTTAAATGTGAGGTTTATCCTGTTATAAAACTTTATTCCCCCCACAACGTTATTTGAACATGTCAGTATAACGTCTTTATTTTTTAGTTTTAAACTCAGCCATTGTTTTTTAATGTTTTTATTTTAATGTTTATGCAAACCAAAAGTGCATAATGCTGCTACTTTTGTTGCAAAACCTGGTGAAATGACTAAGTGTGTGTATACTTTCTGAAAACTTCCAGACCATTTTAACATATTATACCATGTTATACCAGGCATAACAGTTTGGATATATATACATTAGACCCATTTCAGAGATTTAAGTATTGTATAACATGGGTAGCTCTCAGCAGTGTGTTCTGTAAAATGCCAATTGGTATTCTATTTAGAATTTATTATTATGAACATTACATCACCATACAGCTGTCCCCCCCACCTTCAAAACGGCTGCTACGACCCTGCCACCCACTATAAAAATAAACAGACATTTCTGATGCAAATAGAACTATAATGAAATGTCACCATTAATGCTTCATGACTGATTATATTAATCACAATCTTGATTTTTTATTTCACTAAAAGTGTCACCCCAAAGCTTAGTCCCCATTGTTACATGTCTCAGTTCTCTTTAAGGATGTATTTTTTGTCCTCTAAATGCTTTTATCACTTCATCCCCTTCAGTGCCAAATTACTAAAATTCTATTTTGGCATGCAGTTAGCCGACATGTCCTCATGCATTGTGTCACCTAATACCGGTGAGTGCCGCCTTGGCCCAAAACGGACCCTCAAATCCAATTCCACTTTAAACACTCTCCCGTTTTCTGCCAAGAGATGGAATTCTGGAATTTTCTGAGATGTGGCATGGCTAATGATAGCGCCTGCTGACAGCTATCACGACCCCTACTGAGAGACACTATGAGAGAGAGAGGGACGGGGGGCCATCCAGGGGGAGCAAGAGAGAGATGGAGACAAGGGAAAGAAGTCGGAACGGAAGTCATTTAGGTCATCTTATGAGAGGATTAAAGATGGCACCCTCCCCAAATGAAAGTGTCTGTATGAATTACTGTCAGTCAACCGTGGGATAAAAAAACAGTTGGTGCGTTGTTTACAAACCTCTTCCCGTTCTGGATCCACTATCAGGGAATGTGTGAGTGTGTGTGCGTGTTTATATGTGTAGGGAAGGCCAATTATAGTCGGTCCAAACATTTTTTCATGCATGATTTCTCCCATGTCACAGCTGGAGGATAGAAGACACAAATGAGAGAGAACAGGTCGAGGAAAGAGAAGGCAGCTGAAGCTGTGGAGGATGTGAAGAGGTAAATGAAGGGGGTGAAGGGGGGATAAGAACACATACAGGTGACACATCAGACTTCATGAGGTCATTGGTGTGTACCACACACTCCATTACGCTCTGGAGATGAGTAGAGTCACATGCTATAAAACACAGACAGATTGCTGAGATCTCCAATCTCAATCTCTTTTGTTCTTGTCTCTACGACCGTGACAATCACACAGTTCTAGCGTGAAGTTGCCGTACGTTTCATTTACTTCTGGATTTACTAATATCAAATGATGGTTGGCGATCCTAAAGATAAAAGTTTATGGACCTTGGGGGTGCATACTGGTCTTTATCGTTATTCTACAGAGGCTAAAGTGTCACACAAATATGATAATGTTTAGATCACATGCTCATGACAAATATGACCAAATAAGCAATTAACCAGCAAAATGTACATACAGTTGAAGACAAAATTATTAGCCCCTTATAAAATATTTCATTATGTTTCAAATAACGTCCAAGTGTTGTTTAACAGAAAGATGATTTTATCAACACAGCATTTTTAAACATAATACTTTATTCAGGAAGCTTTTACGGTTTGTAATACAAATAGAAATAAATGTATAACCAAGAATTTTAAAACGTCTACTGGTCAAAATTATTAGCCCACTGATGTTAATAGTCAATAGTGTATCCCTTTTGCTTGAGAACAGCCTTTAGTCGTTTGCTGTAGTTTCAAGCATGTCTCTTGAGGAAAGACAGCCCATTCTTCCTTAGCAAATTTCTCAAGCTCCTCCAGATTTGTTGGTGTTCTGGCACAAACTCTCTTTAGTGTGCCCCACAGATTTTCTATTGGATTCCGGTCTGGGCTTTGTGCAGGCCAGTCAAGTACACTCACTTTGCTCATTTGGAGGTATTTCTTCACCAGAAGTAAGGTATGCTTTGGGTCGTTATCATGCTGATTCCCAGTTCCAAATGCACTGAAACATCCCCACAGCATTATACTCCCATCACCATGTTTCACTGTGGGAACAGTGTTCTTGGGGTTGAATGCCTCTCCCTTCTTTCTCTAAACATAGGCAACATCTCTATGGCCAAAAATCTGTAGTTTTGTCTCATCTGACCAAAGGACATGTTTCCAGTATGTATCACATTCCCCCAGGTTGTTAGCAAACTTCATTCTAGCTTGGAGGTGTCTCTTCTTCAGAAGTGGAGTCTTTCTTGGTCGGCAACCTCACAGTTCATTCTTGTGCAGGGCTCTAGTAACTGTCTTCGTTGAGACATCAATTCCAGACTTGGCTAGGTCATTCACTAGTTTCTTGGCAGTTGTTCTTGGGTCTTTAGAAACCTCTCTCACTAGTTTTCTTTCCAAAGTTTTTGAAATCTTTCGCTTCCTGCCTCTGCCCGTCTTGTTTTCCACTGTGTTGGTCTCTTTAAACTTCTTGATAATGCATCTCACTGCAGTTCTTGACACTTGAAAATGGTTTGATAAACGTGTGTATCCTTCTCCATCTTTATGAGCATTCTTTCTCTCAAGTCCAAAGTAATTTATTTTGTCTTTGCCATGATGACAGTGCATATTATTTTTACTAGTTGTTTCGCAAGATACTAATCCTCAGCTTAAAGAGCAATTTAAAGGCTTAACTAGGTTAATTTAGGTAATTTTTTTTTTTTTTTATTCAAGCAACTGTAAGAAATCAGACTTTCTCTAGAAGAAAAAAATAATAGGAAATAATGTGAAAACATTCTCTTGCTCTGTTAAACATCACTTGGGGAATATTCTAAAAAAAAAAAAAAACATTAAAATTCCACAGCGGGGCTAATACTTTTGTCTTCTACTGTATACATATACAGGGTCTAAAAACAAAACATGCCAAGCATGTAAAAAGCAAGTACAAATCTGAAATTTGTTACCCATTCTCAATAGGAAGGTGCACGAACAACATTGTTTAAAGAAAGTTGCCCTGCAAAATTGCTCAAAAAGTTGCCTCATGTATCCAAACCAAACATTGTGTGTGTAATGTGTAATTACTATTACAGCATAAAATTATTATGGAAATCTTTACAGCTAAGATATACAGTATCTCACAGAAGTAAGTACACCCCTCACATTTCTGTAAATATCTTTTCATGTGGCAACACTGAAGAAATGTCACTTTGCAACAATGTAAAGTAGTGAGTGTATAGCTTGTATAACAGTGTAAATTTGCTGTCCCTTCAAAATAACAACACACAGCCATTAATGTCTAAACCGCTGGCCACAAAAGTGAGTACACCCCTAAGTGAAAATGTCCAAATTGGGCCCAATTAGCCATTTTCTCTCCCCGGTGTCATGTGACTTGTTAGTGGTACAAGGTCTCAGGTGTGAATGGGGAGCAGGTGTGTTAAATTTGGTGTTATCGCTCTCACTCTCTCATACTGGTCACTGGAAGTTCAACATGGCACCTCATGGCAAAGAACTCTCTGAGGATCTGAAAACAAGAATTGTTGCTCTACATAAAGATGGCGTAGGCTATAAGAAGACTGCCAAGATCCTGAAGCTGAGCTGCACCATGGTGGCCAAGACCATACAGCGGTTTAACAGGACAGGTTCCACTCAGAATATGCCTCGCAATGGTCTACCAAAGAAGTTGAGTGCACATGCTCAGAAGCATATCCAGAGGTTGTGTTTGGGAAATAGACATATGAGTGCTGTATATTTAAAGGGATAACTCACTAAAATGAAAATTCTGTTACCTTAAAACATGGGTTCCATTAAATGTGCACTATACTTTTTGTTGTTGTTGTTGTTGTTGTTGTTTTAAATGTACAAAATATATGTAATGGGTGAGTACATCATGAATCCATCATTCAAACTGTGTTTTAATCACAATGATATGCTCATGATAACTGTTTATATTCTGACTATTTTAGACCTGTTGGAGCAGCCCAGTACCAATATATCATTTTCCATTATCATAGTAGCTCCAGCTACAATATTAATCTGCAAAATGCATGCCATTTTGTTTATTAACCACAAGAGTGCCAAAAGTTGCACAATGTACCTTTAAACCAGATGTGTTATTATTTCGGTAGCTAGCTATAAACTTTTCAAAAGCTGTACAAACTTTATCTAACAAGCTCACTAGGAGCAAAACATTCCTCATCCATCCCAGTAGTTGACCTAAAAGTGAAAACGAACTATACTACAGAATGATTTAATGTCTAATGCCTGCTAATGTGCACTTGTGTAGTGTTTAATGTGTACTCAGTGTTGCATTATGAATTGCGTTCTAACAGACTTCAAAAAGGTGTTTACATTCACATACTTTCATGGGATATGGTCTGGCTCTTAAAATAAAGATTACAGTACCAAAACAGGAGGGTTTAAAGTCTGATGCAACAGAAGAAACTTTTTCAAGTTTCACACGGAATATTTTTCTCTATACTTTAGAAAACCACATACATCACTGGTACTTCAGAAAATCCACAAAGGCCTTGCTTTTCTTCTCTTAACGGATGATACCTAAAGTCAGTTTGTTGATTAGAACACATAATGTGACATCAAAAGCATTTTTATTTATACAAACAACCATATGGCTGATGCAAGAATCCTATACAACTGACAGAAAACTTCAGAGAGGAGAGCAACAACAAACGGATAAGCCCAAATGGAGTTGGCACAAATAAAAACACTCCAAAAAGTAAATTTTCCCCGTCTTTTTTTTTAGAGTCACGCTTACAAAAAAAAAAAACACCTCCAAGCACGGCAGAAAGAAGTGCCAAGGGACTCCATACTCCAGAATAATAGAAAATAAAACCTCAGCGCCATCACGGCGAAACAACCCAGGGGCCAAACAAACCGCTGGCAGTAATTTGGCTGTTGGATTATTAACCTCATAGGATCTACCACCCCTCTCCTGCACCACAGGGCTTCTGATAGATTTGTCCACTGATAGATGAGTCTGGTTCAGCGGCAGGGCTAGTTTAGGAGCATTTTTCTCGTTACTTTGTCCCTATCACACACCCTAGTGCCTTTATTAAGATGCATGGGCTTAAAGGCTGGTCTCAAATGGACACCATATTGGAGCTTTGCACAAACAAATGAAACATTAGCGTACATATGCCTGCTTCAGCTCCCCTGTCTCCTCGGCTTGTCGGCACCATATGTATCTATATCCACCGCCTCATTGGCTGGCTGAAGTGAGAGGGAGTGTTCAGGTGGAGAGAATGAGGGTTTTAATAGGCTCTGCAGCTGCCATGTAACATAAGCACAACAACAAAAGAGGTACTTAATTTCATGCATGGTGATGATGTGATGGTGTTTAGTCGTAATGAAAACTGATCTAGTTGAGGCTATGCTGGGGTAATCATGGGCACATTTGCACAGCACTGTTTTTATATGGTCGTTCAATAGTTGAATTAGCCTCTTGTGTTGAACATTTTCATTTAGATGTTCTCTAATCTAAATTCATCTACAGAAGTTTGAGGTCAAGATTTTGTAAACGAAATTGAACTTTTATTCAGCAAAGATGCATTCAATTAAAAGTAGCCACGTTTTCATTACCCTTCAAATTGTGCAAACTGAAATTGCCAATTGAAAATACGCCCAATAGAAGCTAATTAATTTCACAAAAACTCCCATATATCATAAAAAAAGTTTTTATGCTCACATGAGGTGGTTTTTCAGGCAGTTCGAAAAGGGAATATCTTTTCACATTTATACGGTCATTGCCAAAAATATCAGCACCCTTGCAATTGCACTTCTCTCAGAAAATTTTTCCAATTGCAACCTTGTGTCACACTGAGCATGGAGAAAAGAAAGAATTGTAAAGAGTTGTCTGTGGATTTAAGAGAAAAAAAATGTGGAAAAACATGTACAATCTCAAGGCTACAAGTCCATCTCCAGAGATTTTAATGTTCCTGTGTCCACTATGTGCAATATCATCAAGAGGTTTACAGCCCATGGCACTGTAGCTAAGCTCCCTGGACGTGGACAGAAGAGCAAAACGAATGAAAAATTACAAAAAAGGATTGTTTGAAAGGTGGATAAAGAACCCAGATTAACTTTCAAACAAATTAATGCTGATCTGCAGACACAGGGTACAACAGTGTCAGCTCACATCTGTCGCCATCTGAATGAAAAGGGACGCTATGGTAGGACACCACTGCTGACACAAAGGCATACAAAAGCAAGACTGGAGTTTGGAAAAACTTATGTGAGGTAAGTTGGTAAAGGACATCATGGCACTATTACAGAAAAAGAAGTGAGAAAAGAACACTACAGTCAAAGATGTTTTGGGGTGGCTTTGCTGCTTCTGGCACTGGATGCCTTGACTGTGTGAACGATATCATGAAATCTGATGGTTACCAAAGAATTTTGGGGCACAACTGAGTTGCCAGTGTCAGAAAGCTGCATCTTCACCAGAGGTCATGGGTTTTTCAGCAGGAAAATGACTCGAAACACACTTCAAAAAGCACTCCGTAATGGTTACAAACAAAGCGCTGCAGAGTTCTGAAATGGCCAGCAATGAGTCCAGATCTGAATCCTATAGAACACCTGTGGAGAGATCTCAAAACAGCAGTTGGGAGGAGGCATCCTTCAAATCTGAATGACCTGGAGCCGTTTGCAAAGAAGAGCGGCCCAAAATTCCAGTAGAGAGGTGTAAGAAACTTATTCACATATTAGAAACAAAAGGGGAAGCTTTCCAAAGGGGAAGCTACCAAATATTAAGTTAAGGATTTAACTTATAAGTGTGTGGATTTGACCAGATTTGTCTTCAGTTTTTTTGTGTTGTTTCAATGCAAAAAAATAAAAATAAAATAAAAAATAAACATGTGAGTACCAAAACATTTGCAACTGCAACAATTTTGTGAGAGAAGGGTTGCATTTTCTGACAGAATAGCAAGGGTGCCAATATTTTTGGCCATGACTGTAGGTCACTAGGCAGTCACATGAAGAAACATCAAGAAACACTTCATACGTGGCCATTCTCAAGTGTAAGGGGCTTTCCTTGCCATTAATGGTTCGATATCCCCTTATTTACACTGCATTTCGGCTCAGTCACGGCCACCGAGGATGATCGCGGCCACTTATTCTTGTGTCTATACCAGCCGTGCTGCGGCACGTTTCAAAAGCATTCCAGAAGCAACTCTTCACGCTGCTTCGCTAAAGATACGCACATATGTCTCGTTTAAAATAATGGCTAGTGTGGTGGCTGCGATATACGTAAACCTACCAACATCTATCGGCACAACGTCTAGCGAGAGGAAACAAATTATGTTTTAGTCACATAACATTGTTTATCGGAAACACAGTCAATTCGCAACAGTTTTTTTTATCGACATTTATGAAATAGCGCTGTAAATAAGGTGTTACCCAAGCATTAATGACAAGGAAAGCCCCTTATTCTTAAAAGCTGCTACGAAGGGTATTTCTTAGAGGTTATAGTACATTAAAGAATGATCATGTGACATTTACATAAGCCTGGCAACCTGTAAATGCGAAATAAATAAATAAATAAACAAAAACTGTTTCCATTGCAGTTTTGCTAAATATTTATTTTTCGAATTGCCTGAAAAACCACCTCATGTGAGCATAAAAACTTTTTTGCGATACATGGCAATGGAATTTTAAAATGGAGTTTTTGCAAAATTGACACTTATATTGTGCGTATTTGCAATTTCAATTTGCACAATTTGAAAGGTAATGAAAACACAGCTACTGTTTCCATGATTATCCTACATGATAATAATAAGAAATGTTTCTTGAGCACCAGATCAGCATAGTAGGGTGATTTATGAAGGATCATTTGATTTAAATTATTTTAAAGTTGGAGTATATAATATTGAAAGTCAGGGTACTGTAGTCAAAATCCATCGATTTATACACATTTAATATGTCTCTCTGACCCAGTTTGTTTGCTGGCTTCCATAGCTGTAATATGCTGTGTTTTCTGCCAACTGGCAACCCGGGTTGTCAAAATACTATTTCTTTTATTTATTTTTTTTTTTTTACTGTGGAAGACAAAGTGTTCTTGTATAAACATGAAAACTGAAGGACAACAGAGCCTTAATGCAGCAGTTTAGTATTCATGTGGGACAACTGTGTCATGTCCTGATCCTATTCCCCCCTTTCTCTTTTCAATGATTTTGTGTCACCCATAACTTTCCCTTTAACAAAAAAGTAACTTCACTCAGTTAATGTAATTTTTACGTAATTAAAGTAATTACTTCATTATACACTAAATAATTGATACTCTGACATTTGAATGTACCAGCGGTGTAGAGTTTGAGTATGTATTTGAGTATGTATTTGAATAACGGCTACTGTAATTAATTATCTTTTTGATTCGTAGTCTCAAAGATATAACAACTTTTACTCTCTACTTGACTACATTTTTATAATAAGTATATGCACTATTTACTCTAAAACATTTCTGATGAGTAATATAATTAATCATTAATTTCACATGGTAACTACGTTTTTCTGCAGTAGTTTATTTCTCCTTCAAAAGAAATTATATCGCCATCTACAGTGTATTGAAGGTACTATATCTTGTGTTGTACACAAATGTGAGTATGTTAGCAGAGAGTTGCTAGTGTTTCATTTATGAGATGAGGATATGTCTGCAGCTGAATCCAGTATGTCTAGTGCAAGTAAGCTGTGACTGTTTAATTTCACTTCGCTTTATTTTATCTATCCATTATACTGAAGAGACCTTTTTAAAAGATATTGATTGACTTCTGCCCTTTTGAGAACTTGAACTTAACTGATACTTCAGTGTTTGTAAAGACTGTTGTGTTGACCTTCGGTTCAGTTTTATTTTGATTTTAGAAAATAAATGTGATTGCACTAGCATGTCTCTAAGGAGGACTAGTAGATTTTTGAGTGTACATTTAATATAAGAAAAAAAGTACTGTTAAATTCAGACACTCTTAAAACTTTTACTCAAGACGTACTACAACTGGTGACTTGTAATGAAGTCATTTTCACTTTAAGATGCTATCTGTACTTTTAATCAAGTATAGTTTTCAGCTAATCTTTACACCTCTAGAATGTACAAATTTGTTCTACCAGCCACTTGCAAAATTGGTCTCCCAGTCTTATCAGCTAAAAAGTGTCCAAACCCAGTAAAACTATTCAGGCTAGAATACAGCAAACCAGTTTAGGCTGTTTCAGTCTTTAATCTTTTAATTTTGCAATACAAAGCTGTAATGACTTTAGCTACAGAAACAGTATTCAGGGTCTCTTTTCCCTCTGTCTCTCTCTCACGAGAGCTATCAGAGCACATACAGCAGTCACTTCTAATTTCCCTTGATCTTAATGGGCAGCAGGAAGAGAAAAGGCAATAGGACATGGACCCAGTCAGCCATTCCCCTTTAATTCTCTCACCCCAAACTTTTTAACATTGCCCTCTTAAGAGTCGGCTGCTGACAACATTGATTTGATTTCTCGTCTCAGCTGTCTAATGCACTTGATTCTCTTTTCCAAATTGACAGAGGCATCTATTTTCAGCGTCTCATCCCTCTGGAGAATTACAGGGAGAGATGGGGGCAAACAGGATGGGATTGTGCTGATATGAGCATTTGTTCTAAATTACTGAGCTAGTTCATAAGACAGGCAGAGAGAAAGAGAGAGAGAAAGAGAGAGTGCACAAAAGCAAGAAAAAAAACAAAACACCAAAAACACGGAGAAACTTAACAGATTAGTTTGCTTAAAAAATCTTCTCTCAGGGGAACTCAAAATGAGATTTTTTAAAACACGCAAACCTTGAAAGTTTCAAAAAGGATGCAAAAGCCGTATATTTCTTTGTGAGATAAAATAAATAAATAAATAAATTAAGGTTTTTCTTGGAAAACTTGGCATCCACATTAGCTCTATAGTGTGTTAATGAGTTCAGTTTTGTCTATAAGAATTTGTCTATTACTATTTTAAATTAATGCAGTTCTTTTGAATGCTATATTTATCGAAGAATCCTAAATAAATAAATAAATGCATTACGGATTAAATAATCCTGAAAAAACACAAAAATACAATTGTGTTAAAAGCAAATAATAATAAAATAAAATAAAATAATAATAATAACAACAACTACACAACTGTTTTTAATATTGACAATAATAAGCTATTTCGTTTTTTTTTTTTTTTTTTACAACAAATCAGCACATTAAAATTATTTCTGAAGTATCATGTGACACTGAAGACTGGAGTAATGGCTGCTGAAAATTCAGATCTGCCATCACAGGAACAACTTACAGTTTTAAATAAAAACAGAAAATTTTTATTTTAATTTGTAATAATATTTCATAGTATAACAGTTTTTTTTTTCACAAATAAATGCATCTTTGGTTACTTATTTCAAAAACATAAATAAATAAATTAGGGCTGTCAAACGATTAATTGCGATATATTAAATATATTACATATTATATATATATATATATGAAAACAAATATAAATATTTTAGATTTCAATCTAAAGTATTTCCTTAATACATACATGCATGTGTGTGTATTTATATATACATAATAAATATACACAGTACACAAACATATAGTATGTAAACATAAACTTTTATTTTATATGTGATTAATCATAATTAATCGTTTGACAGCACTAAAATAAATAAATAAATAAATAAAATTACAGACCATAAACTTTTGTCAACATTTAAAATGCTAATGATTCTTTACTGATCTGTTTCTCAATTTCAGTTTACTGACTTGATGATCCAGTTGCCACAGATTAAACTTAATGAATTGGAAAAATATGTGACCCTGGACCACATAACCAGTCACAAGTGTCAATTTTTCAAAATTGAGATTCATACATCATCTAAAAGCTAAGCTAAATAAGCTTTAAATTCATGTATGGTTTGTTAGGACAATGTTTGGCTGAGATACAACTATTTAAAAATCTGGAATCTGAGGGTTAAATATTGAGAAAATCGTATTTAAAGCTGCCCAAATGAAGTTCTCAGCAAGGTATATTACTAATCAAAAATTACCATCTGTTTGTCACAAAGCTATTGTATGCCTTTAGGAGACTTGGAATATAGTGCACATGTAATACAGTCCATATTTATGGTGCTTGTGCATCCTTTTTGAAGCTCCACTTCCCACTCACTTGAACAATTCCTTTAAGAAATGATGCAAGCGTCATAAGCACCCTTACTGTGCATCAGCCACTTTGTCTCTTATATCACTCCTCACAGCACCATCCTGCTATCTCAGGCACGAAAGAAGAAGAAGAAGAAAAAAAAAAATCCCAAAGAGGTGACAGGACAGCGTGATATATGACTTGGACTCATGGAAGTTAATTAAATAGCCTGGGCAGTTACTAAAGTGAGATAGGAGAAGGAGAGAGAGAGACAAAGAAAAAGAAAGGGGGAAAAGAAAGCTAGACAGCTCAACATGGCGGCACTAATTTGAACGAGAGGGAGGGGGGATCGGCAAGCATGGATAATCTAAACATGTTGAAGGTGCTCGTGGAATTACACTAACGCTGCAATTACTGGACAGTGAATTAGGCTTGTAGACAGAGAAAGATGGAGACAGATGATTGTAAAACAGGAAGATGAAGAACAGAGAGAGAGAAAAAAATCAAGATGAGTAAGGAAAGGAGAAAGATCTGAACTAGTTAGGAGGTGTTTGGTTCAGGCAATTACTGAGGACATGGGCCACTTAAATCTGACCAGATGGGACTCAAGTCTCATCTACCACCTTAACAAAAGATGTAATGTATCACATTATATGAGATGTGAACATTAGATAACTTCAGAACTCTTGATGAAAGTGCAGTACATGCTCTACTCTACCAGTAATAATACTTCTGTAATGAAGAAAACCTATTTGAGATTTACTAGTCATAAAAAAATGGCTTGATCTTCAACTAAAGCCTAAAAAACACTACTACTAAAAAATGTTGCTGTTTGAGGTTTTAAAGTGTTAGTTCATTACTGGATGAAATTCTGCTATAAATTACTCACCTTCATGTCGTTCCAAACCCATAAGACCTTCGTTCATCTTCAAAATGCAAATCAGGATATTTTTTTAATGAAACCTGAGAGATTTCCTTTCCTTCTCTATTAGTCCATGCAACCAAAAGTTCATAAAGACACCCTAAAAGTAATACATATGAACTGAGTGGTTTAATTTAAGTTTTTATTTATACCCCTTCATTTTTTTTTTCTTTTTATGTTGCTGCCTTATGTTTGACTGATTTAAATAGCTTTTTTCTACATCAACCTACACACCATGCACCATGATAACAAAGCAAAAACAGAATTGTCCAAAAAAAAAAAAAAAAAAAAAAAACTCAAATAAAAAAGTATATTGCATAAGTAGATAACTAGAGTGACCATTAGGTTCTTGGCCCAGGCCCTTTTCCATCAGTTGCTCAGTTTGGCCAGAAGGCCAGCTTTAGAAAGAAAGAAACTTCTTTCACTAACGGTAATGGAGACTACATGCTCCTGTGAACTTTCAATGCAGCAGATTTTTTTTTCTGAACTCTTCCTCAGATGTGTGGCATGATGCAGTCCTGTTTCTGAGCCCTACAGGCAGTTTATTTTTATTTTTTTTTTTTTTACCTCAGGGCTTTACCTTGGTTTTTGCTCTGATATGCATTTTCAGTTCTTAAAACTTTTATTTAGATGTGTGTGCCTTTCCAAATCATACCCATTCAATTAAATTTGCCACAGGTTAACTTAACTTGAAGTGTAGTAACATCTAGAAGCAATATGAATGCTCCTGAGCTAAATTGCAACTGTCCCAGATAAGGGTATGAATACTTATGCAATGGAATCATTAAGGTTTTTAATTTTGAATACATTTGCAAAGATGTTAAAAAAACTTTTTTTTTTTTTTTTTTTTTTTTTTGCTTTGCCTTTATGGTGTATGGAGTGTAGATTGACATAGAAATGTGAAAATGTAAAAAAAAAGAATACTTTCGCAAGGCACTGTAGACTTTAACCATTGCACATACTGCACATACTGCACATAGAGCACATCAAATATGGTCAGTTATAGCTCAAACTTGCTTCATGCTCATGAACAAACCTCACTGGTTCTTGCAGAGGATCAAATATGCTTGTGTGACATTTGAGAACAAACCTCATTGGTTCTTGATCAATGCAGGTTAAGCAATATTTATATGGAATTAAAAGTCTTAATTAAATCTGTTAATAATTTAAAGTCTTTGTGTGTATTCTGAATACTTCAACTTGATTCATATGGTCTCTATGAACTTTTTTCAGTGGAGGGACAGAAATTTATAAGGTATTATAAAAAAAAAAACCTTCATTTGTGTTTTTTGTTTGATTGATGATTGAAAGTTTTATAGGTTTGGAATGACATGGTGTGAGTAAATTATGACAGAATTTACATTTTTGTGTCAACTATCCTTTCAAATCTGCAACTAGCCTGCATCAAGAAGTTGTCAGGTGTGCGCACAAGTGTGTAAGCGTCAAACATCAACAAAGTGTGAGAGAATAAACTACCACACGCCATCATTTCTTAAGTAAATTGTTGATATGCTGCCAAGAATCAGTTCGTGTGTTGGTAAGTATACTATGTATAGCACATAGCCTTGGATGAGTTGTCAGAAGTGCTTACTAAAATGCCAGAAAACAAGAAACTGTGAGTTTTAAATGCTCAGAGAAATAAGTTACAGTAGTGTGCTTGGCATAAGCCACAAACATAGACAAACACAGTCTGTTTATACAAACACACCTAAATAAATATGCATTTTCATGTCTTTACTGAACACACCACATGCGGCTGCCAGAGATCAATTAGATATTAAACTACTATTCAAAAGCTTGGTGTTGGTAAGATTTTTAAAATGTTTTTGAAAAAATTCTATATTTATTTGATCAAAAATTAGAGTAAGCTATAATAATATGGTGAAACACTGGTTGTAAAAACCTTTTTGTCCATTCATGACAGTCTTTGACATCCACATAGACTTCCCTATATAGCTACAGTACAATTTCACATACTCACCTCTCCTTCTGACGACTCTAAAGTGAGATCTTTCCTACAAGAAGCTTTGAATTCCCCTACTCCTGCATTGACTTCAACGCCTTTTGGAGCCTCCAGTGTCAATGTCCTCGTCGGGGACTCTAGCCTGTTAGAAGAATACAGACTTCTATGAAATAATTACCACAAATCAATGTTTTTAATACACAACAGCTTTCAATCAAACAAATAATAATAAAAATCCCACTAAACTTTTCTACATCTCATAGGCAGCAAATGTCTGATTCATTCTAGTGAGTCAGACTGTTCAAATGATTCACACATTTGAGTCCTTGCATGCTATTTTATGTCTTCACTTTGAAGAAAAAATGCTGCTGCTCATCTCTATTCACTAGTAAGTAAATTAGGGTGTATTTGATTTATTTATTTAATTATTTAAGTTGTAGGGTTGAAGTTTAATGCTTTTAGCTGTCATCCTAGTTCAGTTCATTGATTCAAAACCCATTGTTTTTGTGCCATAAAAACACAACATTTAGTTCAGGTCCTCTAATTTGATTGAATAAGCAGCACTTTAAGAGTGCTGATATTTAGTATAACAAAGCTGGAACATTTCACTTTCCCAAACAATGCAGACTAATTATGGGCTTCACATTCAAGCTCTATTTAGTTCTATATAAGACTTGTGAAAGACAAATGATGACTGTAAAGAGAGAGAGAGAGAGAGAGAGAGAGAGAGAGAGAGCATGCTTAGAAGAAAATAATCAATTGGAGATCTGTCAAAGAATGAGATAACTGAATGAACTGTCCACTTCTAAATATCAAACACCTTAAAAACACAGAGAAAGAAACAATATCGATCAAGAATTAAAAGGAGAGGAGGGGAAAAATTAAATGTTTGCTAAGGTGCAACTGATTTTACTTGGAGCTGGAGTTGGAGTAAAGTTTCTCTTAAGCAAAACAAGATATTAGACGAAATGCAGAACACGTCTTGATTTTATCGATCCAGACTGAATCGTAAAAAAGTGAGTGGTACATGCTGATTTGGCACTCGAGAAAAAGGACTATTATTATCAATGTTGAAGACAGTTGTGCTGCTTTATATTGTTGTGGATTTGGTGATTTTTTTAAAGATTCTTTGATTTACTGAAAGTTCAAAAGGACTAGAATTTCTTTGAAATGGAAATCTTTAACATGATACACGTCTAAACTGTCACTTTTGATCAACTTAATCCATACTTTGTGAATAAAAGTTTTCATAAGCAAAAATCATACTGATCTCGAACTTTTCGACAGTAGTGCATTCCTTTAAGCACATGGACATTGATTATATATATAGGTTATTCTTTTTCTTGAACATAAGCTAACAAATTTGTAGCATCAAAGCACAATTGTTCATCAGTGCTGAGGTGAGTTGACTGAATACAAAACAGCATTCACTATATAATTAATGACATGACAGAAATAAATATATTGACTTAATGAGACCCCCTTTTTCACTCTTTTTTATATTCCTTCCTTGTTCTATCTTGCTCTATCTGTAAGATCCCCTGTCTTCTAAAAAGAAAAACTCAATCAAACCATTGATTTTCTGTTTCAGCATGCTCCAAAGCAATTCAGCAGCAAAACAAAATATCTTAAGTGTGCAGAGAGTGGACTTGAGTTTATATGGAAGATAAGAGAGGCCTGCTTTAGCCTCTTATCTGCCTTATTCATTATTCCACCAGCAAATTCACCCATTCAAACATGCATCTTGACCTTTTCTGCCACTCTGACAAATTTATGCGTCGGGATATTTGTAACAGTCCTATGAAAAGCAATAAATAAATATGACTGTTTCACATTTTACACGTTCATCACGTTTATGCTCCTTTTGCTTCTTCTTGCTCTTTGTTCAAAATACATATATGAAGTGGTGTTTGGACTAGTAGTTTTCAGATTTGCTAAGCTAAAAGTCCAAGGGAGTTCTAGCAAAGTGTAAAAATTCAACAGTGAATATTACTGTGATAAATATATAATGTATCTGCTAGATTCACATTGTGAAACTGAAGCTCAATAGGACACCATTCACAGGACTCAAATCTTGTGCATGTATGCCATATGAATACATATGTAGAGTTCTGAAGCATCTGAGGTTGAAATCAGATTACAATCTTACGATCTGAAAATCGCATGCTACTCTAAAGTCGCCTTTTATAGATTGACTTTGGTTGCCACAACATGTCAGGGAATTTCTATGATGTGCTTTTGACGTGACTAAGATGTGTAAATAGCTGCAAGTTCATGCTAGGAGTCTGTGCAGTTTGTCAGATTAAAGCCTGGAAATGTGTGATTTCAGCTTTAGATCAGTAAGTAAATGTAATGTGGATGTCTTTTCTTTGATAAAAGCCTTGAAATGCCAAAGTATTAGTAACATTTACAAACAACATTTATATACACTCTCTCAAAAAAAAAGTTACAAAAGCTGTCATAAAAGGAACCCAGGTTCATTGGAAATATGTGCAGCAGTTTCAAGGTGAAATGTCTAGTGAATAGCGCTTATACGTGACCGTGACATGTTTTTATTACATTGGTAGTGGTACAGGCATGTATTGCCGCATTGCTTCAGACATGTTCATTCATCTTCGCAACACAAATAATTTTTAATGTAATCCGAAAGCTTTCTGTGCCTGCATAGATAGCAATGCAACTACCATGTTCAAGGCCCAGAAAGATAGTAAGAACATCAATAAAATAGTTCATGTGACATCAGTGGTTCAACTGTGATGTTATGAAGCTACGAGAAAACTTTTTGTGCGCAAAGAAAGCAAAAATAACAACTTTATTCAACTATTTCTTCTCTTCCTCATCAGCCTTCGTCGCACATTCACAAGAGTGAACATGTTTGAAGTCATACAATATTTTGCAATTAATTGTGCGAAATTAGGCTTTCTTAAACTAAACTCCAGCCTGTAAATCATATTTTGTTCGGAAACTAATAAAAGTTATAGTGCCTCATTTAGTGTTAATTTCAAACAGTAACTGCAGCGATTCACACAAGGTGTGCTTTTTGAGCTTTTCAGAAATGAAGTAGATAGAGGCACATATTTTCAACAAGCCTGGGTAGCAACAAAGCTAAAAGGTACATCTTTGTACTATTATATATATATATATATATAAAGAACCTTAGATAAAGCTCCTTTAAAAAAAAAAAGTAAGAAAAATTATATATTTTTTCCTACTTTCACAAACCTTTCTACAATAAGCTACCAAATGAGATTTTCTCCTCTCATGAGTTTTGTGCGCTTCGACGTATCATTTATCACTATGTCTCCAGCATGCTCATGGTTACAGAAGCTGGGTACTGACTTTTGACTTTTGAGAATAAGACCAATGACGACATTAAGCAGCTCAATACCAACTGCTAACCTTTGACTTCATGTTCCTCTCTGAGTATTTACTTTTGGTTGCAGCCTTTCAGATTGATGAATGACACTGTACCATGGGTAGATGAACATCAGCCAAAGCCAAAGATGAGGAAAGTGTTGCATTTGACATTTTCAAGCCTCCCTGAGTTTTAAAGTTCCTCTCTGTGAGCTTCTCGCTTACTGGGCTTCAAGATGATGTTATAGGATAAAACCAAGGGGACTCCTAGAAACTCATTTATAAAGTTTGAAAAGTTGTGTGACTTAGTTTTGGCAGAACTACAGTAAGAGATACACATTAAGACATTGCTGCTTTACATAAAACGATTATCATCACAAACGTTTCATCACAGAAACTGAAGCACAACACTACAGATAATGGTGCCAAAAATAAGGCTTTCAAAAAAGTTCACTGGAGCTCTTGACCCTCTGAGTGGGTTTCCTTTATAGCTCGCTGAGCTCTTGGCCCAATGGCCCATTTCCTGTCCTCAACATTCCCTGACAAATCCTTGAATCGGTCAAAAATGACTTTTCGCAGCCTCCCCGTCTGCTGTGTGAAATGTAGCTGGGGAAATTGTGGCTGGCAGCAAGACCCTGTGAGAAAACGTAAAGCAATTTCATGCCCGTGCGCATCCATTGCTGATAATTTAATCGATAGTGATAGAACTGGGGGACCGCCATGGTCAGAGAGGGAAGTAGGAATAAGGTAGGCCCACTGGGTCTCTAAAGCACTGCTGCGGCAAGGAAGGAGGTTACAGGAATAAAGGAATGATATTGTATCTCATTTCACTCCTGTCGAAGAATATCATTCACTCGAGTGAGACCATGTGTCTTGGGAAGTCACCACATCAGGGCCACTTCAAAGCAAGATGTTAGAGTAAAACTGAGACAGAAAAGAGTGAGAGAGCAATTTACAATATTATTCACACACACACACACACACAAAAAGCATAAATATGCAAATCAGCAATTTAGACTACATAAACAAATGTCATTTTTATTTTAAAATAGGGATGTAACGAGATTTCACGGCACCGATCTGAATAGTCTCGCAAGAACGTGACAATATCCTTGCAAAACATTTTGCAGTGTTTACAATTAGAGCTGCACTATTAATCCTAAGGTTGCAAACTGTTCAAACACCCACATGAAATTATTCCTGAATGAGAACGATTCAGCAATGTCTATTACGACTGTTTCACATCGTGCTGCTCTTTAAAAGCATCTTTAAGCTTGTATGTATTGAAACGCTTATCCTCTTCCACCAGGAGGTGGCAACAGTTGCACATTCAAAAAATATTTATCACTGAATCATTCATTTAGAAGATTCCAATAGTGATATTTTTTAAAGACTTAGGCAATGAACATTGTGTCAGAGCCATTAGTAAATTTAGTTATTTTGTTTAGATTTATTTATTTTTTTACTTAAGAGAATCATGATTTCCAATTTATATGAAAAAGTGATTTTCAATTTATCCAGAATCATACAGCTATAGTTTACATGTTTATAACAGCATATAATTCTTTAAAATAGAAGTTTAATTTACTAAAGTACACCTAAATTACACCTAAGTTGCACCTAAAGTTACAAAATGCACCTATATTTTTTTGTTTGTTTGTTTTTTTGCATTTTGTGTTTTTTAGAATAAAATTTAAAAAAGTGCTATATATTTCATCATTGAGGATTTCATTAAAAAAAGTTTAAACATCTCATCTCGTCTCGTTTTTGTGAACCCAGTCTCATGTCTCATCTCGTTGGATAAGTGTACCCACACCTCTATTTTAAAATATAAAAACATATATATATATATATATATATATATATATATTTTTTTTTTTTTTTTTTTTTTTTTTTTAAGTACTTCAATACTTCAATTTTACTAAAATAATCTCATATTTTAATATTTTTAACCCTTTGACGCGTACGATCACACCGGTGTGATCAGTCTTGGCTGGTCCCTGGAGCGTACGATCACACCAGTGTGATTCGAACGTTGAGCGCATCACGTGATCAGCTGCTGAATTCAAATCCGATTTGGCGCTTTGGCTGGCGCTGAGGCAGATCGGACGCGCTGAGCTCTTGTCATATTATCACAACTATTAAGTGTTTTCAACCATATAATGCTTATTTTAGGTTCCACACATTTAAATACACATAAGTACTAGCAAAACCATACATTTATAGTTTGTAAAACACACGCTGATGTCTATGGAAGCGGCAATAATGATCTTACAAATATAATCTGACAACATGTTTTATTAATATCATATACACATTTGTGTAGGTAACTGTAAAGTTTACTCTGCTCTTCTCCTAGCTCATCGGAGACTTACTTTAATGTCTTTCGGGAGGAGAGGATGAATTTGCGTGTTACCGCTCGGATTCAGCGTGACTAACATGGCGGCGCCCATCACTCGGCACAGAGCGACTAACAGGGTCATTATTAAAGTGTTTAAACTTCCAAATACATTTACTTGCACATATTTCAGAATCGGAATATCAGATGTTTCATAATATAGTGAGCACGTTTGTGAATATGAATAATAAAATAAGAAAAACGAAATAAACGCGATCCATCTGTCTTACAGCTCTATTGTGGCTGCGGTGTGCCACGTGACAAGCATGACGCGTCGCCATGGAAACAATAAAGCGATACGTTCTAAAATAACGGTCGCCTAAAAAAACTCACCCTGGGGGGCTCAGATAGAATATTTTAAACTCACGTGTGAAAGGGTTAAAAAATGTATTTAATCCTATTATGGCAAAGCCAAATTTTCAGCAGCCATTAACTTCTGTCTTCAGTGTCACATATTTCAGAAATATGTTGCTCAAGAAACATTTCTTCTTATTATAAATGGTGAAAACAGTTATGCTGCTTAATGTTTTTGTGGAAATGTTTTTTTTTTTAAATTCACTTTAATAGTTTGGAATCAGTAAGATTTTTAATGTTTAATGTAAAGTTTCTTATGCTCATCAACAATGCATTTATTTGATAAAAAAAATGTAATAATAATAATAAAAAAAACACCCATTCACCCATTATTTTTTCAGTGTCGTATGATTTTTCAGAAATAGATTTAATATGCTGATATGCTGAGTTGTGCTTCTTAATATATTTTTTTGGAACCTATGGTCAGTATTTTTTTTTTTATTATTATCATTCAGAAAAGATGTATTAAAAAGTGATTCTAAAGACTTTGTCGTTGTTGTAAGTTGTTAGATTTTCTATTTTTAATAAATGGTGTTTTTTTTTTTTTTTTGTATTCATCAAAATATCCAGCAAAAAAGTACCACAGGTTCCAAAAACACACACACACACACACACACACACACACACACACACATATATATATATATATATATATATATTTTTTTTTTTTTTTTTTTTTTTTTAATCAAATCAATGCAGCCTTAGTGAGCATACAAAACTTCTTTAATAAAAAAAAAATTAAACTTTTTTTTTTTTAAAGAGTCTTCTGAATTCTTTCAATGATATGATGTATATACCCGAGTGACTTTCATTCTGTGGAAAAGGCAGACGACAACAAGGGCAATTTACTAAATGACTCAATAAATGTAAAGGTCACAACCGCAGATCAATATGACGGCGAAACCACATATGTCCTCAGGTTCAAAATCATCTAAAAATTAAGTTTATGCTCTTATGGAAAGAAAAAAAAAAACTACTTCACTCATCCATACTGACAGCATTAGGAATGGGCACAGAGGTACGGCACTATAGATGCCAGAGTAATCTCTGCGTGATAAGGTAATCAATGGATTTGAAGGTCAAGTCCAAGGGGTGGATGTTCTCAATGTCCGTATGAGTGGAAGGTAATTTAATGTGGATTTGAGAGGGCCGTGTTGCCAGGATCACATCTACAATGAATCTCAAGTATAATTGTACATTACCTATGCTACTGACACTCATATAAGTCTGTGCTATGATAATTGAAGCACCTCGGTAGTATCTCTCCAAGCCTTCCATCTCTCAAGTCAATCAAATTTAATTTCCAGGCACGAACACGCCCAATCAGTCACTCGGGAGCTCAGGGTCGCAGCTGCACTTTTCTCATGATTTAGAACCATCTTGCTCTAACCAAACTTTAACTGCAACCATTATGAGAAAAGCAAAAAAGTCATCTCGAATGAGAACTCAAGAGCGGGAAAGCCAGGTATGAGACGATTCTTGTCAGATGCTTGAAAGATGAGTCTAAGTGTGGCCTTTAGCTGAAAAGATGGAGAGGTAAGAATCCATGGGTAATGTCTCTGACTGGGGTCCACTGGCTTAGATACAATCTTCATGATGATATATATATAAATATATAAAAAGTTGTACGGTATTTGGGGGGAAAGGCTCTTAGAATTGTCTTCCTTATAGAGAGGAGAAAAGAGAAAACATTAAAAGGGGGTTTAAATATCTTTAGACAAACAGACAAAACAAAAGAGAAATATATATATATATATATAGCTACTATCAATCTTGTGATTGTTTTTTTTTTCACATTCACAATCCATTTTCATGTGAACAAATGTTCACTTTGTATCATTAAAACAAAGTGAGACAATAAAGACTCACTGGATGAATAATAGCCATTGTGTAATTACTTTATAAGGAGAAATGTGGCGCAGAAGACTTACAGTTACAGAAGTAATTTGCCCAAGTACGGCAAAACGGTCGCAGGACTAAGTCTATCTCGGCTGGCTGTGGAGATTCAGGTGTGCAATAAATCTACCAAAGCCCCTTCAAATCCCTCCTCAACAATCTCCCTCGCTCTTCCACTCTCTCTCTATCCATAATTATGTTCTAGAGAGGAAAAGTGCTGGCTGTTTCATCTGGATTAAGCCTCACACAACTGTATTCAGTCACACAGTTTTCAAAACAGCATCTGTTTTAGTACTGCAGATCGTTTCAGCTTTTACTGGAGCTGGGGTAATTCACAAGCTGGACAGGTGCTTCTTTAACCCCCAGTGACCCATGCATTGATGTATATATTTCTGGTCCTCGAATCTGATTGGCTGAGAGGAGTGTGGTATTCTAGCGATATCAGAACCTCACTGAATTTCACTGCTTGTATCGCTCCACCTGCAGAATTTCTCGTAGTGAGTGTCAAAATTCAAATCCGGATGTCCAAATCCACTATGATTACTAATAATACTGTTTTTGTGTCACAAAATATAGTTTTAAACAGCAGATCATATGGGTTTTCGAAAAATATATATTTTTGCAGTTATCAGTAACGTAGCTATCTTTCACTGAAAACAGTCTGCAAAGTTGTTAATCAAAAAAAGTGCGTTATACATAAAGATATTGTCTCACAAAAGAAATAGTTGACATATTTTAGAATCTTCTGTGAATGCAATTTTGTTTTGTTTTCATTGCCGAAAGATGATGATGGTTAAAATTATTTTTTTTTTCACGAAACAACAGCAATACAATTCAAACCTTTTGTTGTGTGCTCGTCATTTTACCGAGGACTGCTTTTCTAATCTTGGCTCTAATCTCCAAACCACAACCTGTAAGTACGATTGATACGTTATGTGTACATTTTCACGTGAATGCTCAAAATATCTATTTTTTGGTGCTAATATGTGATGTATATCTAGTGCAGCTTTAGTTTTCCAGCTAAACCATGATATTACTGTCTTACTGAAATAGTTCTGATAATTCGCTGTGAACCCACTATTTCCTAAAAAATTGTCGATTAATGTAGACTGTTGTTGTTCTAACCACTTCATTTAATAATAAAGAATGTAGCTTCGAAATAATTTGGTTTACAAACTGTGTTGTTTCATCAGTTAGTCATGCTAGCACTCGGCTAATGCATCTACCATTATGTGTTTAGCATCTAAACTTCAGCTGTGGGCACGATTCGAAATTCAAAAATGTTTTAAGTCATTACTTTAAGAACAGATTAGAGCACTATATTATTGTTTTACATAAAGATGCTCAGGATTGTCAGGTTTTCACAACAAAACACGCTCAATTGCCACTCAAAACCAGTCGCCTTTCTGGAGGGTCCTCTGACAAAAACTGCATTCCAGGGTGTAAAATTAACACTTTTTTTTGAGGATTCCCTGGTAAATTTGCATTCAAGGGGCTAAATGTGATGTTACTGGGGTTGCTTCAAACCGCAGATATATAAAACAACCACAGACTTGGCAACACAAGTGGTAGCACTCTTTAACTTGCTCAAGTACTCCTCTCCTCTCCTTTGAAATCATTGACAAATGACTCTATGTATAAATGTATTTTCTGAGAAAATTACAATTTCTGACCTAAGATGCATGTAAACCTGTTGTAGGGGACTCTAACACAATATTAGAACACTTTAAAAAAAACATATGACCTGATCTTTAAGAGACTTTTAGACAAGACTTTAAATATGTGGTTTGTTAATAAAGATAACGTCTATTTGGAATTTAGCTTCAACATTTTTGGAGATGTGAGCTCCATAGGCATTCAGTGCTCATGAACCCACTGAGAGCAGCCTTACCTCAGCCAGATATTGAAACTTGAGATTTGAATCCAAGGCGGACGGAAGTAGTTTTTTTTTTTTTTTTTAAAGATTTATTTTTGGCCTTTTTATGACAGGACAGATCAATACTGACAGGAAGTGAAGTGGGAGAGAGAAGGGGGTAGGGTCGGTAAAGGTCCTCGAGCCGGGATTCGAACTCGGGACGCCCGTAGCGCAACAGCACTATATGTCGGCGCACTGCCCAGAAGGCTATCGGCGCCGACCGGAAGTAGGTTTTTAAAGACACTCCATTGTTGTTTCATATGTATTTGCACACTCATGCCGTCAAATGGTTGTATAAATGCAATATCACACGCCTAGCCTTTTGTTGTTCCAAACCCAAACTTTGTTTGTCTTGAGAACACAAATTAAGATATTTTGATGAAATCCAAGAGCTCTTTGACCCTCCATAGACCGCAAGAGTCTTGACAAAATGGCCCATGTGACATTAGTAGTTCAATTGTAATTTTATGAAGCTACGAGAATATTTTTTGTGTTTTTATTTAACAATTCTTCTCCTTTGCATCAGCCTAGCTTAATTTTGGAAATCTCTTGAATATCTTAACTTGTTTTCCGAAGACGATTAAAGGTTTTACGGCTTTGGAAAAACATGGGGGTGAGTAATTAATGACAGAAATTTCATTTTTGGCTAAACTAATCCTTTAATATCTATAATTGCGGTTTAGGCCCCTCTATTCCACTACGCTGTTCTTCATGTGGCAAATTGTGGCAAAATAATTTCATGAATAAATTTTCAGAATAGATTAAATGATCAAAAAGATTAGCTAAGTGAAATAAAATAAATATTTATTGAAAATTATGTAATATTTAATTGCAATTCTGCTACTATGGGTCTCTAAGGTTAATAAGGATACTAGTTAGCAGACTAAGTAGCAGATGTTAGGAGACATTTTACTCTCTGTAGGGATTAAAATCTTGACCTTTACTCATTTCCCTACCACTCTCATCAAAAGCTGTAAATGTGATTTATCTCTAGACACTCCAACCAAGAGACTAATCTCCCTAGGCTACATTTTAGGCATCACTTGTGCCCTTCTGATGTAAAGGCTGTTCCAAACAGTAGGCAGTAAATGCACCATAGCATGTATTTGTTTCTGATAAGGCAATCCCAGAAATACACTGAGGTAAGCTCTGAGAAAATAATCACCCATGAAAATTCCAGTTTTAAATAAACCTGTTTTATTTAGTGTCAAAAATATTGACAGAAAATAATTATCTAATTAAAAAATTGCCTGTTTCATTTCAACTGATATTTATTTACACATTTATTTGGACTGAGTCGTTAGCTCAGCAACATGGCTATTGGAATCGATTGTGTGTGTTAATGACCATATGTATTGTGTGTTTCACAGCCAGAGAGCTACTTGTGTTCTGCCTGTGTGAATTTTTTGCCAATGAAGAGCATTTCAGATCTGTTTCTTTGAGGGTTTCTTTTTGCGGTCAGGATGCTCCCTTTGAAGGTAGCTGCTTGTGTGCTGAATAGAGCTTGAGATACCACATAGGAATTGAGTTTATGTCTTTGAAAACAAGTCCTTGGTTGACAACAGCTTAACATTTACAAGTGTTAGTCAGCAGATGTTCACCACAGCAAGTGGTGGCTTTACAGCAATAGGATGGTGAATGAAACCTTTTGCTAGTGCTAATCTACTGGCATGAGCCTAACAAACTCGCTAGACAGATTCAATGGTACAAAAACAGAGTAGCCTGTTAAAGTAACAAAAGAGTCTGCAAATAAAATAAAATAAAATAACTGGCATGATCCTGCATATGATCATGGATTTTAAAACAATAAACGTACTGGATTTTTGTTTTTAGCACGGGTCAGTGACTATAATTTCCATTGCCCCTTAGTGTTCATGTGGCAAACAGGAAGGATCAAATAAACAAATAAATAATAAAAAATAATAAATAACAACAACAACAACAACAACAACAACAATAATAATAATAATAATAATAATTATATATATATAATAAAATAAAATAAAATAATTTATTTTAAAGAAATAATAATAATTATTTTTTATTTGTTTGTTTGTTTAAACTTGGTATCTATAATTTCAGTTCATTCTCTGCCCCTTAATCCTCTTTTTACAGTATTCATGTGGCAAAAATTCATTGATTTTATGATACAAAACTTACTGGATAGATTAAATTGTACAAAAATAGTAATATTATTTCATAATCCTGCATATGATCATGGATTTTACAATAAACTTACTGGACTGATTAAATGATACAAAAACAGACGAGGCAACATGAAATAAAATGAAATAAAATAAAATAAAATAAAATACTGGCATGACTTTGTATATGATCACAGATTTAATAATAATAACCTTACTAGATTGATTAAATGGTACAAAAACAGACTAGGCAAAATACAAATAAATAAATACAATACAATAAAATTTGACTATAACTATAATTTTACTAAATATGACTATAATTTCAGTTCATTATCTGCCCCTTAGTATTCATATGGAAAACAGCTAATAATAATAATAATAATAATAATAATAATAATAACCTTGCTGTATTGAATAAATGGTACAAAAACAGGTTAGGCAAAATATATTAAAATATAAATAAATAAATAAATAAATAGTTTATTTTAAAGAAATAATTATTTTTATTATTATTTGTTTGTCTAAACTCCAGTCAGTATCTATAATTTCAGTTCATTCTCTGCCCCTTAGTCCTCTTATTACAGTATTCATGTGGCAACAATGGATCATGGATTTTACTATACAAAACTGGATAGAATAAATTGTACAAAAATAATAATATACTGGCATGATCCTGCATATGATCATGGATTTTAAAACAACAAACAAACTGGATTTTTGTTTTTAGCATGGGTCAGTGACTATAATTTCCATTCATTATCTGCCCCTTAGTGTTCATGTGGCAAACAGGAAGGAAAGAAGGAATAAATAAATAAATAAATAATTTAATTAATAAATTAATAATAATAATAATAATAATAATAATAATCATAATCATAATAATACTTAAAAAATACATAAATAAACAAAAACAGTTTAGGCAAAATATATATAAAATAAAATCAAATAAAATAAATTGGGACAGTATCCATAATTGCAGTTCAGGATCTGCCCTTTATTTGCCCCATCGCAGTGTTATACATGTAGCAAATATGCATATACAACAATGAATCAGAACTTAACTGCACAAAGTCAAATAAAGATGCTTGACTAGATGGAATAATTAACTCCAAAACAAAAGGGCTGGAGACATTTGATGTGCTGCCCTCAAGAAGTGATTCTCAGCTGCAACCCACCAGTATTGATCCGAACGACTGGCAGTTGTGCACTTCACGACACAATGCTTTTCTTTCAAAGATGCAGTGTGTTTGCTTGTTAAAATCTTTCAGACAGAAGCTTCAATCAAAAAAACTACTTTTTCTTTTAAAAGAAATGCTGAAAAAGACTGACTTGGAGATGTTATTTTTGCTGAAGTCACACTCTGTTTTAAGAGAGACTAGCAAAAAAATAATAATTTGTCGACTAGTCATCTTTGCAAATCTCCCATACAATGTATCTGAAGAATTCAGCATTGCATAGACCAAACACACAACTGAAACAGACTCCCACATCAATTTAAAAGTGAACACGGCAGCTTGTGGTGGTACGAAAGGTGTTTTCTGTGACAAAAAAACATATTAGTGAAATTGAGGGGAGAAAGAAATCAACAGAGAGTTGCTTTCTGATGTGTACGCTGTGGCTTTAGATGAGTGTGGACTCTGAGCGAACACTCCCAAACTCTCTCATCAGCTCTAGGGCAGCTGGATCAATTCTCATCGTATTATACCCTGCATTAGCTGGCAGAGTTAACTGATCGCTAATGGCAAGACTCTGTTGCACTCTCACCCTACCCACCCTTCGCTAGGCTATTAGCAGCACGACCAAACCCTACTGTTGGGCAAGGGAGGTGGAAAACAACAGCGAGGCTATTACAGTCTACTTAAACTTGGTCCATGCCCTTCATCAACACCAACTGAGCTGACAGTCACTACACAAAGGTCTGAAAAGAGAGGGCTGTGGGGCGGTGGAGGAGAAAATGGAGGCCATCCAAGCCGTCTCAAATGGTGGTAATGTTTCTTTGTCGGAGATTTGCTGTTTAATTAATGAGAGCCTGAGGCAAGTTCAAACCTCAGCGCTGAGAGGGAAGCACCGAACTAAACAAATGAAGGCAAATGACCAGAAATGTGCCAAGAAGAATAAAAGATGGAAAGCCAGTAGTAGCACGTAGAGCCAATTTTTAGTACACAGCAATCAAAACTTTTGCTTTATCGCTGTTGCCTTTTCTCAGCGGTTTGGATGCTACTCTATTATCCACAAAAGTATACAAAAATATGCATCAATATAAAACAGGCCAACACTAACTGTGATTTACTTAATCTAGTGATAACTGTTATTATTATATATTATATTAGATCAAATTATTCAAACAGCAGCACACAAGGGAAACGTTACTCAAACTTGAAAATTCTGCTATTTACCTTCCCTTGAGTCATTCCATGTGAGCCTTTCCTTTAAATAAATAATATCTACTGGAATTGTTTTAAAATATTTTTCATTTAAGTAAATAAATAAAACATCTAATTTGTCAGAAGTTTGTCAGAACTCCAGACTAGCATCTCAGAATCTCAAAGAAAACAAAACAGTGCGCAGGATTATATAAGATCTGCGGCACATCAATGTCGTGTGTCTTTTTTAATGCTTCCAAATAAGATGAGACTGTGAAATTTTAATGAACGACTACAGGAACAAAAGATGGCTATGGTATGAATAACTGAGCAAGTATCAGTCGTTTGTAGGTTTCACAGGAAACAGATTTGCTGTAACAAAGTCAGCGCTAAGTGTGAATAGACTGTATCAATGGCAAACCTACATTTGTTAACATTTGTTTAACTGTCTTAAGAAAAGATTTGAATTTGGCATTATTTTTATTATGTGAAACATTAAAAGAATAAATAAATAAAATGTGCCTGCTAATCATGAGTTAGTGGACAAAGAAATGTAAAAAATAGTCCTGCTTTTCACACCTACACTGCTGTTCAAAAGTTTAGATTAGTAAGATTTGTTTTTGTTGTTGTTGTTGTTGTTGTTGTTTTTAATAGTTTATCATGCTCATCAAGGCTGCGTTTATTTGACAAAAATAAATAAATAAATAAATACATAAAAAATACAGGGGAAAAAAAATGTAAAATATTACTATGATGTGTCACGACCCAGCCCGTCTAGGGTGGACTGAAGCCGCGGACAAAGATAAAATAAAAATTGGGAAGCACTCCTTCTCCTGTCCCAGCTCAAGAATAATAAAGCGATTGAATGTTTTCCCAAAATTTATTTATACAAAAGTCAAAAAAAAATTAGAAGCATATGACTTCGGAAGGGGATCCAGGCCAAAATAACAAACAAAAAGCAAGACTAACTAAAGTTTAGGAAAAACATAAATTACCTAACGAAATAAAATTCTCAAAATAAATACAGGAGCCTTCCCTAGCTCCCTAACTGGCCAAAACCAGGAGAAAACGAAATTTAGAAAACAAAAGGCAATCCCCAACCTACTGGCTTCTGTACAAACGAATAATTATTTACAATGAACGAATGATTCTTATAAAACAACGAATAATTAACAGGAACTCAAATGGTTGTCTGAAAACAAAAGTACTTAACCTCAACGTAGCCGACTGAAGGCAAAACTCAGCGGCACAACAGCAATTACTCACAGGTATTGAAACGCTGTGAAACAACAACAACAACGTTATTCAACAACACTATTGACCAACGTCGTCTGGGGCAGGAGACAGAGGACGAAAACGACGGAGCTTCTCGACGCCGACACAAGCTCTGCCACACTGCTCTGCTTTCCAGCTTTCAAACGCTCCCGCTCTGAACGCTCCTGCAGCTGGTTCCAATCAAGCGCTGCCAGAGTAAGAGAAAGGGAGATAGGCGGAGAGAGAGAGACTGTGCACAAATGTCACAAAGAATACAACAATTACACAACGAATGCAAAAATAAACAATTAACGTCAGGAGACGTAACAGATGTAAAATCACATTTATTCCTGTGATCAAAGCTGAATTTTCAGCATCATTACTCCAGTCTTAAGTGTCACATGACCCTTCAAAAACTATTCTAATATGCTGATTTATTTAACAGCTGTGCCACTTAATATTGTTTTTGGAACCTGTTGTACTTTTTTTCAGGATGATGAATAAAAAGTAAAAAAAAAAGAAAAAATAAAATAAAATAATAATAATAATAATAATAATAAATTAATATTTTTATTCAGCAAAGTATATGTATAATCGATAACAAAAAGTGATAGCAAGGACTGTTTTGTTACTAGAAAAGATTGATATTTTGAACTTTTTATTCATCAAACTGTTACCAAAATTAATAATTCATCATATTAGAATGGTTTCTGAAAGATCATGTCATACTTAAAGGGGTCCTATTACACTTTTTGAACTTTAGTCAGTGTATGGTGTGTATGTTTGTGCATAAAAAAAAAAAAAATTTTTTGTTCTCTCAAATCTCTTATGATATCATGACACGGAGAGTTGCTTTTGGGATGCTTCAACGAGCTGCAGCGCTTCAAGCATTGACGACAGTGATCGCGATCTCCTCTGGTGGCTGCGTGCCGCAGACATGTGCAGTATGGGGGCAAAACACATGCCGAGGCAAAGCTGATATAAACACAAGCATTGACTAGAGTAGCCAAGGTCAGATCTGGTGGCCGCATCAAAGCCGTAACCGCAGACGTGATTTATTCATTATACAGTGTAGATAGCTTCACTTATAATGTGAGTGTTTTTTAAAAATGCATATACTTGCACTAGATTAGGCTAGGCTAATCAGTGATGTTATTTGATAATGTTAATGTTCTTTGCTTAATTTCTGTAGTTGCTTTTTGAATAACTAAAGAAATGTAAGCATTATAATTAGTAACTTACAATGCCTTTCTTCAATTGTTGTCATGTTAAATACAAATTAAGTCATAATAAAAACTTTAAGCCTTTAAGTCATAATAAAAAATAGCCTTTTTAGCCTTATGCTGGAGCTGGTTTCAGGCAATGAAAATATGTAAATAATTTAATAAATTAGCACGATACTATCATGTATTGGCAATCTGGCAGGCTGACGATAGGACCCAACACTACTGTAGCATCAGCTATATCTTCATATATCCTTAACTATAACCAAGTCAGAGCTTGATGCTTTGGCAAAGGTCGTGACAGTACTGAAACACCGTCTAAACTGTTCGCCAGTCACAACGCAGTGGGAAAGCTAACTAATCACAACACAATTCGTTTTTCGGAACTAATTGAGCCATTTGTGCCAAGCTGTTGTAATAATGTAAATTATGTGAAAAAGAATGCATTTTTCAAACCACCAAGCATAAGAACATGTTCTAGTACACCCCCAAAACAAAATCAAGACTTTGTAAAAGAGCATAATAAGACCCCTTTACAACTGGAGTAATGGCTGATGAAAAAACAGCTTTGCCCCACAGGAATTTTAAAATATATTAAAATAGAAACCATTATTTTATATTGTAATAACATTTTTTGTATTTTTGATCAAATAAATGCAGCCTTGATGAGCATAATAGACTTATTTAAAAATATTACAAGTCTGAAAAAAGGAAAACAAAAACATTACTGATCCCGAACTTTTGAACAGTAGTGTATTTATAAATTCAAGTGATATTCTGTAAGAATATTTAGGAAGCTTAAGTTAAGCTTCCTAAAAACCTCTTGTCGATAATTAAGTTACAAAATTATTGTAGGAAAACATAGTTAAAAAACAAAAAAACATCCTCAAATTACTCCAAAATGCACTGAAAAAAATAATAATAAAAAAATAAAGCAGTTTAACATAAGGCAGTAACATAAAATATAAAAAGAAAACAATAATAAAACATAAGGGGTTTGAATACTTTCGCAAGGCACTGTATATTTAAAAAAAAAAAAAATGTTTTATTAGTAACATTCTTATAAATATCTTCTTTTGTGTTTTGTAGAAGAAATAAATACATGCAGGTTTGGGACCACATAAGGTGTGAAACTGATGAGAGACTTTTCTTTTTTATTTTGGAGTGAGCTACCCCATTAAAGAAAGTAATGACAAATCTGCAGACAAATTATAATTACCAAAAAATGCATTAAGTTCTAGTAACACATAAATATTTTATCCTGACAATTAGAACTACTTAACCAGACATTTCACTCAAAGTAGCATGGATCAGGTATCATTTGTTATTAGCAGTGAATCCCTTAAGAGGGTTTATAAATAATTGAAAAGGACTTTTTGCATTCTTTAACATTTGCTCCAACACTAAGTTACATTTCATTACTTTGCCATTTAACTGAAGCTTTTATCTAAAGCCACTTATCAAAAAAAGAAAAGAAAAAAAACCTAGACCAACCACAGGTAAAGTGCACCGCCTGGGGGCAAAATGGTGATTGTTCATGAATCTTTATCCGTTCGCATCTACAACTTTTTTGCCTCCCTTGATCTCACTGTGCTCCCACTGAGATCCTAAAATCCTGAATGTGTGTGAAGGGGGTCGCTGTAAAATACATGTGACAAATGTGTTTTTAAAAGTGTTAGTTCTATTCATCAAAGCCTTGCCACACACACAAAAGCTTGCACTTAAAAATATATTAGCTTATCAAGAGTCTCCACTCTCAAGTGTTACTTTGAAGGTGGTCTGTCCAACTCCTGCTGAGGAACCTGTGAGAAAGTATATCAACAGGATGCAATTGAAGTCTCGGTGAGACCATATCATAAGACATTAGCCTTTAATAGACTCTATTAAGTCATTACATGTTCCATTTACTTTAACTGCCTAATTCTGAACTCTAAGAGGGCCAGAGACACTCAGACAGAAAGAAGGTGAGGTAGAGATGAAGTAGTGAGAAACTGGACAAACAATCGTTTACAAAAGTTTCATACGCCAAGGACGACATAAACCTGGCTCATAACTCATTATGCAGGCTCGTTTCAATTGGCTGTGAAGCTCTACGATAATGAGCACACTTCGATAAAACAATAATTAGCAGAAAGTGAACTTGATTTATATGTTTCCTGCATCCGATTTACAAATTAATGAGGGTGAAAGTGAAGTGAAACATGTAAAGCGTGTAATAAGCCATTAATCCCCACAAAATGTTGAAGGAATGTTAATGCACACAAGTCGGTCCAGAATGCTGCATTCTATCTGTAGACAACAACTAGAAATTCACAGTGTGAGAGAAAGAAAGAGATGAGAGATTTGAAGGAGTCGTGATGAGTGTGCGATTATCTGCAGATTTTCACTATGGCATTACTTCACAATCAAAGTGTCTGCTCTCTACTGTGAAACAGACTCCAGACAAGGATGAAATTACAGCAATGTTCTTTAACTGTCCCAAAAAACTTTTTGAGAGCACGGATATGTGGATTTATTGGTAGGATTTTGAAGTGTTATTTGTTTAGGCTAGGCTATAGGGACATTTGATCTATTAGAGGGCAATGACACTCAGTAAACAGAGAAACAAAGCACAGTATTTAATACAGTACAGTGTAGAAGTCTATGCACACTGGATGCTTTACAAAATCATTTATTTTAAGACTAAGTCTTAGCTTTTGCTGTTGGCATTGCTTTGTAAATACTTAAGTAATCCAGTGAGATTATTGTGCAAGGAGTCTGACAACAGATGGCATGACCCACACAGAAATTTGATCTCACTATCATCCAGTCAGTCTGGGATCTGAAAATTGCATAAAGAAAAGAAAACAACTGAGACTGAACCCCGGGTATGGCTTGTATGGCTTAATATAACATCAATTACATCTTTTACTGAAATATGTAGTAGAAAAGCCATGAAAGATTTGAGTTATTTAAAAAATCCACATTGTTATATATATATATATATATATATATATATATTAGACTATGGGGGGCACCATTATTTCAATGACCTAAAAGTGGAGAAAACAAAGACGGAGGTCTTAAGGAAGTTTTTTAAGTTTTATACATCCACAGGCATCTTCCCATTCTTTTCTCCTCTTCTTATCGCTAGAAAAAGTAGTGAAGACTTACATCGCTTCTCTTGTTGCCCTACGACTGAAAAGTACAACCAATCGTATCAGTATTTTATTTTCCGAGTTGCTTATTCCGATTTGTGCTACACTGTAAAAATAATACAAAAAAAATTAATAAAAAATAAAAAAAAGTTGTTTCAACTTAAAAAAGTAAGTGTTCGTGCTGCCTTAAAATTTTAAGTTTAGTCAACATGAAATGTGAAGCTGTGCTACATGAAAACATAGATATTTGAGTTGAGTAAACTTAAAATTGTACCTTTTTTTAAGTTGAAACTGCTTTTTTTAAGTTTTTTTTTTTTTTTTTTTTTTTAAGTGTGTGGTAAAAATAGCAACAGGTAGCGCCAGTAGCTCATTGAAATAATGGTGCCCCCCATAGTCCAAAATATGCATAAAACGATGTGGATTTTTTGAATAATGCAAGTCTTTCATGGGTTTTCTACTACATATTTCAGTAAGAGACATAATTTACGTTATATTAAGCCATACAAGTTTTAATACACTCTTAAAAATAAAGGTGCTTTAGAAGGTTTTCAAGCGATGCCATAGAAGAACCATTTTTGGTTCCACAAAGAACCATTCAGCCAAAGGTTCTTTAAAGAAACATCTCTTTCTTACCTTTTTACAAACTGAAGAACCTTCTTTCACCACAAAGCAAACAGAAAGGTTCTTCAGATGTTAAAGGTTCTTTTTGGAACCATTTAGACAAAAAAGGTCTTTCTATGGCATCGTGAAGCACCTTTATTTTTAAGAGTGTACCCAGGGTTCCCTTTAAGACTATCCACAAAAGAGCTGTGGGAACTTCTAGATTCTTGGATTTATTTTAGTTACAAAAATCGTTATTTATTCCTGTAATGGTGAAACTAAATTTTCAGCAGCATTCACTCCAGTCTTAAGTGTCAAATTATTTCTGATTGTTGCTCAAGAGACATTTCTTCTTATTAATTTTGATAACTGTGACATACTATCATTTGGGGTAAGACTTTGGGGTAAGTATTTTTTTTTTTCTTGAATGACTTAAATACTTCTATTCAGCATTGACATATCTATCAACTTTACAGTAAAGACATTTATAAAGTTACAAAAGATTGCTGGTTTATATAATTGCTTACTTGTTTTAAACTTTTGACCATTAGCTTACATATTTATGAAATCATCCTCACTTTAAGTGTCTAAAACTTTTAAAAGCATATTGCGCATTGCAAGTAGGTGGTAAAACTTATCTAAAAATAATTGAAGTGCCACTAAAGCAAAAGCTATAAATAATCATCTAAATACAAATGTTTTTGAGAAGCATCTAATGTAAAAGACTTTCTGCACAGTTCTGCACATTATTGTGTGGGTGGAATTATGAAACATTTCACTGAAGGTTTAAAATTTCTGCAGAAAGTTTACTGCTGCTTTTGAACAGCTATAAAGGACAGAAATTAAAGGTGTAGTTATAGCGCCAACCAGTAGGGGCTAAGTGGACCATGCTAACTAGCCAAACCTTGACCTCTTAATGGTTCAAATCCTGATAATGTGTGCCATTAAGATAAGAAATGAAACTAAAAAGGGTCAACACTCCCATTGAAAGCTGAAAGTGTAGTATAAGATGTCACTATCCCTCTATTAACCCGATCATTTCCACAATTTTTCTAATGATGAAAGTAGATTATCCTGGTGCATTTGCATTAAGCGAGTTCATAAGCGATTGGAAAGTGCCCAGCAGTGCTCCATCAAACCAAACTGGGCGGTAAAAGCTCTCGGTTCCCCTCAGTAACCTGCCTACTTGCACTTAAAGTGACTCCATCCATCATGGCACTACATCATTTCCTGTAGTGATAATGTCGGAGTTTGGAGGAGTGAGAAGCATTGCGATGTGTTAGTGACCTATTGGACATCCAATCAGATATCGACTAATGCAGACAGAAGAGATTAGATCAATCTGATTGGCTGATCCAGCTGTGATGGATTAGTCGTGTCGTTCTCATAACAGAGTGCGAATAGGACAGTTTGTCACTGAATATTGAGGGTGTAAAGCTTCTATGGACAATTTGGAAGTGGACATTCATTAAGATCATGTTTTATGACTTCCCTCTATCCTTCTGTGTCTTGTACCATTCTCTTTTTCATTATCTAGCTCTTTCCCCCCCTCTGTGGTTCTATGTGTGAATCACACATTGAATGATAATGTGATACATAAGGAAAGCATGTCTTACTTCAGGTCTTGGAATGGTTCAGCTCGAACGTGTGGCGTTTCCACTGAATGACTAAACACAACTCCCTCGTTGCCTAGAGATAAAGAGAAACCCAGAGTGACAAGTTAAAAAGTTGAATTAGAACCATATGGAGAATGAATAAATAAATAAATACCGGTCATGCATTGCTGCCACACACATATATGTGACCCTGGACACAAAACCAGTCATAAGTAGCAATAGCCAAAAATACATTGTATGGGTCAAAATTATTATTTTTTTCTTTTATGTCTAAATCATTAGGATATTAAGTAAAGATTGTTCCATGAAGATATTTTGTACATGTCCTACTGTAAATATATAAAAACTTAATCTTTGGTTAGTAATATGCATTGCTAAGAACTTAATTTTCTAATAATTGTATCTCTGCCAAATATTGTCATATCCTAACAAACCTTTCAGATGATTTATAAATCTCAGTTAAAAAAAAAAAACAAAACAAAAAAAAAAAACAACTGAACCTTACGACTGGTTTTGTGGTCCAGGGACATATATATATATATGCTATATTATTAAAACAACATATTTTATTGTAATAACGAGATGTTATGTCATTAAAGCGACATCTTTTCTCATAATAACATGCTTTTCTGTCATCAAAATTACAATATCATCTCGTTAAAATGAAATTTTCTTGTAATAATGAGATATGTCATTAAACCATTTATTTTCTCATACATTTTCTCATAATAACGAGATGTTATGTTATTAAAACAACATAATTATCTGGTTAAAACTAAATGTTATCGTTAAATCAACATATTTTGTTTTTGTAAGAACGAGATATTATGTCATCAAAACAATGTTTTTCCCGTTATTGAAGACATATTAGTTGTCCACGCTATTGTCCTGAGCTAAACGACAATTTGCATGCTGCTAAAGTTACTACAAGAGGGATAATAGAAAACTTTCTTAACGACTTAATTTTTTTCACTTAAATGCTGTAATAATGAGATTTTAATGACACCTATTGTCATAATAACAACATGTTATGTCATTAAAACAACATATTTTATTGTAATAACATATTGTTATGTCATCAAAATTACAATAATATCTTGTTAAAATGAAACTTTCTTGTAATATTGAGATATGTCATTAAATATTTTGTTGTTGTTGTTGTTGTTAAAATTACATTTTCTCATAATAACGAGATGTTATGTTGTTAAAACAACATAATTATCTGGTTAAAAAAATATATTGTTAAATCAACACAATTTTTTTTTCTCGTAAGAACAAGATATTATGTCATAAAAACATTGTTTTTCCCGTAATTGAAGACATATTGGTTGTCCACGCTATTGTCCTGAGATAAACGACACTTTGCATGCTAAAGTTACTACAAGAGGGATAATATAAATACACTTCTTAACGACTTCATATAACATCTCGTTATTCTGAGACAAGAAAAATGTTGTTTTAACTACTTAACATTCTGTTATTACGAGAAAAGATCTCGTTTAAACTACATAACGTTGTTTTTATGAGAAAATATGTTGTTGTAATGAGAAAAAGAAGACGTCTTAATGACATATGATAATTATGTTGTTTTAGTGACAACATCTCGTTATTACGAAAAAAAGATGTTTTTAAAACAACATATCAGCTCGTTATTACAACATAATTAAGTGGATAAAATAATATGTGTGTTGCAGCAATGCGTTGCCATAAAAAATAAATAAATAATAAATATATATTCATATATATTCAATATATTCATTGCACTACATCTTTTTGACTTTAGACTTAAAAGGAAGAAATGGAAGAACTTTAATGTTTATTAATATTAATTATTACTACAAAAAAAAAAAAAAGTCTGCTCTTCTGAACTTTGCTTTTTTATTTCCTTTCAAAAAGAAAAGGGTCACTATTTGTACGATCAATCAAGCAATAAAATTTTAATAAAATAAATACGCAATAAAATAAACTTTTTAAAATATTTTTTTTTTTTAACCGTGATACTGATAAGAAACACCAAATAAGCATATTGCCATTAAAGAAATAAATGACATTTTAAATATATTTTAAAATATAGAAAACAGTTATTTTACATTAAATAACATTTCACCTCAAACGCTGGTTTATCAAATGCCTTTATCCTCTACCTTATGCTGTGTTATACCTTCTATACAACTAATAAAGAAACTCTGGCTAGGCAAAGGTATGAAACATCAAGTGATAAATTACAAATGCCACAGACCGGTAGACTTGAGTGTTTTTCTTGTATTTCTGGAACATTTGAAATGTCCCTCATTTCACAGCATGTTTTTTTTCTTTCTTGAATATGTGCTTTTTAAGTGAGCTCTCATAAGTATAAAAGTAAGCTGTACTTCCATACTTGCTTTTTTATTTGTGTTAGTCTGTCCTAGTTTATTTTATGCTTCTTCATTCTCCCCGCAATCATGCTTGGAATAGTTTAAAGGTACAGTTCATTCAAAATCAAACTTATTCATCTTTCATGTCATATGGAACGCAAACAGAAACACAGTTTTGAAGAATATTCACAATATATTCACACACATTTCCTTTAAGAGAACAAGTCATAAAGACTTTGAATGGTGTGATGGCAGAAATTTCATTTTTGAATGCAATATTCCTTAACATTCTCTTTCGCTCCCCAGGGCAGTTCTTGTTTCTAACACATTTTAGCCTTTCAGTCTCACCTCTTTAAGAACCACTGTCTTCCATTTATGCATGCTCTTTCTCTCTCTCTCTCTCTCTCTCCCCCACTATTTCTCTCCCTTGATCCCTCTCTCTACCCATGTTTTTTTTGTGAAAAGAGGTAATGGACAGATTTGCCCAATTACTGAGCATGTGCCCTCTTTGTCCCTGACCTCTAGCTATTCCACTTGACCTCCCAGCATGCACTGTTTCAGACAGAGACAGAAAAAAGCAAGAGTGAGAGAAAGTGGCCTGCATGAGTGAAATCTATTTGAAACAATATATTTGCAATTCAATATAAGGGCAGGTTACTAGGTGCATGCAAATATTTGAATCTTGAAAAAGTTGGCTCAAAAAACGAATGCTGTATAAAAAGCTGTAAGTTTAAAAACACTTCTTTTTAAAAAAAATATTATATTTGATGTTCTATTTTCTATTAACTAAATATATAGTAAGATACACTGTAAAAAACAAAAAGCGCAATTTGTTGAGTCAACTTAACAGAATTTGTTACCCTGCTGCCTTAAAATGTTAAATTTAGTCAACTAAAATAAGTTTATTTAAGTTGAAATTTTAAGTTGTACTAAGTGACAACTTAGATATTCGAGTTGACTAAACTAAAATATTGTTTGTTAAACCTAACAGCTGTGTTTTTTACTCGGCTGCCTTAAAATTATAAAATATAAATTGTCACTTAGTAAAAACGTAACATTTCAAGTTGACTAAACTTTTTTTCAAGTTGACTGAACTTAAAATTTTAAGGCAGCCAGGTAACAAATTAGTTAAAGTTAACTCAATTTTTTTTTTTTTTTTTTTTTTTTTACAGTGTAGTACATATTTTCACTTTCCTATTGATCAGATTATTTCAGGTCTACGATCCAATGTAAATTTAATTCAGATCAAGCTTAGATCAATCAAAGTGTTTACAAGAAGGCTTTTCCATCCAATTGAGCCATCAATCCAATTATTTGGTTCTGTGTAAACTTATGTACTGTTAACTTTTTCTATTGAACTGTTGTATAAAAGCAATATCACACATTTAGAGTGACTCATCTCTTTCTCTCTCTCACCTACTGCTCTGCAGGTTTAGTGGTTTAATGACGCCTGACTGTATTCCTTGACAACTGCAATTTTCTCCTTGCACATCAGGCAGGTCCCATTAGGAGTCCAAAAACGGCCTGGCTCTGATGTAACAGTCAGAATTACTTAAATTAAAAGAACTAAATGCATAGAAATCGATTCACACAAGCGCTATTTTATTTAAGTCATTTGATGCATTTGATTGCAGATGGATGGGTAAAATAAAGAGCTGGACTAGCTGCAATGTGTCAGAATCAGAAAAGTGTCCATCAATTGAAGGCACACTGGCGTAATGCTGCAGACAGCTCAGTTGATTATAATGGGATTGAGCTTGTTTTACATGTCAGGCATCTGTTGGAAATATGCATAGCCAAGTTTTGCTGACAGATACGAGCATGCAAGCGTTGTTCCTTTCTACAGATGTGCGTTTACATGTGTATTTTAGGTTTGTAATATATCATGTAGAGGAAAAAAAATAAAAATAAGGCTACTAAACAATCCCTAGGAGAACTACTGTACGATATAACATTAGTCCAAAGCAAATGCAAAAAAACTGAAAACTGATTTATGGGTTAGATTTAAAATAAACTGTAACACTTAAGAGACTGTATGAAACTCTCTTCCCTAAGGAAGGTACATTGATAAATATATGTGCGTTTGCGCATACCTGTGACCCTCAGTTTATCTGTGCCAATACTGATCTCATCTTCATCAGCAGAGAAGAGAACTCTCTCGCCATCAGTACTTCTCACCTCGAACCGTTGACACTGGGCTTCTACCATCTCAGCGCCTACAGAAAGAGATAAAGAAGGAATAAGACCTTCAGAAACAAGTTCTTAACACATATTTTAATCTTTGCAACTCATATAAACTTTGTCCAATCCAGACTGGTCTTGTTGTAATGGACATGGAATGTTCAGTGAAAAATAATGGTGCGTGGTTATAATAGTAATACATAATATAATATATTTTTAAACTTTATTCAGCGCTGTATGCTTATGGATAACTTCATCTAAATGAATTTCATTTTCAGTTATGTTGCAAAGGAAGCTCACTAGGTTTCTGAGTTAATATTAGAGCAGATGCTCATTGTTTTCAGGGTGTTTAAAGACTTATTACAGTGTCAGACTGTAGAAGTGTTTGCACACTGAATTAATATGCTTAAGTAATGAAATATTAAGCATTTGGAATTAAGGTGAAAAAAAAAAAAATAAATAAAAAAAATAAACACCTTTTATTCTGTCCAATAAGTTCTATGCATAAACTACATAACATAGAGTATATGAAGAGACCTTTTTATGATCTTAACTGAAGTGAACTGAACTGGAATTTGACTTTACTGAAATTTCTCATTAGTTGTAAAATGAAGACATTTTTTTTTTTTTAACGGCACATGGAAGGGGTTTCAAATATAACATTATTCAGGGAAAAAGCTGAATAAAAACCCAAGCTTGTGAAAAAAAAAAAAAAAAACATGAACATTTAAGTCAGAATTGCGAGATATAAACTGCCAATTGTAAGGAAAAGCCAGCACTGCATGATATAAACTCGCAATTGTGAGGAAAAAGTCTGAATTGAGTCTGAATTGTGTTGTATAAATTCGTAATTGTGAGGAAAAAGTCTGAATTGCATGAAATAAACTGGCAATTCTGACTTTTTTCTTCAGAATTGCATGATATAAACTTGAAATTGCAAAAAAGTCAGAATTGCATTATATAAACTCGCTATTGCAAGTTATAAAGTCAGAATTATGAAATATAAACTCACGATTGCGAAAGTCAGCATTCCAACACTGTAATCCCAAATAAGTTGGCAAAACTCAAAAAAATTGAGATAATCAGTTACATCAAATTGTTTAAGTTGTGAAATGTCCACTTTTAAGTAAGCAGAAACATCTAGTTTTGAGTTTGTTGTACTCATGCAAAATAATTTCATATTTTCAAAATAAAATCAAACTCATTTTTTTTTTAAGTTAGCAAAGCTTTACATTCTTATAACAAGAGTGGCGGGCCAAGAGCCATGGGAGCCAATCCCAGGCTTGCTTCCATGGTCCCACCCCAGTAATATAATAATATACACATACTGTGCATCCTCAACCTAACCACAGGCTCTACTCTTTACCACAGCGGTAACACTACAAAACCAACATAAGAGAAACTTATGTAAATTCTAACAAAACACAGCATTTAAGTACTAACATATGTCTCTCTACATTAATCTTGTGCAAAAACACACAAAATAACACTTAATTTCAACATTTATTTTCCATGTTGTCTGATGCAAAGCATGCTGGGAACTAGAAAACTCAATCATTTTAAGTTCAGTTTACTACAACTGCATTTTGAGTTTACAGAACTTATTTAAATTAAGTCCAATGAACTTTCATTATTATTTGAGTGAAATCAACTCATTTCATTTAATTAATTTCACTGTTCGGGTTTACAGTGAAAATCTAAACTAGCAATTGTGAGAAAAAAAAAAAAAAATCAGAATTGCATGATATAAACTCACGATTGTGAGTTATAAAGTAAGAATTGCAAGATATAAACTGTCAGTTGCAAGAAAAAGCCAGCATTGCATGATATAAACTATGTATGTTACAAGTTTATATCACAATTTACGACTTTATAACTCGCAATTGTTAGAAAAAGTCTGAATTGCATTATAAAAACTGTCAATTCTGACTTTTTTCCCTCAGAACTGCATGATATAAACTTGAAATAGCGAGTTCTAAAGTCAGATAGACTATAGATATCTAGAAATAAGTCAGAATTACATTATATAAACTCGCAATTGCAAGTTATAAAGTCAGAATTGCGAGATATAAACTCACGATTGCGAGTTATAAAGTCAGCATTCCGAAATCTAAACTAGCAATTGTGAGGAAAAAAAAAAATCAGAATTGCATGATATAAACTCGTGATTGTGAGTTATAAAGTCAGAATTGCAAGATATAAACTTGCAACTGTGAGAAAAAGTCAGATTTGTGATATATAAACTTGTAATTCTGACTTTTTCAGTACAGAGTTGTGTGATATAAACTCGCGATTGTGAGTTATGAAGTCAGAATTGCGAGATTTAAACTTGCAATTGTAAACTCTTATAAACTCTTATATAAACTCTTAATTATGCCTTTTTTTCCCTCAGAATTGCGTGATATAAACTGGCAATTGCGAGTTCTAAAGTCAGATCTCACAATTCTGACATTATAATCCGCAAATGTGAGTTTATATCATGCAATTCTGAGAAATAAGTCAGAACTGTGAGATACAAACTCACAACTGCGATAAAAGTATAAAAAGTCGCAATTACCTTTCTTATTTTTTATTCAGTGGTGGAAACAAGCTACCATAAAAAAATAAAAAAAATATTTTTTTCTACATTACAGTTTAATATGGAAAGCCTTTATTATTTAGACCCTACTGCAGGGTTATGAATTAGAGAAGGAGAAGATTTTTTTTTTCTTCTCATGTCTCATGCAGAGGGCTGACTTGAGAGACGTCAATGAAACTGATCTTGACTTTGTTCGCCTAAAAACTACACTGTCACTGGAATCTCAGTAGCTTTTAACGCACTGCCCCAAACAAACACTGCAATGGCATCACTGACTATATTATTCATCACAGCTATCATATCTTCCATGTCTTAGGTGACCTTGGAGAGCAAACTTGGCTTTGTTTGTTTGCCCACATTATGTGTGTGTGACAGAAAGCAAACTTCCTTTTTTTTTTTTCCTAAAGCCCGCTCTCTCCTTTCTCTGCCACCATCTATTGTCTTTCTAGCCCTCTTCAAGCATTCATTGCCTGTCCTCTCTTTTTTTTCTTTTAGTGTTTGTGCTATAAGACACCCTGCCCTTTCTTTAAGCGCCCTATGGCAAAGATAGCAGTACATTAAAGTAGCCTATAACAATGCAAATTTTGGGATTTAATTTAGCCACCTTTTCCAACATGGCTTTCTTTACTCTCCACTTTTTTGGATAGTAGATTAAAAGGATACACTGCTTAACATGGATTCTTGATGCAGGGGCCAACAAGTCTTATAGCTTCAACCTGCCAGTTGTTGATAAGCAGCATTTTCATTTTAAAATTAATCAGAAAAAGAAATAATCTATTTGATATAATACCGCAATATGTCACATTTTTTTTAAGCGTACACACCTTGAAAATACCTTGAAAAATAAATATGTAGCCTCTGGTTTAAAGGATTTTTTATTTATTTTATTTATTTATTTATTTTTGTCAGAAGGAAGAGGATAATCATCTTAAAACTTATTTTAATTTATGTTTAACTTCAAATGATTAAAAGTAAACTTTGATTAAGAAAAAATACATTTTGCAACATGTAGATGAGGAACAGATTTGAAGAAATTAAGCACTACATCACTTGCTCACTAATGGGATCTCTGCAGCAAATGGGTGCTGTCAGAATCTGTCATTAAGTGCAACTTTAAACTGTTGCTTCTGGACAAAATATTCAGAATATTCATAATACACAACAATCCAAATTTTGGACCGTTTTTCACTTATAAACTGTGATTCAGACAAGAATTCTAATTAAGAAATATTATAGATAGAGAACTCGCATTTTATTACGATTAGAAGTTTAAAAAAAACGTCTTGATGAATTTAAATTGCATGATATAAACCCGTGATTGTGTTATACAATCAGAAATGCGAGATATAAACTCGCAACTACAAGTTATAAAGTCAGATTGCAAGATATAAACTCACAATTTTGAGGAAAAAGTCAGAATAGCATGATATAAACTTAAAGTTTATATAAAGTTAATATCTCACAATTCTGACTTTTTTTTCAGAATGTGAAATATAATCTTGCAATTGTGAATTATAAAGTCCAGTTTTGGGAGAAAAAAAAAGCTGAAAAGAAAATACTGTTTTCACTTACAAACGGTGAATCAGAGGATACGAATTTTCAAAAAAAAAAAAAAAAACAGACAAGACTACTTTTTTAATAAGGAAAAAATACAGATAGAGAACTTACATTTTAGCTGGATGCAGTCTAGAATTGCATGATATAAACCCACAATTTTGAGTTATAAAGTCAGAATTGCAAGACTGAAAGTTTATACACTGAACAAAATTATAAATGCAACACTTTTGTTTTTGCCCCCATTTTTGATGAGCTGAATTTAAGATCTAAGACTTTTTTCTATGTACACAAAAGGCCTTTTTATCCCAAATATTGTTCACAAATCTGTCTAAATCTGTATTTATGAGCACTTCTCCTTTGCTGAGATAATCAATCCACCTCACAGGTGAGGCATATCAAGATGCTGATTAGACAGCATGATTATTGCACAGGTGTGCCTTAGGCTGTGAAGTTTTACTTTATTTTACAGAATTTGCCTCACACAATGCAACACATCTCCTTCGCATATAGTTGATCAGGTTGTTGATTGTGGCCTGTGGAATGTTGGTTCACTCCTCTTCAATGGCTGTGCGAAGTTGCTGGATATCAGCAGGAACTGGAACATGCTGTCGTATACGCAGATCCAGAGCATCCCAAACATGCTCAATGGGTGTCTCAGACGAAGTCTCAGATGATCTTAGAGGTGAAGATGCTGGATGTGGAGGTCCTGGGCTGGTGTGGTTACACATGGTCTGCGGTTGTGAGGCCTGTTGGATGTACTGCCAAATTCTCTGAAATGCCTTTGGAGACAGCTTATGGTAGAGAAATGAACATTCAATTCACGGGCAACAGCTCTGGTGGACATTCATGCCAACATGCCAACTGAATGCTCCCTCAAAACTTCCGCGATCTGTGGCATTGTGCTGTGTGATAAAACTGCACATTTTAGAGTGGCCTTTGATTGTGGCCAACTTAAGCTACACCTGTGCAATAATCATGCTGTCTAATCAGCATCTTGATATGCCACACCTGTGTGGTGGATGGATTATCTCGGCAAAGGAGAAGTGCTAACTAACTCAGATTTAGACAGATTTGTGAACAATATTTGGGAGAAATAGGCCTTTTGTGTACATAGAAAAAGTCTTAGATCTTTGAATTCAGCTCATCAAAAATGGGGGCAAAAAAATGACCTGAGGATGAGTACATCTTCAGCATATGTTTATTTGTTTATTTATTTACACAAAGTAGCTAAACACTTCTGAACATATATAATCATTTATCCAAATTCATTTTTCTTTACAAACTTTCATATTTTCAATTCTGTAGTTCTGTTCAGTTCTGTTTTATCCCATGTCTCAAAAAGCAGAGTTGACATACTTATTTCAGATTGGGATCTGAAGGAGCCCCAGATCAACATGTCTTTTACAGTTCTTAAACTCAGCAGGAAGTTGTTGTTCCTGCTGTGCTTAAACATCCTTTCACAGACCTAAAGAAACAAATGTAGAGCACATCTTCAAATTTTGAAGTTCCATAAAAAAAAATGTTCTTTTTTTCCTTCAGAGATTCAGTGTAGGATTGTGTTAAATATAAAAAAGAAACATGCTGTTCATTAATTAATTGCTTATTCTTTCCCTTATATTTTATTCTCTTATAATTAGGAAGATCTGTTGCATTTTAGTGAAAGTCTCACATCATTTGACAGCTTTTGAGTAAAAAAAAAAAAAAAAATAGAAAAGAAAGTGTAAAAATGATGTTGGATAGTGATTAAAGACGTGCTTGAAGATAAGGCAAGTCTAATTTTGATTATGCTGATGAGACCAAGAGGAGAGAATGCTAATAAAGTGTTAATTTGTACTCATATTTGATTAATCCTCTCTTGACCATATCATTGCACAGCGGTAGCCAGAGATTTGCTCATAGATCCACTACACAGCGTGATCATCTTTAGAGAGGATATGACAGAAACACAGGATTATGAAGCGACAGATTTGCTTTTTTCTTGCTTGCTTTCTCTTATTCTTCCTTCCTTTCAGCTCTGATAATTAAAGTTTTGATTTGTGAGTTTGTGGCATATCCCAAAGTTCAAGCTGTCTGTGCATCCAGCTAAAAACCTGAAAAATTATTTAAACAGAAATATTGATTTACATTGCTCAACTGAATCAACAAGCAGTGATTCTAAACTAAATTAAGATATGATTCACTAGATAATTACACATGGCTGTAGATAGGAAGTAAAAAATGCAATAACTTTTCATTTCCTAAAGTTTCTTAGATGAAAATATACACATTAAATTACTAAATATTTATTAGACCTCAGTAATTTATAATTAAAAGCAATGTTGTTCACAACAGGTTATTACCTCATATTTGTTTGGATCACATTTCATGTTAGCATAATTCAAGAGCTCAAGATTCGAGTGCTTGATTACTTCAGTGATTGTTCCCAGTGAGTACATGCAAGGAGTAAACACTCATTATTTGGACAAGGACATCCTCACTTTCATAAAGCCTTCCAGACTGCACCATCTCACGGATCTCACAGTGCCTTCCACTCATCCAGGTGATTTAAATGAGAAATGATATATAGCGGATATTAATGACCCACTCTTGAATATTAATTGATACTGATTTACCCCTCATCAAAACTGAGGATTGATGATTAATTGTTGTTTTGAGGTTGGAGGAAATGGAAGTTTTCCCTCAGACTGAAACGGCAATAATAAATGACCTTGCCGTGGAAAACCAGATGGTGTTAAATGAAGAGGTGCTTGTTGCATTTCACAAATAATGTGAAAAAAACTGATATTTGTTAAATTTGTCAGGTAAATTCAAAAATTACCTTGAGGAAAGAATTAAGCGTGATCGGTCAAGGCCTTTCGTGGCATAAGTTGGGAATGCATTATGGAGTGACAAAGGTTTTGCTAATCTACAGCATTTCTTACAGCAAGGACTTTTTAGACTGTATATATACAATGCATAATATGCTCCATTTAATAATAAAAATGGTAAATTAAATAAAATAATAAAATAAAGTAATAAAAATGACAAAAAAAAAAACAACGAAAGTACTTCAAAATTAGCTTAAAATTAAATTATATATAAAAGAAAATCTAAAAATACTATATAAATAATACTTAAAATATTTATTATATACATATATTAATTTAGATCAATCAATCAAAAACCTTTGAAGGAACAAAAATAAGCGTGTAGAAAACTGGTGCGCAAAATAATGGCAGAAAATAAATAAATAAATAACTACATATTTGCAAAGATAAATTATTTATCTGAACCAGATAACCCTCATCAATAAAAAGGCGAAATGGTTGAATTTTGATGACCTGCATTAATCAGTGGGTGTGTGTGCATGTGTCTGGGTGTGGTTTGTGGACAGTGTAAAGAGACAAATAATCAGAGCTGTTGTCATAATCAGCAAACACAGCCCTGAAGACTGATGCGAGTATTTGTGCGCATTAATCTCCATATGTCCTTTAGGTACTCTCTCTCTCTCTTGCTTGCTCTCCTTGGAGAGTTTAAGCTCACTACCTCTAAGCGGCAATGTGGCATTGCAAATGATGACATTCATTTAAAACTAGCAATTTATTCTGGCTAAATTACACAACATAAAACAGCACATTAAATTTCTAAACGTTCCTCTACATGCATGCACACTTCGCCAATGTATTCTTATCATGATTAATTACTTGGAACTAATCACTCAAATCACTGGATTTTTGGTGCCGTGAAACTTCTAATTGGTGACTTGAGCACATTGAGGGGACTGATTTTGAAATTTCCAGGTATAGCTATATTTAAATTGGTTCCCTTATGCACTGCAGTGGACATAATATTATGTTGAGCTCTGCTTGACTGACTGAAATTCAAATACATACTGTACATACATACACGCATGCATAACTTACTCTCATGAAACTTCATCTAGAATTTTTGTCCCTGAAAAGGCGAAATGCACCAAACAAATCACGGTCTGTGTCCCATTTAATGTAGTAAACAGCAAATTAGCAAATTCAACCCGCGGTTCATGTTTGGTTGGTTAGCTTGATCTTGTTAGTCTCTGTTGGTAGAACATTTCATACAGTCCATTGGGTTCAATATGTGTAGAACACCAATGGGGTAATAATTTGTAATGGTTAATCAAAATTCCAGGATATTTATAAAAATGTATAACTGAACATTTGCATATAGGACAGCAATCTTACTGGTTAGTGGTGTGCTAAATTGGTAAACTGAGTAGACAAAAATCCGATAAAAACTCTTTATGTTGTATATTGGTTATAAACGATGAAATGTTTGTCTGTTGGTCTGTCTAGCGGTCTGTCTGTCTTAATGAATTTCTGGCAACTTCTTTTTTTTTCTATACTATACATTTAACAGTTTTAGCTATTTGTGCTAAACTGGAATACCAAGTTGTTGTATATTGGTTATAAACTATAAAATGTCTGTCTGTTGGTCTGTCTAGCAGCCTGTCTGTCTATCGGTCTGTCCGTTAGTCTGTCTGTCTACTGGTTTGTCTATCTATCGGCCTGCCTGTCTGTTGGTCTGTCTGTATATAAATTTAACAGTTTTTGCTACTTGTGCTAAACTGGTATACCAAGCTGTTGTATATTGGTTATAAACTGTGAAATGTCTGTCTATCTGTCTGTCTGCCAGTCTTTCTGTCTTTATGTCTATCGGTCGGTCTGTCTATCTGTCTGTCTGCCGGTCTATCTGTCTTTCTGCCTATCGATCGGCCTGTCTGTCTGCCCACCTGTCTATTGGGTTGTCTGTCTGTCTGTCTGTCTAGCTGAGTATGGGTCTGTCTTTCTGTCTGACTATCTATCTGTCTGCCTGTCGGTCGGTCGGTCGGTCAGTTAGTCAATCGGTCAGCCGGTCTGTCTGTCTGTCTGTCAGTCTGTTGGTTTGTCTGTCTGTCTATCTGTTTGCTGGTCTGTCTGTCTGTCTATCCATCTGCTTGTTCGGTCAGTCAGTCATTCTGTCTGTTTATCTGTTTCCCGCTCTGTCTATTGTTTTGTTTACCGGTCTGTCTGTCTGTCTTTCTGGCTATCTATCCATCTGCCTGTTGGTTGGTTGGTCAGCCGGTCTGTCTGTTTATCTGTTTGCCAGTTTGTCGTTGGTCTGTCTGTCTATTGGTTTGTTTACCGGTCTGTCTGTCTTTTTGTCGGTCTGTCTGTCTTTCTGTCTATGTAACTTTCTAGCTATCTATCGGTCTGTCTGTCTGCCGGCCTGTCTGTCTTTCTGTCTAACTTTCTATCTATCTATCGGTCTGTCTGTTTGCCGGTCTGTCTGTTTATCTGTTTGCCAGTGTGTCTATTGGTTTGTTTACAGCTCTGTCTGTCTGTCTGTCTGTCTGGCTATCTATCCGTCTGCCTGTCGGTCGGTTGGTCTGACTGTTTATCTGTTTTCTGGTCTCTCTGTCTATCTGTCTGTCTGTCTGTCTGTCTATTGGTTTGTTTACCAGTCTTTCTGTTGGTCTGTCTGTCTATCTATCTTTCTAGCAATCTATCAGTCTGTCTGTCTATCTGCCGGTCTGTCTGTCTATCGGTTTGTTTGTCCGTCTGTCTGTCTGTCTACCGGTCTGTTGATGTGTCTGTCTGTTGGTCAGTTAGTCGGCCTGTCTGTTTATCTGTCAGTCTGTCTATCTGTCTGTCCACCTGTCAGTCTGTCAGTCTGTCTGTCTCTCTGTCTATCTGTCTTGTAAATTTAGCATGTAAAATGTTTTTTGAATAGGTTTCTAAATTAACCTGCAATGCTAAGCTAACTATAATTTCATGTCACAGCAGTTATATATGTAGCTTAATTGACAAGGCGTTAATGGTCATGATAACAGTTCAGATTACAAACATCAAAGCTATTTTTTGGGGATTTCTAATCAAGCTCAACAGAGTCTGAATACTTATGAGTATTACTGAGTGCTTATTATCTCATTAAGTTATTTCAGTCAATAGAAATTCAATTTAATGGATAGGCAGAATGTTTCATGACAACTAATTGCCTTTAAAACGAATGGAAACGCTACTTGATAACGTTTTGGAAAGGATAGTGGTAAAGGATACAGGCAGTGTCCTCGTGCCACACCTGATTCCCCGTCACACACATGTCTTCCTGTTGTCCTTGTCCGCCCCCTCCTACCCCCCCAGAGCATTTCTCACTTATGTCCTCTCTGTCACCCAGCGCTAATGAAATCATCTCCCACTCTCTCAAAGCAGAGAAGCCATTCATTATGCAGTCTACACTTCTAAAAATGAAAAGTCAATAAGACAAAAAGCAGATGCTGTGTTCCCTCAATGTCCTCTCAGTTGTTTGGCCTCTGGAGGAGGTGTTCAGAGCAGAGACGAGCTCACAGCTGGAGTCAGAGCGTGAGAACAGCCCATGCACGGATTATTTTCCTGTCCCTCGTTTTCAATCATCTGTGCAGGGACCTCGTGGCAAACAGCGGGGTGCCTCAGGTTAGCGGAGAAGGATGGAGGGATGGAGAGAGAGAATGAAAACAAGATCTGACAGCACAAGCTTGATACTGTATTTCATCACCAGCTCACTTCCAGCACACATCCTTATCAACACCTCCAACTAAATTCTGCCGCCCAATAATTTAGCAAGGCACAAGGTTTCTGCAAGGAAGTCATGAGGAGCATTATTTCACACTGCCATTTTCCTGAAACACACAACTCTGTGGGGGTCACAAGGTCAGGATGTCCTCAAAGATCAGTCTAAAGTAGGGGATTTGGGGATTTGGAGACTGCAGATACCATTCAGTCTTCAATTAAAATTTGATTGACCTCAAAAGGGTGCATTTAAGTAACTTTTGAGAAGGTATGGTTGATACTAATTAAACTTGTACAAATATTTATTACTACAATTTATGCCTTTTGCAAGTGTGTTTGTTGATGAACATTTTATAAACAAGGTCCAGTTCTATGCTGGATTTGCACATTGTTTGATACTGAAAGATGGAGCGGTCCCAGCTATAAAAGATTCCGGTCATGATTCAGAACTGCAGATGGTAAGTGAAACGGCATCAAATGTCTGTTTTATTGGCAATCTGCAATCATAGCTCCGCCCATGACATCCCTCCAGGAGCTTGGCTTTTTTCAGAGAGAATCGTAAAGCTGTATCTTTCTTTTATAAATATGAAAACTAAAGACTTTTTGGAGATATGAAGGATGCAGTACTACTCTATAGGTACTCATGATTAACATGAGATTAGGTGAAACTGTGTTTGCTATGCACCCTTTAATGGGCAAGATGAATTTTCAGCTGCAAGTTTAGACACCTCTAGAAATCATTATAATATGCTGATTCTTATTATTATTATAAAAAAAAAATTGTTTTGCTATTTTTGCAGTTGACACATCATGGTATGGTTGTGCTGCCGTTTTTTTTGTTTGTTTTTTTTTTTTCCTTTTTTGTTATTTTATTTTATTTTATTTTATTTTATTATTTCTAAGGATTTACCGATAAATAGACAGTTAGAATAGGCAATTTTTAAAGTCTTTACCATCACTTTTGATTAATTTTATGTATCTTTGCTAAATAAAACTATAAATTACTTTGGTTGCATTAAAACTACTAAATAAAAACAAAACAAAAGATAAACATGGTTGCGCTGCCTAATGCTTTTTTGTGGAAACTTATAAATTATTTTATTTTATTTTATTTTATTTTAGGATTTACCAATAAGAATGCAATTATAATATACGTTTTATATAACAATGTACAACTCTTTACTGACACTTTTGATTTATTTAATGTATCTTTACTAAATAACATGATTCATTTCTTTGGTTGCAATAAAACTGCAAAATAAAATAATAACCCCTAATATATATATATATATATATATATATATATATATTGGTGTTTTTTTTTTTTTCTTCAGTAATTGCGCAAAATAAATACAAAAAAAGAAAAAAACATTGTATGTTATGCTTTATTACTGTGTGGAATAAACTTGGAATAAAATAAATAAATAAAATAAAATAAAATAAATGTCTTTCTAAAGCTAAATTTAGTGTTTTATGTATCTTAAATCATTTCACAATGTTCAAATCAATGTACAATTTCAGCTTGACTGGAGATCAACTTTCACAACTATTCTGTTGTGATTTTTTCATTGTTTAGGGTGAATCAATAAGCATAAGTCATTAATAAAGTTCTGATAAAGGCATACAAAAAGGAATTTAACAAACAACAACTTAATTAAATATCAGACTCTAAATAGACAAAATACAGAATATCTGCAATTCCAGCAACCCCATATTTGTTTGTGACCCCAAAGTTGAAAACCTTCAGCCTAAAACTACAACGACTATGACAGACTACAGCTCTCAGATATTTAAGCGACTCCCTTATGAACACAGGATAAAGTCATGATCGCAGTGCTCCCGCTTTACGCTCACCACAACGCAACGGTGCATCAATCACCTGAACTTATGGGCCATATTATAAAAACAGAGACCTCTGTACTCCTGGGCCAAGCTATCAGAGGACGGCCCGGCTCTCTGGCTCTCAGCACCTCTATACAATTTCTGTTTGAAGATTAATGTTCTTGCAGCAAGTGGGTTCAGGGACGAGAGAACAAGGAGAGGAGGGAAACAAACAGCAAACAGGAGTGTGGGAGCGAGAGGTGAGACAGTGTTACTTTGCTGCCTGTTTAGGAGCTAATCCATGCTACGAAATTCCCTAAATATTCAGACAATGTCGAGAGAGCAGTGACAGCCTGAAGGCAACAACCCGGCAGAGAGAGTAAATGTCAAAGAGAGGATTTAGAGGGCACATTGGCGAGTGTTAGGTGGCTCCAAATTGGTAACAAACTCTTAGTGTACAAGTAAATTCACATCTGCTTAAAGTTGTGTAATGGGAAAGTAAGTTTCATTTTAAATTATTAAGATTTTAATTAAAAAATATAAATGAATGAGTAAATAATTAAATACAATTATAAATAAATGTGTATAATATTAATATTACACAAATGTAATATTTTAATATTTTAAAAATATTTAATATCAGCTACACAATCAACAATACTCCCCTCTGAGACAGCGAGTATAAATATCTGACAGCTATAAGTCACTATGGTGACTGCCAAGGCACTAAATCAATACTAAACAAATAATGAGTCTGAACAGAACAGAGGAGGTCTCTGTGGGGAGTGACTTTTACCCCTAAACATTACATATCTGGGGCATTTTTATCACTTTCATTGACACTGGTTAATTTCTAGTTCTGCCGTGTGCTTACTAAAGCTCCATGGGACACAAATAACCTGAGATTTAATTTAAAATAAATGCATTTATCATAAAAGAGACCATAAGAGTCATATAATGCTTGCTGTGTTTTTGCTAAGAAAGCAGATCTATATGGTATATTTAGAATCAGGTTATTCAATTTCTGAAAGCATATCTGAACATTAAGACAGCATTTCCCAGCTGAAAATACCAGGGTATGCTCTGTTTTTATATAACAAATCAGTTCAGTTCAGATTCTTTTCACCTGTGAATGAATGCGGAACACTAAGCGTACCTTTACACGACAACATTGTACTAAAACAGTAACATTTTTGCAGTTTACACAGAGACTATATTGTTTTCAACTGTACTTTAAAAATGTAATTGTCATGTAAGTAAGTAAGTAAATGTTTATTTATATAGCACCTTTCAAAACAAAATTACAAAGTGATTTACAATAAAAAGATCAGTAGAGCAACAAAACACAAAAATACCACCAAAATGTAGGAAAAAGCCATACAATAAAAATGAGTCATTGTCATGTAAATACATGTCCAAAAAGCACAAAAAATAAATTAAATTAAATTAAATTAAATTAAATTAAATTAAATTAAATTAAATTAAATTAAATTAAATTAAATTAAATTAAATTAAATTAACCAGGACGGATAAAACTTCATTTTCTAGAATAACATTACCCATCCCATTTTTCTTTACTTATTTTAATTGCAGCACTATCCAACATAAAACAGCCACAACCAGTAGGAACACAACACACACACACAAGTTTCAGTATTTCTTTGCTGCCAGTGTTTACAAGATTATATCTCAGTGAGTTTATATCTTACAATTCTGAGGAAAAAAAAATAATTGCAAGATATAAGCTTGCAAATGCAAGAAAAAAGTCAGAATTGCGAAATACAAACTGTATTTGTAAAAAAAAAAAGTGAAAATAACTTAAATGTGAGTTATGATCTCACAATTCTGACTTAATTTATATGATGCAACTGTAAGAAAAAAAAACAGAATCACGAAGTTATATTTTGCAATTGTGAGAAAAAAAAGTCAGAATTGTGAGATATAAACTCACAGTTGCAAAATAAAGTCAGAATTGTGAAATACAAAGTTAAAATAACTTTAAATAACTTAAAAAATTTTGATCAGTTATGATCTCACATTTCTGATTTAAAGGAACACTCCACTTTTTTTGAAAAAAGGCTCATTTTCCAACTCCCCTAGAGCTAAACAAATGAGTTTTACCATTTTGAATCCATTCAGCCGATCTCTGAGTCTGCCGTTAGCACTTTTAGCATAGCTTAGCATTAAGGCCCCGATATACTTCAAACGAAATCGAAGAACGAACTGAAATGACGTAATTTCGAACAAAATCAGGCCAAAACGAAGTTCGTTTTGAGTTCGTTTCGGCAGTTCGAAACAGCTCACCAAAGCGAACTTTTTGGGGGAGTTCGTTTTGGCTCCTAAACACCTTTGAGCGTCCATTGGTCCGCGGCGATTACGCAGTCGATGGGCGTGTTCTGGAACTCCGCCTGCTTTGACGCGTGAATTTTTTTCCCGGTTTGTTCCTCATTCAACGGCAGGCAGACAGGAGAACAACATCCAAAACAACAATTCCAAGGTAGCAACATGAATATACTGGAGAGTCGAGTAGCAGAGCTGGTACAGATGTTCTGGAACTCCGCCTGCTTTGACGCGTGAATTTTTTTCCCGGTTTGTTCCTCATTCAACGGCAGGCAGACAGGAGAACAACATCCAAAACAACAACTCCAAGGTAGCAACATGAATATACTGGAGAGTCGAGTAGCAGAGCTGGTACAGATGTATCCACACCTGTACGATCGCTCGTGGAGAGATTTTAAAGACGCGAGCGACGTGACACGTTTAAAAAACCCGCCTCCAGCAGCGGAGGGTGTCCGAATGTTCGAAAACAGTATACCGTCTCTCGGCCTTTTCTAACTTCTTTTTGCCCTCAAACGAACAACGAAAACGAACTTCGTTTGAAGTATATCGGGGCCTTTAATCATTATGTAGTTACATTGTGTACTAAGGCTGGCATAAAAAAAAGTTGCGATTTTCCAGGCTGACATGGATAGGAACTATACTCTTATTCTGGCGTAATAATCAGTAAACTTTGCTGCCATACCATGGGTGCAGCAGGCGTAATGACATTACGCAATGCCTGAAAATAGTGCCCAGCTAGGTAACTTCCAACGTGACCAGCACTAAGCCACTAAGGTAAAAGTGAAATAGACTATATTCAGGCACTGCAGAAGTTTTAAATAGAAAAAAATTGTTGGTCATTTTTGAACGAGATGCTAATGGTCTAATCTGATTCAGTGACTTATGCTAAGCTATGCTAAAAGTGCTAACGGTAGACCAGGAGATCGACTGAATGGATTCAAAAAGACTCTGCATAACTCTAGGGGAGTTGGAAAATGAGCCTATTTTCAAAGTGTTTCTTTAACTTATATCACGCAACTGTAAGAAAAAAGTCAGAATTGTGAGATATAAACTCGTAATTACATGAAAAATTTTCTTGCATTTGCAAGAAAAATGTTTGAATTGTGAGTTTTTCTCTTTTCTTTTTTCTCGCAATTGTAAGTTTCAGGATTTCTATGCTGCCAGCTACTGATACAGGGAAAACATGTGTGTGGTTGTTGCTTTCTCTGTTTTCCTTTGCACAGCAAAGCTGTGATCTGCTGTAGACCATGAGCTGTAAGTGAGGGAGAGCATCTAGACTTCTTCTGGCTTTAGGGGTAGTTGCTTCTGCTCTGATCTTACAGCTAGTTTGAGTCAGGTAGCTCTTTTTATACACACGCAAACATAAACACTCTGCCTTGCATACCCTGGAGTGAAAAAAAATATAAAAATAAAAAATTCCTGACAAGGGAAGAGGATTCACTGGAAAACACCAGAAAACACTGGGACTCCAGAAACCCCTGTGGCTGCATTGAGATAGAGCAGTAATTGATGGAGGTCCTTCGCCCGGCGGGCAGCCAGCCCCAGAATGCAGCCTGCTGTCTTTTGAAACGTGATGGTGAAACTAAGCCCAAACTGAAAACAAAATCATAAGACTACAAGATTAGCACAATGGGGTTTTTCTAAGTTAATGTGTTTTTCAATCCAATCCTTTCATGTACATTTCCGTTCAAAATGTTGTGATCTGTAAGATATTTTAACATTTCTGAAAGAAGTTTCTAGCCTGTCTCCGTCACTCAATAAAAAATAAAGATGATTGTGACTTTTTATCTCATAATTCTGACTTTTTTCTCAGAATTATGAGATATAAACTCGCAATTACGAATAACAAAGTCAGAATTGCAAAATACAAAGTCATATTTATATAAACTATAAACTCACAATTGAAAGAAAAAAAGTCAGAATTGCGAAATACAAACTGACATTTGAAAGGAAAAAGTTATAATTGAGTTTTTATCTCACTTTTCTTAATTGCTCACAACTGGGAGTTTATATCAATCAATTAAAAAAAAAAAAAGTAAGATTAACAACTTTTTATCTTACAATTCTGACTTTTAAAATTCACAATTCCGAGTTTACATCTCACACTTAAAAACAAAACATTGCAATATATAAAATGTGATCGAAACTCACAGCTGAAAGAAATAAAGTCAGAACTGCAAGATATAAACTTGCATTTGTGAAAAAAAAGTCAGAATTGCAAGTTTTTTCCTCATAATTCTGACTTTATTTCTTTAAGTCGCAAGTTTAGATCACACAGTTATGAGAACAAAAGTCAGAATCACAAGTTTATATCTCACAATTGTCGCATTACAACTCGCATTTGCGAGTTTATATCTCACAATTCTGAGAAAAATAAGAATCGCAAGATAGAAAGTCGCAATTGCAAAAGAAAAGTCACAATTGCGAGTTTTTATCTTACAATTCTGACTTTATTTCTCACAATTGTGAGTATTTATAACACAATTCTGAAAAAAAAGTCATTTTTGAAATTGCGAGTTACAAGGTCAGAATTGCAACAAATAAACTCATAATTCTGACTTCATAACTCGCAATTGAGTTTATATCTCACATAAGTCAGAATTGGGAATTTATATTATGTAATTCTAAGAAAAAAAAAGTCAGTATTATGTGATAAAAAGTCGCAATAACCTTTTTTTTTTATTGTTTATTCAGTGGTGGAAACAGCCTTCCTTAAGTTTCCTGTACTCACCAAGAAGGCTTAAGTATTTGATAAAAAATACAGTAACTTTAATTTTAAACTTAAAATAACTAATATATATATATATATATGTTAACTTTGATACATTTTTTAATAAATGAATTAATATCTAAAAAACTGACCCCAAACTGAAACAGCACCACTACTCTCTACACCATCATCACACTCAGACATATAATCAATGAAAAACAAAATGTGTACAATCACATACAATCACAAAAGGCTTTCAACATAGGTAATTGTGCTTTTTGGGAAGCAGATGTAACACTTGTAGAGTCTAAAATTGGGTCTAATAGGTTTTGGAATTTAAGTGTGGCTTCATTTAAAAAAAAAAAAAAAAAAAAAAAAAAAAATTCAAAGGTAAGACACAAAAGTGAAATTCCAGGGAGAAAAAAAAACTGTTGATTGAAATACACATAAAAAAACAAGACTTGTCAAAGTCACAAAAGGCTTGCCTGTACAAAAAATAATTACCTAATTTGCAGAAAATGCCAGACAAAAGACAAAAAACCTAAAACAAAATCTGCATAACTGTAACAGTTTGGGTGGGCAGGAATTATCACTAGGTTCTAGTGTTCTTCCAATTTAATCTTTGAATATAATGAAATCCATGAACAGAAAAGAAATCTAGGCCCAAAAGCCCTTCAGGGTGTCGTTTACTAAAATGCCATCTTGGTAATTAAGTAAAAGCACCTACAATTTATTTTATGTTTTCTGGCAACATATTAACAATGATGAATTCTGAAATTGTCAACACAGAGTCATTTAATTATGCAAATTTGATTAACTCATTTCATGTAAATGAGCAGATGCCAGTTAGGAGTACAATAAAGTTCCAAAAAAGAGAAAAAAAAAAAAAAAATTCAATTACATATTAAGGTTTGTAGGGCAACGCTGTAGGAGTTCCAGAAATGGAAATTTTGTAGTAGCACAAACAATAAATGGAGAATAGATGTGTGTATAAAAAACACATCAGCTATAAATGAAAAGACCTGCTGTGAAATGAGAAAGTGTGAACTCAGGTGACATGTCCATGAAAATATAGTTTAAAAATGCCACTCACCCACAGTGAGCTGTCCTGTCACCTGGCCAAGGTTATTTCGTGCATTCACTGTCACATTGCGGTCTGACTGTAAGACCAGAGGACTGTCCTGAAACACACAGCGAAGACAGAAACCGATTATAGGATCCTGCATATTAAAAGAAGCTGAACAAGATACAGCAAGACAGCAAAAAGAAGAAAAAAAAAAAAAAAAAAAACCTGAGCAAAGTGAAATTGATCTTACAACCTTGCATCTTGCATTTACAACACAGCATTTTGGTTGTGGTTAAGTAGCGTTGTTGGTACATTTTAGAATTTTCAATGTAATGTCATTTACATAAACTATACTGATTTGAATTAAAATTAGAACCATGAAAATAATAAAAATCAAATCAAATCAAATCAAATCAAATTTTAAAATATAATAACTTGTAGGCTGAGATTTGTTTTTATTATTATTATTATTATTATTATTATTATTAATAATAATAATAATAATAATAATAATAATAATAATAATTAATAATGACTGCCGCTAATGATGTAGAGCCATTTGCATAAAGCATACTGATTTAAAATACAATCAGAACCATGAAAATAATAAAAAAATAATAGACGTGATGTTAAATTAAAAAAAATAATAATTACATTAAATTATAACTTGAAGGCAGAATATTATTATTATTATTATTATTATTATTATTATTATTATTATTACTACTACTACTAAATAAACTACTACTACTACTACTACTAATAATAATAATAATTTATATAAAGCATACTGAAACAAAATAAAATCCAAACCACGAAAAAAATAAAAAGTAATGTTAACTCAATGTTAAATCAAATCAAATGAAATTAAACTGAATTAAATTAAAGTATAACTTAAAAGCAGAATATGAGTATTATGATGATGATGATAATGATGATGATAATAATAATAATAATAATAATAATAGACTGCTTCTAATTATGTTGTGTCGTGTTAATGTGTTCAACATGATGCTATATCTGAGCTGTCAGAGACTCCATGTTTGTGTGTGTGTGTGTGTGTGTGTGTGTGTGTACATGGATGAATGCACTCTGGCTGGTCAGGTTGTGTGTGTCTGTGCATTGATGCATGCAGGGGTGCATGCTGTGGATCACTGGATTCAGTGTCTTCTTGTTCTGTGCAACTTTGATCCTACTGACCTATACATCCTCTTCCACAACAGAACCTCTGCTGTGGCGTAAATCAAACACAATCGCTGAACAAACACGCGCCATACGATGCATCTTAACCCAGGTCACATTCATGAGTGCATTCAGTTGTGAAATCACCCCATTATATATAATGTCTGCATATTATTAAGAATGTTTTTTTGTGTGTTACCCTTATAAGCTGATCTGAGGCTCAATCTCTTGTAAGGCTGAAGAATCTGGGCATGAGAATTCAGCCCTTAGATTAGCTTCAAAGCACAGCACTCTCTTTTGACATTGATCGACCTGCCAGCCAACCAGATCAATATATCGACAGTGAAGTACAGTGAAGGTCCACAAGAGCAGGTTCCCCATTTCTTCGCTTTCTGTGTTTTTTTTTTTTTGTTCTTGTGTGGTTAGTGTGTGGCCATATGTCTTCACTTGTGGACAAAAACACAGTCTACAGTTCACACAAGTAATAAACACAGAGTGACAGAATGGTTTTGATAGTATAGAAATGTGTGATGGCTTAATCTTAAAGACCAAGCAACTATGGTGATTAAAAAGTAATAAAAATAATAAAGAAGCATATTAATAAATATTTTAATACACTAAATGTACATTTATCCTTTTTGAACACATTATATATATATATATATATATATATATATATATACATATGCATATATATATATATATATACATATATATATATATATATATATATATATATAGTGATAATAATAATAAGAAACTGTAATAATTATGAATATTCCAGTATTGTATCATTATATATTATTATTATTATTATTATTATTATTAAACTAATAATAATAATAATAATAATAATTATTATTATTATTATTATTATTAGTATTATTATTTATAATTAATTATAATTATTTTTAGAATTAACAATAATTTATTATTGTATTATTCATGAATAATAATAATACTTATTATTATTATTATTATTATACTATAATTATTATTTGTAATTATATATAATATAATAAATATTAATTATGATAATGTTTCATACTACTACTACTACAATAATGATTTATAAATGTATTTATAATTAATTTATTATTTATAAATTAATATTATGTATACATTAACTATAATTATAATAAATATTATAATAATATTAATCACTTTATTATCATATTATTAACAAGTAATTTATATTATTTAATAATAATGTTTTACAACAACAACAAACAATAAATAATAATAATAATAATAATAATAATAATAATAATAATAATAATAATAATAATTATTATTATTATTATTATTATTATTATTATTATTATTATTATTTATTTATTTTTTATGGGGAATTTATAGCCTTTATATAAAATTTATAGATGATGAATTATTTTGATACTGTAAAAACTGTATATTATATCACTAAATAAAAATAGAAAAAAATAAAAAAATAAATAAAAATAAAAAAATAACGTTTTCCTTAATGACTCTAAATAAATAAATAGATAAATAAATCTCTCCAGAAGTCCAAAATTGGGACTACATAGTTTCTGTGAATTATGGGGACTTTCCATAGACTTGTATTGTTTTTATACTGACCAAACAATATTTTCTAAACCAATGGGGACCACAGGCGGTCTAAACTTGCTGCACATATAATGAGAGCATTTAAAGGATGTCAAAATGGCACACAGAGAAATAAACTAAGTAATTCATCCATGTACCGTCAGTGACAGTAGCCAACTGTTTTACATTATAGTGAGGAGTACTTAGTCAATCGCTTGAACAATAGAAGCAGTTTGGAGCTCCAGTATCTGCACTTGATGTCTTACACTGTATAATTAGATCCAGATGATGTCAGTCTATTGGAGTAAAACACTATCTTCTCTAATTACCTCAGAAACACCCACCTACCCAACACTAGATGTGCTGCCACCAGATGTGGGATGTTCAAAGCTGAGATGGACAGCATTATTGTTTTTTGATCATGGGCAAATAAGCAGTGCAGAAGACGAGGTTCATAAAAGGCCACATTCAAATCAAAAGTGAGCAATGGCAGGGCAGTGAAGGTTTATGCATATGATAAAGCAATGAAAGCAAGCTTCATATGCTTTCATTTTAATTGCTCTACCTTGACACAGACCTTCAACACTCAACATTCAACAGTATGTTGAATACTCCTTTCATCTGAACCCAACATGACTGGCTTGTGAAATTAGTCACCTGGCGGCTCAGAAGCTGACACATGCAAATAACCTCATGAAAAGAAGCCACTTCGGCTAGAGTGTTAGCCTTTAATCTGATCTTTATTTCAATTCCAATCAAACAGATCCAAAATCTGTTTCCACGCCTCGCTGCCTCATTCTTCTTCTTCCGTCCTTACACAATGCAAAGCAGGACGCCGAATGAAGAGGGAGAATTTGTGTGAATGTCATTCAGGCATGACAATTCTGTGTTCCTCCCAGATGTCCACCTGTTCTTCATTATCTCTCTTTCATTGTTTTCCCTCTCGTTTAATGACACACTCCAATCCCACACACCTGCCGAGATCCTAAATTTAGACACATTTTTTTTTTTCTGCTGTGTCGACCCCTGTGATGTCTCTGACTCAATGAATTCAGTTTGATAGTCTATTACAAAACCATGGATTGAATCCATGTAGACCTTGTTTCTCAGACGTACTCACTGATGCTCCAGAAAGAAACATGATGCATCAAGAGCTGGGAGGTGAATACTTTTTTAATTTATAGATTGGGGTAAATTTAACTTATTTTGTCTTCTGGGTAACATGTAAGTATCTTCTGTAGTCTCTGAAGGGCAGTACTAAATGAAAAAAAAAATATGATATTTAGGCAAAATAAGAAAATATACACATCTCCATTCTCAAAAGTTTTCACCCCCGGCTCTTAAAGCATCATGTTTCCTTCTGGAGCATCAGTGAGAATTTGAACCTTCTGTAATAGTTGCATATGAGTGCCTTAGTTGTCCTCAGTGTGAAAAGATGGATATCAAAATCATATAGTAATTGTTACAAATGGTTCAAATACACAAAAATGCTGGAAAACCAAAGAATTTGTGGGACCTGAAGGATTTTTGCGAAGAACAGCTGGCAGTTTAAAGGGTACATAACATGCACAGTTTCACCAAATCTCATGTTAATCCTGAGTACCTATAGAGTAGTACTGTATCCTTAATATCTCCAAAAAGTCTTTAGTTTTATCATATTTATAAAAGAAAAATACAGCTTTCCGATTTTCTCCGGAAAAAGCCGAACTTCTGGAGGCGCGCCGTGGGCGGAGCTAAGTTCGATAATCACTTGCGAATGATTCAGCCGAATGAAGCACGTTGATGGCGCGCTCTTTCTCATGGTCTGACCGACATTATCGCAGGCGCCACGGACGCGCTTTTCCGAGAGAAATGCCCATATAAGGTGTTCCACCACCGATTACGTCACTAATGCCACGATCGAAAAAAAAATCAGCCGAAACTTGTATCAACCCGGAAGTAAGATTTTCAGCAATTTGTCCTTTGTCATTTGTCCAAATTATTTTTTTAAACTTTGGCCATGTTTAGCATGAGAATCCAACTCTTTAACACTGTAAACAACTCTGAATATGCGAAACACTATTGTACCCCCCCCCCCCCCTTTAACTGTTCAAGACAAACAAGGGACTCATGAACAACTATCACTAAACAAAAACAAAACAGGTAACAACACAGTTTTAAGATTCATGTAAACCTTTGAACAGGGTCATTTTTATGAATTCAACTATTATTTTCTCTTGTGGGCTATATGTAAACATCTTTTATTTTAAATATCTCATTCAGGTCAGTTCTAAATAAACAATAACATGCATTTTGTATGATCCCTCTTATTTTGGTAAAATAATTAACATTTTGCAGATTCTGAAAGGGGGGTGTACACTTTTGACCTCAACTGTAAAAAGTACTCCACACTGAAGTGAAGTGATGGGATTGTGCAAGAAAAAATATCCATATTTAAAACTTCATTAACATATACAGAATTTAAACAAACACAATTTTCAGAATATTCGCTTCAGGCAAAAGTCAGTATTTAGTGTGACCTCCCTTGGTCATCTTGAAGAACTCTTTTGGGGACACTGTCCTGAGTTTTTTTTTTTTTTTTTTTTTTTTTTTCTGGTATATTATACCAGACTTCTTCTCAGAGTTTTTCTCTGTTCAGGTAATCTCATACTGCCTCTATAACATTCAGGTCTGCACTGTGTGGAGGCCAGAATATGACAAATATTATTTCACTGCATTAGCAGTGTGTTTGTGATTGTTATCATGCTGAAAAAATACAACCATTCCCAATCAAGCGCTTTCCAGAAGGAATGGCATGATGAATTAACCTCTCTGTTCTTTGCAGCATTCACAATCCCACCAAGTCAGAAAATTTCACAAACACCGCTGGAAATGTTTTACTGAGGGCCGCAAGGACTAATCTCTCTCCAACTCTTCTTCTCACATATTGTTGACAACTGGACCCAAAAACTTCAAACTTGGATTTGTCACTTCTTCCAATCTTTCAAAGTAGAAACTGAGAAACTTCTCATCAGATTTTCAAAGTTTTCTAGGCCTTCTAGAGTCCCTAGAGTTTTTAAATTTATTTATAATAGCTTGAATACAACTTCTTGACTATCCAATTTGTTTGCTGATTTTCCTTTTGAGGGTGGCCTTGCTGATGCAAAATTATGATTTTATGTCTGTCAAATTTTGTGATATTTGGCATTTTGAATGGGATGGTGTGATTGAAGGTTGGTCTTATACATAATGAAGGATCTGATGATCCTCAAATGCAAATTGTGTGTGTTTTGCTTCACGAGATCAGCCACATATTTATGTTGTTGTTTTTTTACTTTGTTTTTTGTATTCTTTGTTTATTCTTCATTCCTTTATTCATTTATAATCATTTATCATTTAATCATTTTATTATTCCATTTAATCATTTATATTAGTCATTATAGTCATTTATATATTGATTACATTGATTCATTAATTGATTAGTCATTTATATTATGTTATATTATTGCTGTTTTTAATATATTTTTCCATTGTTGTTTAGTCTTATGACTGTGTGGTTTCAAGGGCTGTTTGTCTTCATGAATAAGAGATATGAGGGAATGTTTATGAACCTCAAGGTTTATGGGATGTTGTTGTGAACATGTTTGCTATAACAATACTTGTTGAATTTCTGTTCTTCAGACGAAGTCTGAGAATTGAGACATACGCAACTAAGACTATTCAATAAACTCTGCTCCTTTTTATCATCATTACTTCGTCTCCTGCTTCTACTCTTCACTTTCACTGGTTTTTCCTCAGTCAACTTCTTTGCTGACAGAAGACTGTTAATAGTGTTTTGGGTATTTTGGGTACCAGACAAGACCTCCTGTTAACGGGGTTTGGGTATTAGACGACTCTGCTGACGAGTTGTTCTGTTACCGGAATAACTGATATTTTCTGACGGGATCCGGCGTCCGGGGTTGGATCCTAATTGCCTAGGCATGAGGAGCGCGATCTAACAATAATAATGAGCTTCCAATGAATTATACTCATACAATGTATGCATGTAATGCTCAAGCAAGTCTTGTACAAGTGTGGTACATAAAACCTTTTTCACATGAAATAGTAGGAAAAATACAGGTGTTACAATTACATTAATTAGGGTTCCATTCCATAAGGTTTAAGAGAGGCAGGTTCTCGCTACTGCTCAAGTAAGGGGAGCTCACAGTTAATACTTCCCACTTCTGTTTTTCAGTATTGCATATTTGTAGTAATTTCAGTTTGTATTTTAAATTAAATAAATTATAAATAAATTATATATGTGACCCTGACTCTTAAGTAGCACAGGTATATTTGTAGCAATAGCCAAAAATAAATTGTATGGGTCAAAACTATATTTTTTTTCTTTTATGGCAAAAATCTTTAGGATATTAAGTAAAGATCATGTTCCATGAAGATATTTTGTCCATTTCCTACAGTAAATAAAACCCCCCTTTTTTTTTTCTTTTTTTTTTTGTTTAGTAGGATGCATTGTAAAAAAAAACTTTTTTGCACCCTCAGATTCCAGATATTCTGGAAGCTTATTTATTCAGCTTTCAGTAAATCTCAATTCATAAACAAATCTTCAAAAAATTGACCCTTATAACTGGTTTCGCAGTCACAAATGGTTATTATACCATTACTAAAACATCAAATCTAATGGTGGCCTAAGTCTTTTGCATAGTACTGTATATAAATTACAAATAACACGGCCTGTCAGTAAATCTGACAGTGAAAATACCCACAAAAGATTATTTAAAGCTATTTTTGTGTTAAATGAGAATGTAGCAAGTAGACATTAGACAAATATTTTATTTGATTCAGCATAAAATGTATTACACATAAACATTTAGGCTGCAACGGCCTAATGTAAACTATGGAACATAAAAGAAGATCATTTGAGAAACATCTCAGTTTTTTTTTTTTTTTTTATACATTGAAAGTTGTTGGTAACCAAAACAGTCTTCAAAATACTTTCTTTTATGTTCCACAAAAGAAAGATTTGAAACAATATGAGGGTGAGTAAATGATGACCTTTTTTTATAAACTATCCCTTTAATGTTTTTATTATTATTATTATTATTATTATTATTATTATTATATTTTTAATTAAAATAAGCAACTAAATCTGCCAGCAGGTAATATGTTCTGTGAAATTGAGCAAAAACACATAATATAGTGTTTAAAATCGAACACAATATCAACTTCTTATTTACTGAACTGTTGTATAAAATCATATTTAAGCTTGTGATAGATGGGGACAAAATCAGCACTCATGTCATATTGCTATTGCCTATGCGATATGGTGTGATACATGATACAAAACACATACTTTTTTTTGCGTTTTGCACCAGTATCTTGAATTTTAGGGCATAACTGGATTTGTGGAATTGTTGGCCTGCGTCATATTTGTGATATATATATATATATAATTTTTTTTTTTTAAATTCAAAACCAGTCATAAGTGTCAATTTTTCAAAATTTAGATTTATACATCACCTGAAAGTTGAATAAATAAGCTTTCTATTGATGTATGGTCTGTTATGATAGGGCAATATTTGGCCGAAATACAACTATTTGAAAATCTGGAATCTGAGGGTGCAAAAAAATAAAAATATTGAGAAAATTGCCTTTAAATTTGTACAAATTAAGTTGTTAGCAAAGCATATTACTTATCAAAAATTAAGTTTTGATATATTTACAGTATGAAATGTACAAAATATCTTAATATAACATGATCTTTACTTAATATCCTAATGATTTTTGGCATAAAAGAAAAATCTATAATTCTGACCCATACAATGTATTTTTGGCTATTGCTACAAATATACCCCAGCGACCTAAGGCTGGTTTTGTGGTCCAGGGTCACATTTGTCAACAGTCAAACTGAATGAAATACAAGATGACGTACAGGTCTGGGGGCAGGGCCAGCACGTTAACAGCGTTATTTGGATTATTTTTTCATAACTAATTAATTAAGTTAACGCATTAAACTGACAGCCCTACAAATAACCTGTCTCTATGGAATTTCTATTAACACAGATTTGGAGGGAACCCTGAAAGGCATTTAGGTTTCTCCAAAGTCTTTATAAAGCTGTTTTTTATGTTTGTATTCCCCCCTCCACTTATCAAATTTTGAAAAATACAGAAATGATTCCTCTGTTGTTTTGCTCTTGTTACAACACCAGCAGACATTCAGCACCATGGACAGCAGATGTATGCGTGGAAAGAAGAAACCGGCCTGAGAGCATTGCTGATGGCACATAGGGAGGCAAAACAGATGATGCAAGAGTAAGTTCAGGGTTAAAGCACTCACACTTGTCTCCTTCTGGAGTAGAGAAGGAATTAACTGAGGAATCTCTCATCATGAGTAGGTGTGAAATGTCAGTCTTTTGTGTTTAAAGTACTGTCTAACAGCCTCACTTAAATTGCATCAGAGAGAGGCATATCAAAATCAAACATCCTATTTATGTCTGTTCTCGGTAATGTAATGAGACCTTGACACGACACTACTACTTCTAATATGATACAAACAAGTATTCCTTCTTATATGCCTTCACTTTTTCACACCATTTTGAACATTTTACATGATTCCAAACAGTAACAAACGTTTAAATATTCAATTATTATTAAATGGTCACTTTTGATTAATTTAAACATCTTTGCTGGGAAAAAATGGTACTGTACATTTTCACAATATGAATTCTGAACCTCATCCATCTTAGCATGACCATTACAGGAAAATCTTTTTGGTAAATAGCCAAAATTCCTATTTCGTTCTTTCATTCATCTAGCCTTTTCTGTGGGAAGGGGTGAAAAGGAAACCTTTGCTATAGAAGGGGTGACACAAGGGATGACAAACCAATTTATCTCCCAGTGGAATAAAACTAACAAGGTTCCATTTATGACACTATAAAATAGCAGAGAATGAATGTATGTTCCTGCACCCTAAGGGGGGATAAAGCTTAAGACCACATTTTTGCCTTTATGATGGCACGTCTTAGGAAAGACTCTCAGGGTAAGAAGTCTTTGTGGCTCTTACGAAGCTAAGCACCATGGAGGTTCAGGTGGTCTTTCAGAGGGCAAGACCAAATAACTTCACAGCTCAAGGCTTAAAGGTGAAGTGTAATTTTTTTCAATGTTAAAATACATTTTTATATACCAAGGCAATGTGCAGAGACGTTCTGTTCTGTGCGATTTCTAATTAAGTCTCCCTAGTAGAGTACCTGTTTATGACAGAAAAATGACTACAATTAATATGAGGGTATAGAAAGTATCTAATAGTATGAGGATATAAAAAATATAATGGGATATATAAAATTCTAAAATATCATGAGCTAAGATTTAATCATTCATTTACATCTACCCATTTTGACATCTTTTCTCCAATAAAATTGTTTTATTCTAAATTATAAATTCCTAACTGCATACTTCATCTATTGAGTGTTGCAATTTTTTAGAATTCTAAAGATTTAAATCAGTAAATTATGTCTTTAGGCACTTTACCCAAAACTAAATTTTGGTTGCTGCACTGCTCTTCTTAAATCACTTCAGTCCAGCATCTGATCTCTTAAAATGTAGGTACACTATGTAGACCAGTGCCAGTCACTGCTCTGCCTAAGATTACGCACACATACACACATTTTCTTTTGAAGTTTGCAAACTTCAAGCGAAAGCCAATATTTTCAAGGCAGCTTTGGGGGAAAGAGCACTGCCAGTTACTGCCAAACAGCTATTTGTGCACAACTGTGGTGAATTTGCCCTGCATGTCCCTGAATCACATGTACACACAAACACAAATACTGGCTTTCATTGCATGTGCCCTGTAATGCATGGTTAACACACATTTGTTATTGCAAGGACAAACATATGCTGAAACACCCACATGTATAGTACGTATTTGCATACTGTCTATGCCTGTATTAGTGTGATCTGGGCTGGTAACCAAAAAGCTGAGTCTAAATTCTTCATTAATGTAGGGGTGTTCAGTATAATAGGTTGTTAGAGCTATGAACACAAAGGTATGATAAAGTTGTTTGGTTTTATAATAGTCCCTGAATCACCTAATCATCATCTATTGTAATTATCATAAACCAAAACCTAAATTAGACTCAGGTGTGCTTTGGAAGCCCACATGGACTTAACAACAGATGTGCAGATCCGATTGTTCCTTAAGCTAAGAGTAAAAGCGAAAGTGTAATTTCATTCAATCTCTTTTAAATGTCTAAAACCATATTTAATAATTTAATGTTAATCTCACAGGTGGTGTAACATTTTACAGTTAGGTTCTTGCTAAAGGATTAGTTCACTCCAGATTTAAATTTTCCTGATAAATTACTCACCCCTCTGTCATCCAAGATGTTCATGTCTTTCTTTCTTCAGTCAAAAAGAAATTACGGTTTTTGAGGAAAACAGTGCAGGATTTTTCTCCATATAGTGGACTTCAATGGGGATCATTGGGTTGAAGGTCCAAATTGCAGTTTCAGTGCAGCTTCAAAAGGCTCTACACAATCTATTTGAACCAGAGTGCACAGACGAAAAACTAACCATGTGTGACCTTTTTTCAGCGATTAAAGCTGCACTGAAACTGTAGTTTGGACCTTCAACCCATTGGTTCCCACTGAAGTCCACTAAATGGAGAAAAATCCTGGAATGCTTTCCTCAAAAACTTTAATTTATTTTTGACTAAAGAAAGAAAGGCATGAACATATTGGATGACTTGGACGAATTTAAAATAAAATTACCCTATTCAAAAGTTTACATCCCCTTGATTCTTAATACTGTGTTGTTACCTGAGTGATCCATAGCTGTGTTTTTTTTAATTTAGTGATAGTTGTTCATGAGTCCCTTGTTTGTCCTGAACAGTTGAACTGCCTGTTGTTCTTCAGAAAAAATCCTTTAGGTCCCACAAATGATATGGTTTTCCAGCCTTTTTGTGTATTTGAACCCTTTCCAACAATGACTGTATGATATTGAGATCCATCTTTTCATACTGAGGACAACTGAGGGACTCATGTGCAACTACTACTGAAGGTTCAAACACTCACTGATGCTCAAGAAGGGAAAAAAAAAAAAAAACATGCCTTATGACCTTTTTAAATTGAATATCGGTATAAATGTAACGTCTGTAGTCTTCTGGGGAACATATAAATATCTTCAGACTCTGAAGGGCAGTAATAAATGAAAAAAAAATAAATAAATAAAAAAAAGATATTTAGGAAAAATATGAAAAATGTACACATCTAGATTATTTTCAAAAGTTTTCACCCTGCCTTTTAATACAGATTTTTTCCTTCTGGTGAGCATTTGGACCTTCTGTAATATTTGCATACAAGTCCCTCAGTTGTCCTCAGTGTGAAAAGATGGATCTCAAAATCATACAGGCATCATTGGAAAGGGTTAAAATACACACAAATTCTGGAAAAAAAAACAAATAATTTGTGGGACCTGAAGGATTTTTCTGAAGAAAAGCAGGCAGTTTAGCTGTTCAACTGTATTTTCATTCTGAATGACTGATTGCGTTTTGGCTGCATTTATTAGTTAACATTGCATAACCCCAGTTGCAGAAAAAAAAAAAAAAAAAAACACTTTTGAGTGTAAACATGCATGAAACATTTAAAAATATATATATATATATTTTTTCAATATACAAATGTATTATAAAAAAAGTATATTTTAACAATATTATATTACATATTATGTTGTTTTCCTCCTGCTTGTAGCACCAGTGGACTACTATAAAACACTTTCCAGATCAGTTATGAATAAAATATTACTTAATATAACTTAAAATGACTTGGAACACAGTTTGCATATATATCATCATTGCTTTGCTCACATACACACATATGTATATACCGGTAAACGTTTTGCACTGTGAAGAATGAGATTATACTAACATATCATACTGCTCACGCTCTCAAAGTACTGCCGATCCCAGCTGACAAATGCCCTGCACTGATGTCTGGATACCATCCAATCTCACAGTGGCCTTGGGCGGAGTGCAATATGATTGGTTGCCATCCAGAGTCAGAAATCTGAGTTTTAAGCATTAAATTCAGCCTTATGATTAGTGCCAGTCTATAATGTCCTGCCCTGAAAACAATTCCCAAGACACTCTAGCAAAAGCATTTATAAAGTTTCGATGAAACAAACATAGCAGAAGATTTATTTGATGCAACTTTGTAAAGTTGGCTATTTTATGGTAAAAACGACCGTCGTAGAAGATTTATTTGATGCTATCCTTTACATAAAGTTTTATTTCGTTGCGTCCATAAATCAATATAAGCAATGTGATTTTCGAGCGCACAACAGATTGTTGTGTGTAAATTATTCTCTCTTCAAGGGCCAAACCTCGCTAGGCTTGGTTGCACACACACAGGCACACACTTGCATGCTCAACACGAGAAAAAAGAAAGATCCCAGAGAGAAAGTCTTGTCTGATTGGTAATAGGTTATTGATTACCGAGTCAGACCAATCCTGTGGTTTGTTGGCGGTTTGAGCTCAACTAGCCAACCTGTTCTAAGAGCAATCAACAAAATAAAATGCTGACAAAGCCAACCTAAAGCAAATGCATATTTATGGATTTATATATTTTTTTTTACATTAATCACATGACTACAATCTTTTCTCTATTAGCAAGCATAAGAGATGTAGTACCAAGTGTAAGTCTAATGAGTTTATTTCAAGTGACACTAGTTCTGTCATTCTCTGCTGATATGCTAAGTTTCTACACTGTATTGAGCTAATATATTCTATTGATTCCATAACCACAGCCTGTAAGACACATCACACACAATCAAATTCACATGCGATATAGCAAAACCACGCAGTAATATAGAAATTGTCTTACAAGATGTGAACGTCATGTTTTAAAGATGAGCTAAACTACATCAGACAGGTGACAGTACTGTCAATGCGAGTTTTATATTATATACGAAGAATAATAGAATGCATTTTTCTGAAATGTTCTTGAGAGGCAAGCTTAAAATGACAGTTTGACATGCACTGCTGTTTAACATTGTATGTTGAATCTCTTGATCTTCGGGTCTACATCTTATTAAAGCAATAGTTCAGCCAAAGATGAAAATTCTGTCTCATTTACACGCCCTTATGTCATTCTAAACCCTTTCTTTGACTTTTTTTTCTTCTGTGAAACACAAAAGAAGACATTTTAAAGAGTGTATTAGCTGACACTTTCCATTCAATTAATGAGAACTGGAGCTTTGAAGCTTCAAAATAGACACAAAGCATCAAAAAAAAAAAAAAAAAAAAAAGAAGATTGATAAAAGTAGTCCAATTGTTATATTATATAATATCTCTATAGTCTTCTAAATCCAAAACATAGTTTTATGTGAGAAATTTAAAGTTATTCACTAAATAGCCAAGTTTGTAAGCTAAGCATAGTAAACCCAAAGCGTAATTTCATTCACACTCACTAAATGTTATTAGCTGACTGACCCGGGCCATTGTTTCACAGTAGAAAGCTAAACTAAAGAGATGGAACAACAAAATAGCTTAAGATTAAGCTTGTTAGAGAGAATGCTTCAACCAGCATTCATGCTTTCATGCACGCTATCAAATAGAGTATACTTGGAAAGGTTACAAAAAATAAGAATACTTTAGGTCTTAACTTTACAGATCCTATTCAAGCATCTGTTACTTGTTTCAGTTTTTACAGTCTGTACAGGTTTTCAGTTAGAAAAGTAGAAACTGAAAACAAATCATACTGAACACTAACTTACATTTTTTTAAATATTTTTTGGGATAACTACTCCTTTAAGTGCACTGTATTTACAAAGAACTAGTTTATGCAGTTTCATTCTATGCATATGATTAGAATTAAATACACCTACTGTTAACCTAAATATATTCAATGACAATGCATGCACCTTCATACACATTCATAGACACATTCATCTTGTCATCTTTCAGGCCCACACTCCTGTTAATTATGAGCAAGCTTTTTATAGATTCAAGGCACTGTGTGGCTTTACAGCAACATAAAATAATGCATCACTCTCCCAAGAGTATTTCTCACGCTCTCAGCTAGATCTTAGCTCAGATCCCAGTGTGAGCACACCACAGGGACTATTTGTCACTGTAGTACTGATCAAACTCCTCCTCTTTAATACTGCTTATCTTCCCCTATTGATCTTCATTTTACTGCCTCTCTATTGATACCAGGATGCTGTAAATGAGTAGTCCATATAAAATCCTTTGATTCTCTAAGTTTTGCTGCGTGAGGAAATGATCTAAAAGTGTGCACCGCTAGTTTGTTGTTTTATCATCCTCATGGGGAGATCTGGAGATCTAGAGGCTTATCTATAATGGTAGCACAAGCACACTCATGTTAAACTATATACTAGGAACATAAAAAGAGCATGAGCAAGCGATAAAAATGTGGGTCATGGGGAGAGAAAACATGAAATAAGCCTTTTCGTTTGTTCTTGCAAATTTTTGGGTGGACAATGAATCGAATCGATTAGTTTTGTGATTCATAGGTTTTTCAATGTTTGAATGATCACAATGAGATTTAATTTAATTCAATTTTAATCATTTTTTAAACCATTAGCTCTTAAATTCTGTAGTTTTAAAGTGCATTCATAGTAGGGGTGAGTGATATGACCAAAATCTTATTTCAAGACATGAGAAATTTTATTTCACAGTGGGAACATGGGAAACATTCACTGATGCTCCAGAAGGAAACACAATGCATTAAGAGCCGGGGTGAAAACTTTTGAACAGGTTGAAAATGTCCACATTTTTCTTATTTTGATGAAATATCTTTTTTTCAGAAGAACAGTGCTCAGTTTAACTGCTCAGAACAAACAAGAGACTCATGAACAACCATCACAAAACAAAAAAAAAAAAAAAAAAAAAAAAACAGTCATAGATCATCCGGGTAATTACACTCAGTTTTAATAACCAAGAGTTCCCAAACTTTTGAAGGGGGGGTATTTTAATCATTTCACCTAATTTTTGTCTTGTGGACTATATGTAAACATCTTTTATGTAAAATATATTACTCAGAACACTACTAAATAAAAAAATAACATGCATTTTGTATGTCTTCTCTTACACTTTTACAGATTCTGCAAGGGGTTCCCAAACATTTCCATGCCACTGTACAGTTCTTAAAGGGATAGTTCACCCAAAAATAAAAATTCTGTCATTAATTACTCACCCTCATCAGTCTCTGCTGCAAGTTTCGCACAAAAAGTCATGTAGTTCTCTCATAAACGCGCTTCAACTGACACGGAAGAGAAGAAAGGTCTTATTTTTGTTTTCTTTGCTCACAAAAAGTAGTCCTGTTGCTTTATTAAATTACAGTTGAACCACTGATGTCACATGGACTATTTTACTGATGTCCTTACTACTCTTCCGGGTCTTGAAATTTGCTGTCTATGCAGGGTCAGAAAGATCTCGGATTTCATCAAAAATATCTTAATTTGTGTCTTAGGTGTTTGAAACAACATGAGGGCGAGTATACTTCTGGTTATACTATTCTATACTATATAACTTTAGATGGAAGTGAAATTTCATCATTCTTGATAACAATTTCGATACCAAAAGCTAATACTATCCTAATATACTGTAAGTAAAATGTTGTTTGGGTAAAAAATGTTGAAACACTCTACACTCTACAAAATGTTAAATAAAGAAATATTCTGAGAAACCTTTCAGACCCTGAAGTAGGTGTCAAACTAATATCACCCTAGAGACAGGTAAGTTAATTAGTACTTGTGAATATCAGAAATAACCTCAGGAGTAACAGCTGCATACTTCCTGCACTGACTAATGACAGTCTTCATGAAACCAACTATAGAGAAATCACAAAATAAAAAAGCATTGCTTTCTATAAATAACATTACTGTATTTTTCAACTTTGTTAATCACTGAGGAAACAATTTTACACAAGAATGAGTGTGTATTCAGGAAATGTAATAGCTATAGATAATGGTAAATAAAAACAATCTTGATTACACATGATGAGCTAAAGTCAAATGGCTGTTGATAAAGAAAATGTTTTTTGACCAAAAACATCTAACTTGTGGTGGCAAAATGATCAGCCAAACGTATCAATATCTTAAAGCATCAATGTAAACAAAAATGCACATACCCTTATATGTGTACAAGCAGAAAATACATAACAGTTCTAAAGTTTGGGGTCAGAAAGATTTGTATACAGCAAGGACACATTATAATGATCAAAATCTTACCACATTCTGGATAGACGAGGAAAGACATTCAGTGGTGAATGAACATGTTCAATAAACACTTGAATGAATATTTTATAGCCATATTTTAAACATGTCATTTCTTAGAAAATATGTTGCAGCGAAGATAAGATAGCATTTCTACCAAACACCTTTTTTACTTACTCCAAAGTGTTATCAGAGACATAAAGGAACAGTTTATCTCAGTAAAGCAGTAATTTTCCTTTTCTGCCCTAAGAAAAGAATAGAAGCAAATCTCCAGTAAAGGTTGTGCATCACTTTCTAAATCTAAAACTGAAAGATTATTTGGATTTATCGTTGCTAGCAGTCTCCGGGATTTCCTGTCCAGACTTCATTTCTCTTTAGTCGTGCTGACACGCTCTTATCACCTCTAACATTTACCTCCACAGTCCAGGTTGTACCCTGGGCCCTGCTAGCTAAACACCCAATGGCTAGCCTGCCCTTTTACACATGCTACATAGCCCCTGGCTAAATGTCATTAGTCGCCGATGAGGATCAAAGCTAAAATGGCTTGCTAGCCTGTGTAATGTCAACGTGTAGCATTAATTAAAACCGTGTCTGTTTTTAATTAATTTCACTAATCGTGCAGGGTAGAGATGATCCCAGGTCGGTGTTAACGGCCATGTCACCGTGTACCGGCAGACGAGATATTTGATATCTGAAATGGCGACCACAGGAAGTTTGCAGAAGGCACTGGTGATGTGAGATGTTAAGATGCAGATAGTGTTTGTATTTATTTGCTTAATTAACTGCGGCTTATTGTTATGGAGACAGTGACCCCAATTAGCTACGGCCCAAAATACTTCAGGTAAACACAAACCTATTTGGTGATGTTCCATCAAATGCTAATTTGTAAATTCACATGAATGCTGCCATAACAATTATGTATTGAGGGCTTTTAAAGGAAACCCAGAGTTTTAAAACTTGTATGCCGTAATATACAGTATCTCACAGAAGTGAGTACATCCCTCACATTTTTGTAAATATTTTATTATATCTTTTCATGTGACAACACTGAAGAAATGACACTTTGCTACAATGTAAAGTAGTGAGTGTACAGCTTGTATAACAGAATATATTTGCTGCCCCCCTCAAAATAACTTAACACACAGTTATTAATGTCTAAACCGCTGGACACAAAAGTAAGTACACCCCTAAGTGAAAATGTCCAAATTGGGCTAAATTACCCATTTTCTCTCCTCTGTGTTATGTGACTCGTTAGTGTTACAAGGTCTCAGGTGTGAATGGGGATCAGGTGTGTTAAATGTGGTGTTATCACACTTACTCTCCCATAATGGTCACTGAAAGTTCAACATGGCACCTAATGGCAAAAAACTCTCTGAGGATCTGAAAAAAAATAATTGTTGCTCGACATAAACATGGCAAAGGCTATAAGAAGATTGCCAAAACCCTGAACCTGAGCTGTGGCATGGTGGCCAAGACCATACAGCGGTTTAACAGGACAGGTTCCACTCGGAACAGGCCTCGCCATGGTCGACCAAAGAAGTTAAGTGCACATGTGTTTGGAAAATAGACATGTGAGTGCTGCCAGCATTGCTGCAAAGGTTGAAGGGGTGGGGGGTCAGCCTGTCAGTGCTCAGACCATATGCCGCACACTGCATCAAATTGGTCTGCATGGCTGTTGTACTAGAAGGAAGCCTCTTCTAAAGATGTTGCACAAGAAAGCCCGCAAACAGTTTGCTGAAGACAAGCAGACTAAGGACATGGACTACTGGAACCATGTCCTGTGGTCTGATGAGACCAAGATAAACTTCAAATCCTCAAATGGAAGGTGGAGGAGTGCAAGGTCTCTAACATCCACCAGCTCTGTGATGAGGAGGAGTGGAAGAGGACTCCAGTGGCAACCTGTGAAGCTCTGGTGAACTCAGTGTCCAAAAGGGTTAAGGCAGTGCTGAAAAATAATGGTGGCCACACAAAATATTGACACATTGGGCCCAATCTGGACATTTTCACTTGGGTGTACTCACTTTTGTGGCCAGCGGTTTAGACATTAATGGCTGTGTGTTGAGTTATTTTGAGGAGACAGCCAATTTACACTGTTATACAAGCTGGACACTCACTGCCTTACATTAGCAAAGCAGCGAAGACTTACATTGCTTCTCTTGTTGCTTTTTGACTGAAAATGATAACCAAAAGCCAAACAATGTGGCATTGTATCAGTATTTTATTTTCCGAGTTGTGTTGCGCCAGTAGCTCACCAAGTGCAACCATTTTACATCTTCGATGTAATAATGTCAACCCCCCCATAGTCCAAATAGGATTTTTTTTAAAATAGCGTAAATCTTGAATAGGCTTTCTTCTACATAGCTTTGTTGAATAAAAGAATGACAAAAAGACTGACCCCAGACTTTTGAATAGTATAGTGTACACATTTTCCACTCACATGTAACAATCACATAATGAGAGCTTTTTGGTATCAAGCCCATACAAAACATTTGAAGTCATATAACAGCACTGCTGTGGAAACTCACTGTGAGTTATATTACATGTCACTAGCAGTTGATGTCATCTCTGCATCTGTCGAACAGCATCATGTTGCTATCATATGCCCTCGTAAACACGGTGCCCACCCCTCCTGTACGCAAAAACAATAATAATGTGCTTTGACAGAACAGATTGTGCGACACTAATATAAATAAAGAGACGATCACTCTTCGTTATGCCTGCTGCTCTCTGATGACACATCTGCCTTGTGTTTAGATGCTAGACCAATCACAATAGAGTTATCCAATCACATTTCATGTTGGACTTGTTCACTGAGCCAATCAAAAAGAGAGGTGGGATGACATTGCTAAGAGATGAGAGGTAATTGCAGAGGTAACCTGTGCCCACAAGGCTTTTGAGAATTTTTGTGCATTTGAGAGAGAGCGGAGAGAATAATTAATATTCTCAGTCATTCTCAGTTCCTGAAGGTCTGAACAGTCCCCATGTTTTATCATCCTGAAATGTTGTTAAATGTTAATGGGAACCTATTTTTACATGGGCCATTCCACCACACTCCCAACCCCCCTGAATAAAACATTAGTACTAACACGCTGACCAATGCTTGTGAATCCCTTCCTCTATGACTGCAGATACATTCGGTGTACACTCTTGACTTGCCCTGTTTATTCAGTGGCTTAGAGAAGCAACGTTATGACGTCAAGCTACATTTCTGTTCTCGTACCAGCCACCTGTAACCATAACAGTGGAAAACATCAAAGATGGCAATTTCCACAACATCAGAAATTAACCATGTTTGGTTAATGAGCACAGGTTTAGCAATCTTAAACTGTCTTCATGTTTTACAATTATATAATACAATACCGCAATATTTTTTCTTTAAAATACCAACCTGGTCCCATGACGAAAATGTACCTTTGGGAGCTTTTTCGGGAGACGCAAAATGCGTACCAATAAGTACATATCACTGCAGTGAGCAGAGTTATAGTTAAAGCTCACATACGGTTCTTACTGAAAATATATGCAGATAATGTTTTTATATATATACATATATATATATATATATATATATATACACATATATATATATATATATATATATATGCATTAATTTAATATGTTTTTGAGTTCAAAAATGAACAGGCTTTAAAACTAGTTTTCTGATGCATGAGAGCGATTGAAACTTGCAGACTCTTGTGGATATGTTGGCTCTCTCTTGTGCATTTGCCGCATTTTCAATTTCTCTCATTCTCCACTGATCAGCGAAAAAGTGAGCCGCTCTACGCTATGTGTATGTGGATTGTGTTTAGACTCCTGAGAAGGGATTTACAATCATTTCAACAATTCCTAGAGAATCAACTTGACATTTTTTTCTTGTTTCAACATTTGTTTAAGGATGAAATATAAGCGGATATTACTAAGGGGAGGAGAATGAGAGAAAACATCCTATTCCTCCTGCATCATACAGAGTGTGGAAATAATGCCTACAACAGGAAACTTTTGTCTCATTTTAGCAACACCCAATACAGGCATTCTAGCAACAAGGCCACAAGGGAGTACTATAGAGAAAGAACGGGAGAGAAAGAGGGAATGATAGATAGTGCATATGAAAGAGAGAATGGTTGTGCAACATTCACAAGAGACAGAAGGTAGGGAGACAAAAATAAACTTTTGTCTTTGTGCCTATAGTGACGTATGCTTATAACCTGAGAGGGACACTTTTAAAACATGCACAAGACCTTTGTCATTAGTCACCGTGAACCATGGACATATAAGCATGCAAACATACACATGCGTCAGGCCTTTAATGAATTAGCTTGTCCTAGGCAATGACATTACCACCGGAACCTGATTAACTCAGCTTTTTATTCAAAGCACAGAGGGATATATGCTGAAAAGACGTACTTAAATTAGCACTGCAGAGTCGCTGTGACTTTACCACTAATGGCAAGAGATCTTGCCTTCCCCAGTACGTATATTCTGTTTCCTGTCCTGAATCTTGGTGAAAAACAAGGAAACAGCTTTGCATGTGTCAGCATAATAATTTCAGCTCATGAACTAAACTGATTTTGCAAACTAAACGAAACTGTAAGTGATGAAATACATGGTTAAATATAAAGCAGGATCAGATACACTACAATTCAAAACTTCGGGGTCAGTTTTTTCTTTCCTTCTTACTTTCTTTTTCAATTTCTTTCAATTACATTTGTTCAAGCAAGGATGCATTAAATCAATCAATGATAGAGCTCTGTTCACCCTGCCCCTGTTTACTTTAGCCGCAAAACTTGCTAACTAGCACACACATTAGGAAAGCCGATTTGCAAGATTATAAAAAAAAAAAAACGTATACTTGATCAAAACTGATTTGCGAGAACATTTAGGTAGATCAGAGTGTGCATTCCCTTAAAACTGTAATCCACTGCGTCTGCAGTGGCTCAGATGTCGGGAGTAAATGATGACTGCTATGTTCATTATTACATCTAACAACAGAACACCTTGGGAGACATTCTTGTCTTCCCCTGCACTGGAGTTAAAACAATGGCGGACAGTTGACAGCTCACTCAAGGTGGGTCTAAGGTAAAATGGCTATGTCAGACGGCTGAGATTGGCTTGATTTTAAAAAAGGGGATGTCATTTTTAGGAATTAAAAAAAAAAAAAAAAAAAAAAATATATATATATATATATATATATATATATATATATATACCACTAGATGAATTTTTATCATTACAGGGTGGATGTGTACACACACTGCCAACTCACATTTATGTTTAAACAACATGTAAAAGTGAATTTTACAAAAGCGACAGTAAACACATTTATAATGTTTATAATGAAAAGATTTCCATTTCAAATAAGTAAAACGTCTATTCTTCAGAAACTTAACAATAACAATAAATCCTGGAGTAAAGGCTGCTGAAAATCCACCTTTGCCATCACAGAAATAGATGACATTTTAAAAAATATTAATACAGAAAACAGCTGTTTTACTGGAATAATATTTCACAGTATTACTTGTTTTATTGTATTTTGGTCAAACAACTGGTCTGCATCATTGCTTGTTTTACAAAAATGCACATTTCAAACACAAACTGGACACAATAGGGTCTTATTGACTTCAAGTGGGCAATTCAGAGACTAAATATTTTAAACCTTTCGGATGTGATGGCATAACTACATTGGCCAAAAAGAAGTATTACATAACCAAAAAATCATCAGATCATAAAGACATTTTCATAACCGATAGTACATGAAGAGTTCAGATGCAAAAGCCTCTAAATCTATCTGACATCGTTTAAAAAAAAAAATAAAAAAAAATGCATTTTTATCAGGCCCGATGTATAGATCTCTATGTAAGTACTGGTACTTCTGATTGGGCTGAGGGTGGGATTTTAGCGAGTTTGAAGTAAAAGTATTTGATGGATGTATAAAATGTGTTGAGAGCATTCATTCAGTATCATTATCTCATGTTTGACCAAGATGGCTTTTAGCTGGTTTTGCATCTGAACTCTTTACTATAAAGTGAATCAAAGGGGACATTGGATGCTCATTTTCCACAAGTTGGTATGATTCTTTAGAGTCTTCATGAAATGTCTGCAACATACTTTGGTTAAAATTCCGTAAAACAACACTTTTGTGTTGTCAAAAACAGCTCTGTTCACAGCAACTTGTTTTGCATGTGCATGTCTCTTTAAATGATAATGAGCTGCCCTGCCACTCTCTTCCGTTTTTTGTTTATCTGGTGACGCGTTACCCTCAAAAACAAAACTAATCCACTTGCGTTCCCAGTGGCTCTGACGTTGGGAGAAAATGAAGGCTCTTATGTTCATTTTGCATTCAACTACAAAACACCCGCATTGCTTACGAGAGACTGTTGTCGCTATAGTTGCTCGAGAGCGGAGAAAATGCTGGACATTGTACAACTGGCTGAGAGTGGAAATATGCTAATTCAGGACAGTCCGTCAGTGGCCATGGACGGGACTTGAGAAGTATGACATCACACAGGACTGAATGGATTTTTATCATTGTAGGGTGGTTGTGTTCACACACTGCTAAGACAAATTTATATGCAAACACCATGTAAAAGTGAATATTGTCTCCAATGTCACCTTTCAGTCTTCCTATGTCCGCAACACAGCCCTAATCCATTTTCAGTAAAGTGCCATTATATAAAATGTAAATTTTGTTGCTGTTTGGTCTTCAAACTGTTTTTTATTTTGTATTGCTATTTTTAAAATCCCCTTCTTTTTTTGCTGGGTTTAGAGTTGTAACTTTCATGTTTTTTTTTTTTTCTTTTTACTTTTCAAGCTTTGCAGATACATACTGTCACTTCTCCTGCTGCCCCTCATGTTCTGCACCTTTATTCATCCTTCTCTAGCACCTTTCCTTTCATATGTTTCCTTTTCGGTCTCTCTTTCATGAGTGCCTGTGTCACACATCATTGGTGGCCTTGTAGAAGCAGGGTATCAATTCAGGCCAAGGCACAATCCCTCTTTGTAGGAAACGCCAAAACAGCTTGTCTGCAGTATTCAGCTTTACAGCTCAAGGCTCTCCTCTCAGACCAAGACCACCATGTCCTGTCCCCTGTCATCTGAGTCATCTGAGGCGAACAAGCCAAAATGGCTGCCGTGTTGCTGCGAGGGAGTGCTGGGATTTGCGGCGCTGTGTTCTCGGTTGGGTACTGAGGGTAAAAGCAAAAGCCCCTCGACGGGCTTTGATGTGCGCTGGTGATTACTGAGGCTAATCAGGAGTGCCATCAGCGAGCTAGCAGCAAGCCAGTGCTTTGTTTGTGTTCTTTAATGCTAATCACTGTGGCTAACACATTAGGCACTTTGATTTATTGGCTCAAGGACAAGGCTTCTTTATAAGTTTATCTGAGCAGTGGTAAAGGGCTTTATCATTATTAATTAATGTGCACTCCAAACAGGCTTAGTGGCCATTGTTTCTGCACAGTGTATCAGTATAGACTTAAGTATAGAGACTGGTACACCTTTATTAAGTTGAGTTTCACTAGTGCTCCAATTACCAGCTCTGCTGGGTACTGTTCCCCAACATGGAGTAGTATGTGCTACCTAAAGCAACAGGATTGGTGAAAAGCAAACAGCTGGCTAAGGTTGTGTTTGAAATATGTTTCCTAAAAGCCTTCTGATTTTGTTACAAAGATGTAAGCAACTTACAGTTGACAAATATATGACAAGAAAAACATAAAAGTGCAGCTATTATGACGATGGATTATTAACAATATACATCATTGAAAAAGAAAAATCTAGACTGTTTTAGATAATTCAATCAGTCAGTAATGTCAAGGATTGACCTGCCAGAGCTGCATGAGCTAAAGCGGAACAGTGAAGGAACATCAGCAAACTGAAGCGTTGCTAGCAGGTTAATTAATTCACCCAAGCGCATCATATAAATATGAGATTAATCACATATATACACAACATAAAAGTAATATTGCAATTTATATTTGCTCAAAATTATGTGAATAACAACTGTCAGCACTGTTTGTTAATTGTTTAAATAAATGTATTTCGTAAATACAGGTCCTTCTCAAAAAATTAGCATATTGTGATAAAGTTCATTATTTTCTGTAATGTACTGATAAACATTAGACTTTCATATATTTTAGATTCATTACACACAACTCAAAGTAGTTCAAGCCTTTTATTGTTTTAATATTGATGATTTTGGCACACAGCTCATGAAAACCCAAAATTCCTATCTCAAAAAATTAGCATATCATGAAAAGGTTCTCTAAACGAGCTATTAACCTAATCATCTGAATCAACTAATTAACTCTAAACACCTGCAAAAGATTCCTGAGGCTTTTAAAAACTCCCAGCCTGGTTCATTACTCAAAACCGCAATCATGGGTAAGACTGCCGACCTGACTGCTGTCCAGAAGGCCATCATAGACACCCTCAAGCAAGAGGTCTGTGGGAAGGAAAAAGTGTGGCAGAAAACGCTGCACAACGAGAAGAGGTGACCGGACCCTGAGGAAGATTGTGGAGAAGGACCGATTCCAGACCTTGGGGGACCTGCGGAAGCAGTGGACTGAGTCTGGAGTAGAAACATCCAGAGCCACCGTGTACAGGCGTGTGCAGGAAATGGGCTACAGGTGCCGCATTCCCCAGGTCAAGCCACTTTTGAACCAGAAACAGCGGCAGAAGCGCCTGACCTGGGCTACAGAGAAGCAGCACTGGACTGTTGCTCAGTGGTCCAAAGTACTTTTTTCGGATGAAAGCTAATTTTGCATGTCATTCGGAAATCAAGGTGCCAGAGTCTGGAGGAAGACTGGGGAGAGGGAAATGCCAAAATGCCTGAAGTCCAGTGTCAAGTACCCACAGTCAGTGATGGTCTGGGGTGCCATGTCAGCTGCTGGTGTTGGTCCACTGTGTTTTATCAAGGGCAGGGTCAATGCAGCTAGCTATCAGGAGATTTTGGAGCACTTCATGCTTCCATCTGCTGAAAAGCTTTATGGAGATGAAGATTTCATTTTTCAGCACGACCTGGCACCTGCTCACAGTGCCAAAACCACTGGTAAATGGTTTACTGACCATGGTATTACTGTGCTCAATTGGCCTGCCAACTCTCCTGACCTGAACCCCATAGAGAATCTGTGGGATATTGTGAAGAGAAAGTTGAGAGACGCAAGACCCAACACTCTGGATGAGCTTAAGGCCGCTATCGAAGCATCCTGGGCCTCCATAACACCTCAGCAGTGCCACAGGCTGATTGCCTCCATGCCACGCCGCATTGAAGCAGTAATTTCTGCAAAAGGATTCCCGACCAAGTATTGAGTGCATAACTGAACATAATTATTTGAAGGTTGACTTTTTTTGTATTAAAAACACTTTTCTTTTATTGGTCGGATGAAATATGCTAATTTTTTGAGATAGGAATTTTGGGTTTTCATGAGCTGTATGCCAAAATCATCAATATTAAAACAATAAAAGGCTTGAACTACTTCGAGTTGTGTGTAATGAATCTAAAATATATGAAAGTCTAATGTTTATCAGTACATTACAGAAAATAATGAACTTTATCACAATATGCTAATTTTTTGAGAAGGACCTGTATATAAAATCATGCAATTTTAGTCAGAGTTAAACTGCCTAAATTAAAGAATTCATATTTTAACATCTATGATGCTTCACTGATGCTTCAGAAGGAAAAATAATGCATTAAGAGGGGTGAAAACGTTTTTGAATTTGAAGATTAGCGTACATTTCTTGTAAGTACACTATATTGCCAAAAGTATTGGCACACCCCCTTCTAATGAACAGTTTTGACTACTTTAGTCATTTCCATGAGTACTAATCTTAATGCTTAAGCATATAATGATATTCTAGGGAATTGTGTCTTTCTAATTTTATAGCAAGTTTGGACAGGAAACTTTTTTATTCTAACATGACAATGCTTGTGTGTATAAGGCAAGGTTCATAGAGAAATTATTGATTCAGTCAGTGTGGAAGAACTTTACTGGTATGTATACGCCGAGTTCTAATCCCTGCTGAACACCTCTGGTGTGATTTTAAAGGCAGACCTTGAGCCAAAACCTCATCACCAAACACCAGTGACTTGTACATACACTATATGGACAAAAGTATTGGGAAACCCCCTTCTTTAGAACCTGTTCATTATGGCAATATAGTGTATCTTCTGAAGGGCAGCACTACATTAAAAAAAAAATATGATATTTAGGCAAAAAATCATTGTTGGAAAGGAATTAAATGCACAAAAATGCTTAAAAACCAAAGAATCTGTAGGACCTGAAGGACTTTTCTGAAGAACAGCAAGTAGTTTAACTGTCCAGGACAAACAAGGGACTCATGAACAACTGGAAAGTGTATGTAAACGCTTGATGTTTCAACTGTAGATAGATAGAAAGACAGACAGACAGATTAGATAGATAGATAGATAGATAGATAGATAGATAGATAGATAGATAGATAGATAGATAGATAGATAATGTTAGAGCGAGAGGGACAGAGAGAAAGAGAGGAGAAGGAGGAGGAGAAAAATCGATCAACGACGTTGTGTTTACAATTGGGTGCTAAAGGTCAACTGAGGCCAAATACAAATGAACCGGAACATGATGCATGCGTACAGCAGGAGTTTGGGGAAGCGCCCAACCCTGCGTACATCTCTGCATGTGTGCTTGACAAAGACTGTGTGCCTGTGTGCCTACTCTATTCATCTTAGTGATCTACACTCTGTCCTGTCACATATATCAAGAGTTCAAGCTAGAATCCCCAGCATCACAGCTGGTACCTGCGATGACAGACCAGTGATGTCTGAAACCATGCCAATTTACACTTCCTGTCAGCATGCTGGGCGTGCCGGCATTTGATGAAGAGTGGAGAAGTAGTATAAATGCCCTTAATTTTTATAATTTATAGCTTGACAAAATGCAAATGAGATGGAAAAACGCTAAATAAAGCATGCTGCAAATAACTGGCTGCATTTAGCCAAACAAATTAAAATGACATGAACATTAAACAATTATCAAAATGTTGGTCTAGTCTTCACATAAGGATGTTTTTTCTTTCTTTCTTTCTTTCTTTCTTTTTACAAATGTATTTGTCACTGTATCAGAAAAAAAAATGAAGAGTTGCAAAAACTCTCATTTTGTGTAAAAAAAAAAAAAAAGGTAAATACTACAAAACAGAAAAAAAAAAAAAAACTATTTACATTTTTTCTAATCAATTTATAAACAAAATTAAACTTCAATTTATCTAGCATGCAAATTATAACGAATGTCATATCAAGTGGTAAATGAAGCAAACAAATGAGCTGAACCTGTGCTACAGGCTGAAAAGACGTCAGCCAGCAGATTTACTCACTAAATGGCAGCACAGAGTGAAATAACTTCACTGAGGGATTTAGCAGGCAAGGTTCAGCAGGTTGTTTGAGCTGCTTAAGGTGGATTCAACAGCGGCCCTGTCCCTGTGACCTGCTGCACCTGCCAAGTGAACAGGAGCAAAATCCTCGCACAAAAAGCAAACCCACTACTCTTATCACTTAGTTTGCTGACACCACTTGAAAAAGTCCTATTACTTTGTTTTTGTTTTTTTTGTAATTTGTTTTTCTTTTGTGACATGCTGGTAGGAATAATTTTAAATAATTTAAAGTACCATGTACTGATTGAGTGAACAAGTACCACTTGTTTGAAATACAGAACTGAGATAATGCCCCTAAAAACTTAAAAACTCCTTTCATCTGAATATGTTTGATCTCCAAAGACTTTACTCCATGATCAGTGTGCCCTCAGGTGGCACCTGCCCATCACACGTTTAGAAAATGAGATAGAAGTACTTACCCGTCTGGATTTGATCTCTTTCACATAAAGTGGAAGGAGGAACTCAGACACCCCCTCTAATCTGATGCCCTCTTTGGTTACGCGGAGATTTCCCATGCCATCCTGAGGAACAGAGAAAAAGAGAGAGTTTGTCATGTTTGTCATATATTGTTTTTTTTTTTTTTTTTTTTTTTTTTTTTTTTTAACATCAGATTTATGGATTAATAATAAGCATTGTGAGAACTGTTCACTGTAAACCATACTTAGTTTAAAGGAGACCTATTATGCTCCTTTCTACAAGATGCAATATAAGTCCCAGGTGTCCCCAGAATGTGTCTATGAAGTTTCAGCTCAAAATACCACATAGATCATTTATTATATCATTTTGAAAATGCCTATTTCGAGTGTAAACAGAAACAGGCTGTTTTTGTGCATGCCTCTTTAAATGCAAACGAGCTGCTGCTCCCCGCCCCCTTTTCCAGAATAGAGTTGTGCCTTTATGGCTCGTACCTCAAATATTCTGCCAAAAACATGTTTGGTTTTGATTATCATGTCTATCATGTGTTTTAAAGCCACATCAGTTTGAACTTTTCTGAGCGCACACATCTCAAGCACGCACACAGAAAGCAGCTGTCACATGGCATGTGAGTACTAAACTAAGTTATCTTCCATTTCTTAATGCGCTTAAACTCACTCACTTAAACTGTTAAATACACACAAGTTTATTTTAAAAAAACACAGGAGTTACAAAAAAACTCAGTTATGTCTGTGAAGGTAATCAGCTGGGAGATAAATTGCATGATTATATTCTATGTGGCAACAGTGTAATATACAATAAATAAATAAATAAATCCACTGCTCTCTTTTCTCCTCTGAGGATGGGTCTCTAAATAGTGTCCTGTGCACATATATGTAGGCAATGACAGAGAAGTTAGCATGCTTTGTGCAAACATTTGCCATGGCATCAGAACTGGCACACCGTTGTCACTTGCAAAAACAACATGGAACATCTGAACATGGAAAAATCTGATTTTCATTATATGTTACCTTTAAATTTTATTAAAAAAAAAAAGTCTGATGGATAGAAGCTTGTTAGTCAGAATTGTGAGATGTAAACTTACAATTAAATTTTTTTTTTTTTTTTTTTTTTTAATATTTGCAGTTGTGAGATATAAACGTGTGATTCAGAGGGATAAAAACAATATGAATAGGAAAATATAAACTCAAAATTGTGGAAAAAAAAGTTGCAATCAAAAAAAAAAAAAAAAAAAAAACATTTTTCAAGAAGATGTAACTTACTGACCTCAATGATTTAGACAATTTTCCATCTTATATTTCAGAATATGTATGTATTTATTTATTTATTCTTTTCTCATCTAAATTCTTTATAACAGGGCTCAGATAAAACGCTCCTGGTGTGCCTACAGTTACAGACACACATTCATTCATTAGCAGGTTCAGCATTCATATCAAAGGCACTGGGAGTTTCATTACATGTAGCATTGGTGTGCTTTACATTGTGAAGTATGAATTAGTACGATTTATATGCTCTTGCTTTTTGAATGAACACTCTTCTGCCTTGTACAGAATGCAAGAATATTGGTTTCAAAATGTAAAAATAAAGAAAAAAAAAAAAAATAAAGAGATAACTACACCAGTTTACTCCCACGTCTCTGTATTCTGCTAAATGTATGTAAACACTCGGATGTGGCAGATTGTGTATTTAAGCATCTCTCAAAGGCAGTTTCGCTATTCAATTTGGGTTGCACAAAGAAAAGCCCCACAGCTATTTTCCATCTTCCATTTTCTTCATATTCTCTCTTTTTTCACATTCCCTTTTTTCATTGTCTCTTCCCATCACATTTTCAGTAACCAAGAGATTACAGTAATGACGTCAAACTTTAGTCCACATTGTTTATATTTCTAAAGAGACTGGACATTGTTAGAAGACTAAGAGAGGATTTTTTTTTTTTCTGAGCGATGCATTTATAAAAACAGTTAACTCTTCAAATTATTCTACCTCTTTATGTACCTGTTGACCTTTCTCATTTAACCTGTTCATTTTATCTCTCAAGAGTACAGGTCCTTCTCAAAAAATTAGCATATTGTGATAAAGTTCATTATTTTCTCTAATGTACTGATAAACATTAGACTTTCATATATTTTAGATTCATTACACACAACTCGAAGTAGTTCAAGCCTTTTATTGTTTTAATATTGATGATTTTGGCATACAGCTCATGAAAACCCAAAATTCCTATCTCAAAAAATTAGCATATTTCATCCGACCAATAAAAGAAAAGTGTTTTTAATACAAAAAAAGTCAACCTTCAAATAATTATGTTCAGTTATGCACTCAATACTTGGTCGGGAATCCTTTTGCAGAAATGACTGCTTCAGTGCGGCGTGGCATGGAGGCAATCAGCCTGTGGCACTGCTGAGGTGTTATGGAGGCCCAGGATGCTTCGATAGCGGCCTTAAGCTCATCCAGAGTGTTGGGTCTTGCGTCTCTCAACTTTCTCTTCACAATATCCCACAGATTCTCTATGGGGTTCAGGTCAGGAGAGTTGGCAGGCCAATTGAGCACAGTAATACCATGGTCAGTAAACCATTTACCAGTGGTTTTGGCACTGTGAGCAGGTGCCAGGTCGTGCTGAAAAATGAAATCTTCATCTCCATAAAGCTTTTCAGCAGATGGAAGCATGAAGTGCTCCAAAATCTCCTGATAGCTAGCCGCATTGACCCTGCCCTTGATAAAACACAGTGGACCAACACCAGCAGCTGACATGGCACCCCAGACCATCACTGACTGTGGGTACTTGACACTGGACTTCAGGCATTTTGGCATTTCCCTCTCCCCAGTCTTCCTCCAGACTCTGGCACCTTGATTTCCGAATGACATGCAAAATTTGCTTTCATCCGAAAAAAGTACTTTGGACCACTGAGCAACAGTCCAGTGCTGCTTCTCTGTAGCCCAGGTCAGGCGCTTCTGCCGCTGTTTCTGGTTCAAAAGTGGCTTGACCTGGGGAATGCGGCACCTGTAGCCCATTTCCTGCACACGCCTGTACACGGTGGCTCTGGATGTTTCTACTCCAGACTCAGTCCACTGCTTCCGCAGGTCCCCCAAGGTCCACAATCTTCCTCAGGGTCCGGTCACCTCTTCTCGTTGTGCAGCGTTTTCTGCCACACTTTTTCCTTCCCACAGACCTCTTGCTTGAGGGTGTCAATGATGGCCTTCTGGACAGCAGTCAGGTCGGCAGTCTTACCCATGATTGCGGTTTTGAGTAATGAACCAGGCTGGGAGTTTTTAAAAGCCTCAGGAATCTTTTGCAGGTGTTTAGAGTTAATTAGTTGATTCAGATGATTAGGTTAATAGCTCGTTTAGAGAACCTTTTCATGATATGCTAATTTTTTGAGATAGGAATTTTGGGTTTTCATGAGCTGTATGCCAAAATCATCAATATTAAAACAATAAAAGGCTTGAACTACTTCGAGTTGTGTGTAATGAATCTAAAATATATGAAAGTCTAATGTTTATCAGTACATTACAGGAAATAATGAACTTTATCACAATATGCTAATTTTTTGAGAAGGACCTGTACATTGTGTTCTTAGGCAACATTAATGAGTCAATTACTAGAGAAGTTGATTTCATGGTTGGCTCTAAAAGCATTGTTTGAGAATTAGCACATAGAGCATTATAATTACTGCATGTGAAAGCACTGCCAGAAGACGGGGACTTCAAGTCCTTTTCCAGCACCATTTCAGGTAAACTAAAAGCTTGAAAGGTGGACTCTGTTAACCTCATGTTATTCTCTGGGAAACTAGACTGTGGCACTGCTGTCAAACAGGAGTTTAAATAGTGAACAATGAACACCTGCAGACGATGAGTGGGTGTTTTATTTTTTATTTTTTGCCGGCTTTTCCATTTTTAGAGAAAAATAAAACATTGAAATCTGTTATGGGGTCTTACCTGGATTAGAAATTACTAAAACAATTAAATACAATAACTTTTTAAAGTTTTGGGTTAGTACTATTCATACTATTCATAAGGATGCATCACACTGATCAAAATAAACTCAATAAAATTACATTTTAAAATATATATAATCAAGTAGTCAGTCAATTATTCTGATGATTAATCGAGTATTGGGATAATTATAATTAATTACAAAACCATTCAGCTGTTTAAATTCTTGTTTAATATTGACTAAACTACATTTAATTCAAATGTTCACTTAATCTTTAATATTTGGTACACCCACTGCAATTTCTAGAATACTTAGACATCAAAATAAGTAAACTCAGAGTGAGAGTTTGAGCTTTTATTTTGAAATTGCGATTAACATTACTGATGTATTCTCCTGTGTTTCTGAGATTTATAAATGATTTAATTGATTGATTATTTTATAATAAACCCAAACTCACAGCAATATGCAGAGATGGAGTTCAAGATGCTCCACGTATGTAAATGATAACTTATATTAAAAATGCGCCACTATCGTTAATTTGCCGGCTACTTGACACAAGCAAATTGCAGTCCTGAGTATTTGTATTGAATCAAAGATTTGTGACAGCACTAGTAATAATATTTCACAATACTATTGTGTTTGTTGTACTTGCAGTTGTATATTCTACATTGTATAAAGTATCTATGTTCAGATAACACTTTTTCAGTTAGCTTTTGGTTAGCAATGTAACATACAAGTAACTGTTTATGAAAAGCTTTTTTAATTTAGAACAAGACATCATTATAACACAATTTATTTTATTACTTTTTTTTTTTTTTTTAACAAGAGGAACAGGTGTCTGTGGTGGCATAAAATATTGCACAAAACCTGAAAGGGTACGCTGGAACATTTTTAATGGGCACATTGGCCTATTAAAACCCACTGGCTTCAAACCAGGAACCACTAATGTTAGTGATAATGACCTCAAAACAAAAACAATGATGAGACAACAAAACTAAACAGCTCATAGAGTAAATCAGTTGTCAGGTACACTCAGTTTCTACATTGTCCTGCAACTTTCCTAGTCTGTCCGATATTTAATATTTTATTCACAAATATCATGGTATTCACATACTGCTGGTCATTTAATTTGCTTTTATAAAAGAGATAGTTCACTCAAAAATGAAAATTCTGTCATTAATTTCTCACCCTCACAATGTTCACCTTCGAAACACAAAGTAAGATATTTTGATGAAATCCAAAAGCTTTCTGACCCTCAATAGACAGCAACATCACGTCAGGGTCATCAGGGTCGCACGTTTTGTGATACTCCCCAAAATGGTGCTAGGGTAAGGAAAACTGTTGAATAAAGTTATTTAAGTTTTTTTTTTTTTTTTTTTGCGCACATAACATATTCACGTAGCTTCATTAAATTATGGTTGAACCACTGTTGTCACATGGACTATTTTGTCAATTTTCTTGGTACATTACTGGACCTTGAATGTGGTAGGACCCTTGCAGTCTATGGGTTAGAGAGCTCTCGGATTTAATCAAAAATATCTTACTTTGTGTCCCGAAGACAAACGAAGGTCTTCTGAGTTTGGAACGACACGAGGGTGAGTAATTAATGACAGAATTTACATTTTGGGGCGAAATAACCCTTTAAATAGCTAGCTAGATTATGTTACTTTGAAATGCAGGCATGTCCTCTACAGCTCCAGTTCTGGCTGAGTATAGGTGACGTTGCAGTAAAAAGAGGGTATTCTCGGTGTCAGTCTGGGCTAGTTCAATAACTAGACATTCTGTCAATCAGTGGCCACTTTGGGAGATCCAGGGAGTGACAACAGTGTCAAGCGAGGCCTTAAGGCCTATAACTTGCTCGTCTGTTAGTACCATTACAGCTTGCATTTCTGCTTCAACTGGCGTGACAGCGGTTTGTTACCATCAACTTCCTCGACAGCAGTGGCCATCTGAGTTGCTTTTCTCTCAGCTAACATTTTCAATTTCGGCACTTCTCTCTGTCATGATCAACTGAACGGCTTCTGCTGATCACACTAGACTGATCTTGTTAAGACCAAAACGTCTCTGTGGCATAAGGGCAAGAAATGGGAAAGTGGAATCTCCTAAAATATCAAAGGTGCTGTATAAGAAGCTACAGTGGTGTGCTTGTGCTACAGTGTTCATTTCTCTTGTCATTTTCTAGTCACAGGTGCCTGTACTTCCATTCATGACACAAACTAGATTCCAAATGGATCATTCATCAACCTCTTCATCAGCTCTGCAGACATAAATGTGTACTCATCCAGAGTAATTTTTAAATACAGCACAAGTGTGAATTAACCATTTCCGCATGAGCAATCAGCATCATGTAAACAGACATACAATCATCACTTCAGTGTGGCAGCTGGCTGTTTCACAGCAAAAAAGTGGCATTTAAATCTTTAGAAGAGATTCGACTGGCTGTGAGTCACACAGTTTATGAGTCTATGGTATATTTGGAGTTTATAAAATGAAAAATAATAAATGTTAAAAATGTAAACCTTACATAAATGTAATATCAACACAACAAATTGTCTTGGGAAACAACTTTGGTTACCGTAGAGGGATTTTTTAGTGTACACTTGTTTCCATGTGTTGATTGCAGTAACCTATGAGGCAACTGGGTTGTACACCCAATGCAATGTATTATGACAGTCAACTAGCCTTTTTGAGCTAAGTTACTCTAGCTCAGTCTCCTCAGGTAAATACCAGAGCGCTGTTTGTTGCTAGTAGAACAAAAATGCAGCTGCAAATTGGATGACTGCCAACATGAGGGAAAAAAACACAGAAAATATAAATAACGCCTGGGGGTTACAAAGTTTGCTTTGAAATACTAATAAAGGTCTTTATTGAATTTTAATTTAACGTGGAGTTGACTTTGGAATTTCAATAATAATAACCTATTACAAGGTCACGACTTTATTTATTTTCACTCTGTAGATTTAACTATGCTTTGCCAGGCACTGGTGTACTTTGGATCAATGTCTTATTGGATTTAAACAACCTTTGCTGGATTCTGCTTTTAAAAATTAATGTTGCAGAACAGCGGAAAATAATGCAAACCAGCAGTTGGGTTCCCCTCACACACAAACTCATACACACACACAGTCACCTCCCGATCACCCGCTTGGGACGTGCTATAATGTAAGTTCTTGTTGCGAGTGGATCAATGTGGTAGCCTTGCACAAATGACTAAATAATAACACTGATTGGTCTATGATTAGCTAAAGACCCCGGTGAGGAGGAGCTTCAGATCAGAGCCACGGTCAGGCTTTTAAATGAGGGTAGTTTACTTGCTATTTGACCAGATTTAAAAAGCCACTCAAAGTTCACTAATTGCAAGGACAGCCCCCTCAGAAACACAAGGGTGGAATATCAACAACTGTCCTAGTCGTAAGTTTTCAGCCAATGATCAAACTTCAGTCTCAGTCTTGTGTTAGTGGCCAAACTTACGTTGTTGAGTCTGGCCACTAACAGATTAGGCAATTTATAGAAGACCAGATAAATTGCATGTTATGGATAGGATGGACGCCTGGATGGATAGATGCATGTCACAGATGGATGGACATTATGGATGGACAGATGAATGGATGTAATGGATGGATACATGTGGCTTATAGATAGCTGGATACAAGTTATGGATCTACTGTTGCGTGTTAAGGAATGATGTATGCATGTTATGAACGAATGGATGGACAAAGGCTTGGATGAATGGATGCATGGATAGATGCATGCATGTGATGTTATGGATCAATGGTTGCATGCTAAGGAAGAATGTATGGATGTTAGGGATGGATGGATGGATGCATGTACGTAATGTAAACAAGTTATAGATCTACTGTTGCATGTTAAAGAAGGATATGAATAGATGGATGGACATGATGGATGGATGCATGTTATGGACACATGTGACAAATGGATCCATATTATTATGGAAGGATCTTTGTTAAAGAAGGATATATGAATGGATGTATATGATGGACACATTTGATGAATATCCACATGACAAATATCCATATTATGGATGGAAGGATGGATGCAAGATGAATGGATTAACAGGTGGGTGGATGGATGGATAGATGAATAGATGGACAGGTGGGTCAGAAGATGAACAGATTTTAGTTAGTAAAAAAAAGAGGTCTGACTAATAGATTATTGCTGTAAAAGTTCCATGGTCTTTTGGCTTAAACCATTGTCAAAGCCATTACCAGCAGAGATGGTGAGTGCCACACAGCAAGAGTTTCACCACAAAGACAGGCTGTATTATTATAAACACGTCTCCTGCTGAAAGGAACAACAAAGGGGGAAAAAGAGCAAAAGACAAAGAGAAAAAGAACAAAACAAACATGAAAGGGTGATCGTGACGGGCAGCGTGGGTAAGAGGGGGCAAGCCTGCTGAGACAGCAAGATATGCATCGGTCCCACGCATTATGCTCAGCATAGGACCTGACATCTTCTTTTAATCAGCTTCTAATGCACTGCTGTGTCAAGGTAATGATCCTTTGTTGCTGGGCTAATTGGACAAACATATCATAGCCCCTCCAACTGTGTGCGCGTGTGTGTGATTGCGTTCGCCTGAGCCTTTTTACACAATCACAGAGACAGCAAACACAGAGTGTGGGAGGAACTGGTGAATCAGTGTTCTAAACTAAGTGATAAAGAGTCTAACTGCAGTTGCATTCAGAAGATATGAACGTTATCAGCACAAGAACACTCCAGCAACCCAGCAGGGATGATGCACGGTCCATCATCTTCTGACGCATCTGACATCACGCCGGTAACATTAACCAGACTTCAAGGGCGCCAGTGTAGAGGAAGCGGTTTCGAAACTGTAGCTTGTCAAGCTACTCATACTTACTACTCTGTTGGGGAAAAAAATAAAAAGAATGGCTCAAAAATATTTACAGAATTTCCGTCATTTACGAGACAAAGCTTCCCTGCCATTGACGGAATTTTACAGCTTTCCGTGTTTTCATTGTTATATGGTAGGGGGCACTATTACACATCTTCAGAAAGAGTACTGAATCCCTGGATCAAAACACAGTGAAAAAGAAACAGAAACAATTGTTTTTATATGTAAGCAGATGCATATCAAATAATGCGATCATCAATCTTTATACAGCATTTCAATCAAAACTTTGAACATACTGCATGTTTAAATATACAATATTTTACATACTGTATGTTTAGATATTCATACTGCAAAACGATTAGTCGCAGTTAATCAATTAAAAATAAAATGATTATGTTTACATACTATATGTGTCTGTACTGTGTATACAGTGTTTATTATGAATACATAAATACACATGTATATATTGGAAAAAAAAATATTTGTATGTATTGTATGTATGTGTATGCAATTTATATTATATATAAACATAAATATTTTACATATAAATCTAACACATTTTTATAATAAACATGTATGTGTGTATTTACATATATATAATAAATATACACAGAACACATTTATAGTATGCAAACATAATCTTATTTTGAATAGATTAATCGCGACTAATCATTTTGAAGCTCTAATGCAAAAAAAAAAAAAAAAGATTTTAAACACCCAAATATTCCTAATATACACCTAATAAAAAGGTACATTTAAAAATAAATAACGAAAGAAAAAGCATATATTTTGAACTTTTTTGCAGTCCGAAGTCTGGCTCAACTAAACTACGCATACAAGTAAAAAAAAAAAAAAGCTTGTTACAGGATAAGCAAAATCCAATATCAAAATGTCACAAAATGAGAGCATAAAAACAAGTTAATGCATGATTACATTTTGTTCCCCCACACAAAAACATTGACTCATGCTTCAGAATTCATGCTTCAGACCAGCTAAATAAATACTGAACATTCATAGACTCTCTTGACATTAAGACACAAGGTAAAATCGAGCTAAGTATGCTGGGTTCACGCTGGGTTAGATTGGTCACAGAGAGCACGAACACGGACTGAATGGAGTTGATATGAGTTTAATGCCGAGTTGTTTGAGGCTATTGAGAACGGCCTCTGTGATTTTGAAGAGGGTTGCTAAGAGGTGAGCTGCAGGTAGAGAAAGAACACCAAGGGCTTTTTTGTATGCCAAGCCGTTCGTACTGTAAACAACTCGCTCACAGCCCTGCACGCAAATGGGAATGATAGCAAAACAGTCTGATGAATGAACGTGTTCCTTTCATTTAGCTCTCTTGACAAAACCAAACACACACATGAATTAAAAACCAGAGCACTCAGCATCCCACACATCTTAAAATTCACATTCAGACAAATTCTGATATAAAAGAGCGATATTGTACACTTTGTATAAGCAATGCATTTGTATTATAGATGATAGAGGGAATTTTCTCAAGTGTGGATATGGTCAGCAATCAGTCAGTCAAAAACTGGTTGCTGTACAAAGTTTTGAATCAGTTATTTTAATGAGAAAATGTCTTTCTTTGTACTTTAAAATACTTATGTACAATCAAATGTGGAAACCTTTCTACTTTTAATACAGAAGACATTTACTCAGACATTTACTACTTAACAGAAAATTACTCAAAAGTCACAGTAACCACACTTTTAGGAGAAAGAGAAAAAAAAAAGACTATAATCATTTAAAATTGACAGAAATCTTTCATCTGAATTTCATTTGAAAATACTGCTACTTTTAAATCAAGAATAATGTATTTTGCAGTTCTAATCTAACACCAACCAGCACGTCTTGACTAAATCATGCTAAGCAGCTAAACCTTTGCCCCATGGATAGAACAATCTTGGAAGTTTCTTATGAAGGTAATTTCATACTTTAATTTCAAACAAGAAGTTTAACGATTATTTGACTAAATGCACACATTTAGAGTGCATTCTTTTACTGCATGATTCAGCCTATTAAAATGCATTTAGAATGATCACAGAATTCAAGATATGGGGGCAGAAAATGCATATATTTATATCATTTTATATAGTTAATCAATATCACACAAAGAGTGTAGTTTTTTTTTCCCTTCAAAAATCATCATGGCTACAAATGTGACATTGATTTTATACAACAGTTCAATAAACAAGAAGTTAATATTAAAAGACTTAAGTTTTAGACAGTTTTAGACAGCATATTTCCTGTTTTTGCTTAATTACGCAAAAACAAAAATCATTCCAAACACAGGCTTAGCACTGTTTTGCGTCTCTGAGCAACATGAAGGAGGTTCCTTTCTGTATGAATCAACCATTTAAATGATTCGGTTCAATCAAAATGACTCACTTAACGACTTACTGCCACCTACTGGCGGTTTCAAAGTATCTTTTCACTTTTAAAATAATTTTAAATATAGCTGCATTATGTGTAAATTCATCTAAATGCCACTTTATATGCAACTTCTACAAAGATGAATTTTGTTGATACTGATTTAATTTGTTTAGTAACAGCCTAAATGTATTATTATTATAATTGACGGATTAAATGTAAGATTTAGACTCAAAAGATGATGCACACTTTAGGTAAAATGCCCAAAAAAGGTAAAAATCAATTAAACTTTTAGGAAAAGTAATTATTTTTTATCACTGCTGTGAACTGGCCACACAGATTATGAACAAGTTTAACATTAGTTTAAGATAACATGACTTAACATAACTAACATAAGTCAGCACTGTAGTCCTTAAGCACAATAAGTCATTTGAGTCATTTTAAATTGTAATTATATTTTACAATATTACTAGTTGTTTTACTGTACTTAGATCAAATAAATGCAGCCTTAGTGAGAAACTCTATCTGAAAAACACTAAAAACCAACCTCAAACCTTTGAAAGGTAATGTAAGCAAGATTTTCTGCTAGTTGTTCTAGCAACTCCTATTTCACAGTACATCAAACTCTTTATTCCAAACAAGCAATGAAAATTCTGCTGTTCCCCTTTAAAAACAAACTAGAAAGTTTTACAAAGCAGTCAGCGTATAAAACTATGGCTGTCTTTCAATGTACTCAACCATTTGCTAAAGCAGCACGCATACACAAGCCTTCTGCTGACCCTCTGAACTCTTCTGGGAGCATTAAGCCTGATGGGTAGGTGATATACTGCAGAAGCGAGGTGAGAATTCAGGTGTGCCTCCACTAAAAGTGCTGATTGGTGTTTCTTAAAACAATACTGAAACAGCTAGTCCTGCCATTATTCACTTTTCAGTGGATTAGCTGTCAAAAGAGGCAGCAAAACAACACCCTGCTCTGAATATCTCCCACTCTCCAGACCTCTTCTCACTACAGATACGGATCAGTGCAGTCAGCAGTCTTTCGCTTTCTCACTTCCTCCATCTCTCTTCCCAACACACACACACACACACACACACACACCCACCCACCAAAAGCAGCATTAAAGTGAATCTGTGCTGTATGTGTCAGAAATATTGGACTAAACAATGAAGGCAACATTAGACGCACAAAGCACGCACACACAATTATTTATACAAAGAGCATGCCTCGCTGTGACAGATCAGTGATTACAAGAGCCATATTGTCTCAACATCTGTCCCGGGTTTTGTCATACCTCACTTTTGAATCAACATACTGTCATCACCACTGGCCAGGAAACAAACACGTCGGGAGGAAGTTTGATCTATTAGCAATCCGTGATAAGAAAACATACACAAACACGCCGATGGTTCAAGCTGGATGAACTATAAACGCTCCTCGTCCAAGTGTATTATGATACAATCAGCTTTAAAATATGGTAATTCTGTATTTGCATAATTATAAAAGTACAGTTTCATAACAGTGTTGTAGAATCGTTGGTGAATTTGTTTTTTCAACTTTCAAGCTATTATAGCGACAATTCCCCTGGAGCAACATGGTTTTAAATTCAACAAATTCAAATCGTAATTGACCCCATTTATTTTCTTAATACGCATTCTGGTCTTATTCTGCACTGTTCATCCGTGCACGTTATTTAAAAGGAGAGGGAAAATGGATCGCAAAGGCCTTTGTGAATTAGCAGTTTGACTCAGAATCACTCAGCCAGTGATTCGTTCAGTTTGCAATTGACCCCCTTCACTAAACCACTAAGTCATTTTTTTAGTTGTGTCCGATAAGAAATGAACACAGAACCATTACTGTGATGAATTTAGGTCATTTAGATTTAAATCAGTCTATTTAGTGGCTGGTTGTTTTGTTTAGTTTTTTATACAGTTGAGGTCAAACGTTTTCATACACTTTGCTGAATCAGTAAAATGTGATTTTTTTTAAATAAGAGGGACAAAAAAGACATTTACATATAGTCCAAAAGAAAAAATAATAATTGAATTTATAAAAATGACCCCATTCGAAAGTTTACATTCAGGTGCAGCTCAGAAAATGACAATATTGTGAAAAAGTATTTATTTATTTATTTATTTATTTATTTATTTATTTTTTGTAACTTATTTAATAAAAAAAAAAAAACTTTCATATATTCTATATTCATTACATGTAAAGTAAAACATTTCCAAGTTTATTATGATTATTATAATTATGATTATTATTATTTTTTTAATTAATTAATTTATTTTATTATTTATTTATTTAATTTATTTTTTGATGATTAGAGCGTACAACTCATGAAAGTCAAAAATCCAGTATCTCAAAATATTAGAATATTTACATTTGAGTTTCATTAAATGACCATCCCTACAGTATAAATTCCGGGTATCTCTTTGAAACCGCTCTAATGGGGAAGACTGCTGACTTGGCAATGATCCAGGGGACAATCATTGACACCCTCCACAAAGAGAGTAAGTCACAGAAGGTCATTACTGAATGAGGTGGCTGTTTACAGAGTGATGTATCAAAGCATATTAAATGCAAAGTTGACTGGAAGGAAAAAATTGGGTAGGCAAGAGGTGTACAAGCAACAGGGAGAACCGCAAGCTTGAGAATACTGTCAATTAAAGCCGATTCAAACACTTGGGAGAGCTTGAATGAACTAGAATGAAGCCGGAGTCAGCGTATCGAGAGTCACCACACTCAGACGTCTTGAGGAAAAGGACTACCAAGCCACTTCTGAGTCAGAAGCATCTTACCTGGGCTAAGGAGAAAAAGAACTGGACTGTTCAGTGGTCCAAAGTGCTCTTTTCAGATAAAAGTAAATGTTGCATTTCATGTTGAAATCATGGTCCCAGAGTCTGAAGGAAGACTGGAGAGGCACAGAATCCAAGCTGGTTGAAGTCCAGTGTGAAGTTTCTGAACTCAGCAATGATTTGGGGTGCCATGACGTCTGCTGGTGTTGGTTCATTGTGTTTTATCAAGTGCAAAGTCAATGCAGCCATCTACCAGGAGATTTTTGAGCACTTTATGCTTCCATCTACTGACAAGCTTTATGGAGATGCTGATTTTCTTTTCCAGCAGGACTTTAACACCTGCCCACAGTGCAACAACCACTTGCAAGTGGTTTGCTGACCATGATATTACTGTGCTTTATTGGCCAGCCAACATGCCTGACCTTAACACCACTGTGAATCTATGGGATATTTCCAAGAGAAAGATGAGAAACAGTCGATCCGACAATATACAGACGATTTTAATAGTGCCTCAGCAGTGCCATAGGCTGATCACTTTCATGCCACATTTCACACTTTACATATAATGAATCTAAAATATATGAAAGTTTCAGTTTTTGAAAAAAAAAAAAAAAAACTTTTTCACGATATTCCAATTTTTGCTGCACCTGTACACTTGATTCTTTATACTGTGTTGTTACCTGAATAATTCATAGTTGTGTTTTCTTTTAGCTGTTCATGAGTCCCTTGTTTGTCCTGAACAGTATACACACACATATATATATATATATATATATATATAGTGGTCTTCAATGGCCATCAACTGGTTGACTGTATGACTGTATGATATTGAGATCCATCTTTTCACACCGAGGACAGCTGAGGGACTCACTGATGCTTTTGAAGGAAACACAATGCATTAAACACCGGGAGATTTAAACTTTTTTTATTTAAAGATCAGGGTAAATTTAACTTTATTTGTCTTCTGGGAAACATGTAAGTATGTCATGCAGCTTCTGAAGGGAAAAAATGTACATATCTTCATTCTTTTCAAAAGTTTATACCCCCGGTTCTTAATGCATCATTTTTCCTTCTGGAGCATCAGTAAACATTTAAACCTTCTGTAATTGTTGCATATGAGTCCCTCAGTTGTCCTCAGTGTGAAAAGATGGATCTCAAAATCATACACTCATTGTTGTAAGGGGTTCAAATACACACACACACACACACAAAAAAAAAAAAAAACATGCATTTTGAATGATCCCTCTTATTTTGGTCAAATAATTAAAATTTTGCAGATTTTGCAAGGTGTATGTAAACGTATGACCTCAACTTTATGTGAATATGAACATACATACAGATGTTTTGTTGTAATACAATAACATATTGTGTAGATGTGAGGTCCAGTTGTAACATTAAATCTGCTATTTATTTATTTATTTTTTTTTTTAAATCAATACATTCAATACAATACATTCAATGAACTGAAATGCTTCTGATCAATTTCGCAAAATAAAATAATTCAGTATTGTACTCATAGGAGTGAACAAAAAAACTGACTATAATATAAAATTATTTAAAATATAAACAAATATATGGGGCTTTGGTGAGCATAAGAAACTGCTTTCAAAAACCTAAAAAATAAATAAATAAATAAATCTTACCGACCCTAAACTTTTGAAAGGCAGAGAAACTAATAACTTTATATGCCTCTGAAATGACTTTCCTTTTTGGCTGATGTCACCAATCTCTCTTATTTTCCAATTCGTTTCACTCAGAAATATGTCATTACAGCAATAAAATGGGCTAAACCTGTCAGGGTTCAAACTAACAACCTTTCAGTTGCCAATCTTGAGCCTTAACCACTACACCACATCACCTCTTGGTCTGCATTTATTTAGGATGCTTAAAAAGAATTACAATTGATGAATACATAACTAGCTGGTCGCTAGTTATGTATTCATCAATTGTAATTCTTTTTAAGCATCTGTGCATTTGAACTCAGAAACCTTCTCATTGTTCTTCTCATTTGCTTATCTCTTTCTTTTAATATAAATCTTTCTCTTTCTCTCTCTCTCTTTTTTTTGCCTGGGGCTTTGTGGTTTTTGAATTGAAACCTTTTCCGCTTCCATTGTATTGAACAGCTCATGTGCATTTAAAAAAAGAGAAACACTTAAGATTATAATAATTTTCACAGCAAAGGCTTTCGTTTCATTTAAACAAAAAAAAAAAAAAAAGAAGAAAAATGAGTGCGCACACACAGGCGCACTGCTAACTCTGTCCTTTTACTGCTGCGACCCATGACATTGAAACTTAATAAACAATCAGGAAGCAATCATTCAAATGTGGAACCTTATTCATCAAATCTCTAATAAGCAGACCAAACAGGAAGCATGCATAAATGATTGCCTTGCCCTTTATATCAAAACCAGCTTGCTCTGTAATATTCCGTTTAGAAATAATGAGGGAAAACTGCTATGAATGAAAGATATGCTTGGATGGATCGTCTCAGTTACTAATCCAAACTCATTTCAAGCTAGTAGGGTTTGAATAAATCAACGCATCAATAAACATGGATTTTCATGAGAAGGAATTCTTATGCTTCTTAGATAACGCCACTACACTCTTAAAGATTAAGGTTTCAAAAGTTGTTTTTGTTTGTTTCGTTTGAAGAACATTTCAATAATCTGCAGAACCTTTTTCAACTATGAAGAACCTTTTGTACAATGTACAGATTCTGTGGTTTTTAAAGGCTCTTCATAGAACCAATAAAGAAACTTTATTTTTAAGAGTGTAACTAAATGCATGCTCAAAATCCATTGGAAAATTTCCAAAAGTATGTGAAATGCTTGATGTCAGTATGACTTTCAGACTGCCTGAAAAAAGCATTTTCTGTCTACAAGACTACACATTCAAACAAACCATCACACACGATGACCCAGCGCTTTCATGCTCAAGCACACACACGTACTGTACACACTCGATGCAGAAAGAAAATCAATGATTTCTCTCTATCTGCTTATGATGCACCAACTTTCAAAACAGCCTTTCAACCTCATACACACAGAGCGAGAGATCAGATGCATTCCAAAAAGAGAAACAGAATAAGGAAAAGACTGATGGAGGGGAACAAAGAGAGAGGGGCTGTGTGACAACCTCGGTGCACTTCCTCTGAAAGAGGGCAAATACATTACTTGGCTTCACTCAAAGTTCAAAGATGTAAAGTTCTTTGGCTCACTTTCTTGCTCGTTCTCTCTGCACAAACTCTCTGGGTTGCTTACCTCTATGATCAAACTCACAAAACAAAAATTGTGACCTGTACTGACAAAATGATTCGGAATGTGCACGGGTCTAATTTTGAGCTACGGGCAAAAAAAGCAAACATTTGTGTTGAATTTGAGGTTTTCACAAGAATTAGTTTATAAGGCCTCGTCTAGCGATCCTAATGCTCCAAATAGTAGTTAAATATCTAAATGTATCTTTATTTGTATGTTTATTAAGAGGCGTACCTTTTTCTCTGCTCGCTTCTTGATGACTGGTGCTTCCCCTCAGCACGAGTTTGGTATAAGTTGTAAAGCGTACCATTACAGCTTTGTAAATATTTATAGCGAATTCTCAAAGCCATGAGTCTGAACCAGTAAAATGTGATTTTCAAACCCCATGCTGATGTAAACAAATCGATCCCGTTGACTGACACATACAAAGTTTGCACATAAAGACGTGTCTCTTAGACTGTGCAATCCATATACAGAATTACAATACAAAATATTAGTATTCATGCAAACATAATCTGTTATGCCTTAAGTGAATATTTGGTTAACTGTTGGGAAAAAACATCTGATGTGTAACATGATATATGGAAGCCTGTTTCCTAAATATAGAAGCAATATAGAAATACAGAATAACAAGATATAAACCAAATTATGACTTTTTCTCAAATTTTTTCAAATTTCTCACAACTGTGAGAAATAAAGTCAGAACTTCGAGATAAAAACGCACAATTCTGACTTTTTTCTCAGAATTATTATATAAACAGTTGTGAGAAATAATGTCAGAACTTTGAGATAAAAACTCACAATTCTGACTTTTTTTCTCACAAACACAAGTTTATATCTCACAATTATGACTTTTTTCTTAGAATTGTGAGATATAAACTTGTACTGTGAGTTAAAAAAGTACAATTCTGAAAGGGAAAAAGACTATGTTCTCAGAATTGCTTTGTGAGAAGTTTATATCTCACAATTCTGACTTAATAACTCATAATTCTGAGAATAAAAAAGTCAGAAATGTGAGTTTATCTCACAATTCTGACTTTATAACCCACAATTGTGAGTTCATATCATCCAATTCTGACTTAATTTCTTAGAACTGTGAGGTAATATCTAATTTCTGACTTTATAACTTGCAGTTGTGGGTTTATATCATGCAATTTTGAGAAAAAAGGCAGAATTCCAATTTTGTATGAGAACAAAAGAAGTCAAAATTGTGAGATGTAAAAAAGTCAGAAATGAAAGATAAAAAGTCACGATTACCTTCAAACGAGTGTAGCTCAGTATTTTTTTTTATTATTATTATTTATTTTTTTTTTTTCCAATTCCAATATTTAACCCAAAAAGTAGTGGTTTAATTTAAGTAACATTAGTCAGTTTGTTTGGTTCATATGAATAAAGATTCTCTGATCAAATAAATGATTCTATTAAATACATACATAAGTCACTAATTATATTATAAGCTATTACGTTACATGCTGATTCCATCAGTTATATAAACTGATGTTTTTGCAAGTTTCATTGGTTTAATGTAAATGTTCAATGAATTGTCCCTAAATTAGATCTTCATTGGCAGATAAATACTGCTCTGATTACATAATGAAATAAAATCATTATTCTTAAAAAAAAAAGAGCCAAAAAGTAATAATAATACTAATAATGTTGTTCCAAACCACTATGACTTACTTTCTTCTGTTAAACAATACAAGATAGACTGGAGAACACTGATAAAAATGATTTTCTGTAAATAACACAGAAAAACAAATGTAATTGCTACATTAAATAATTTAGTTTAGGCAATAATAATAATAATAATAATAATAATAATAAAAAGAGTAAATTCAATATTAGTACTAAATTTAAGCTTGTAGAATTTAAAATGTGAACTTATAAGTATATTTTACGTTGCATTGTTTGTTATTTTTACAAATAATGTTTCAGTAAATATAAAAGTCATTGTTCCCATCATGCACTTGGGCACAAATAATTAATAAGGTTACATTTTTTGCTGTTTTCGAGATGCATTTACACTGTTTTATGGTTGCTTTTGTTGTTAGGTTAAGTAACTTGCTGTTTTGTAACATCTAGAGTTCATTTTGTACTCAAAATGATACATTTACACTCAAAAACTATTCACTGATTGTTACCGTTATTGTGTATCATGTGCCAAGTATTGAGGTCTCTGTGTTCATTTGGTTTGCAACTACATTGAGTCAACATATAACCTTACAAACAATATGAAGCTGTTTACTTGCTTACATACATGTTTGCAAGTGAACCACATAATGGCATTTATTTATTTATTTTTTTAGTGCTATGTTGTTTAAGTAAAGTTTACAAACCATGGCTGAGTGAATTGTACTTGAGGACTGCAGGGTAAACTTAAAATAATTAAGTAGAAATTACTCATTGAACTGTACATGTTAAATTTACTTATTTCCTTTGCTAATTTTAGTTAACTTAGTTAAGTAGATTTTACTTAATTCCATACTTACATTTATTTTAAAAATGTGCATGCAAAAACTTGCAAACTAAACATTAAGTAAATGCACTTATTTTATTATTATTTTTTGTTTGTTTGTTTTTTAGTGAACAATCTGAGAGAACATTTCATCTTTCATTCCTCAGAGAAACAGAAAGTCACACGGATTTGGAACAACATGAGGGTGAGTAAATGATGACAGGGTTTTCATTTTTTGGGTGAACCATCCCTTTAAATTAAGTGTTGCGTCCCAAATCCTTAAAGCATGCACATTTCATTCATATTCACATTTAGCTGTGGCTACTTCTTGTGTTCCCAACAAACACACAGACAAGACAGAATTATGACTTGTGTGACATTTATCACAGTGAGGGATTTGACTAATATCAGTGGAATATATGGCTTTATGGGTTAACGGGAAGGAAATTCATCTGCACAATTGGATTTCGTAACAGCAGAATCCGCCAACCCTAGAGACTTGCTAACGGCTCCTCTGAAATTACCCATCTGCCTTTTTCCCTTCCCCAAGCCTGATGTTCGCTCTCGTTCACTCACTCACTCTCTCCATCTCTGCCTCCGTCTCCCCCCTTGCTGTTTTGGGCCAGCTTAGTGGAGATTTGATTGTTGGGGGCCATTTATGAAAACAGTAGGGAAGGATTGACTTGACTTGACCAAGCTGATTTGCATACATATATATCCAGTCCAAGCAGTGGCCCCTCAGGGGATTGTGGGATATTACAGCTGGAATAGCTGGTGACCAAGCAGGTAAATTGAGTCAGAAAATACACTTTTTGCAGAAATTGGTGAAAATGGATAGATATGTAACTTATGATGGGTATATCGAGCTGTGGTTTCCATAGCAACGGATGGAAATTATTATGGGGAATTACAGTATGCCAAAGTGTTGGCCCCACGTATGCGGTCAGTCCATATGACTTATATTTTCAGATGGAGATTTGCACAAGCTAAGTTAGTAATCACATGAGTGAATGTACAGTTTCAGATAATATAACTGTCACTGTACAGCACTATATACTTACATAAATACATTATGTAAGTACACTCTGTGCTGACACTATGAAGTTATTTAACTGACAGTTACAGTGTAAGATAGTGTTTGCTTAAAAGCCCTTACTGTTTCTTTCACTTGTTCCCATGTTTAAATAAAAACATAACAAACCTGACACAAACCTGAATCTCCCACATGAACGTGGGCTCAATGTGGGACTAAAACCAAAGTGACATCCAGTACACCCATTAAAAGTACACTCCTCCAAGAAAGTTGAAGTTTAAGTGCTTTGCTGAAAGAAGCCATAGTGATGGATCATCCCTTTGCGAGGGGATGAACTCACAACCTTTCTATTACCAACTGATGGTTAACCACTGAGCTACACCATCAAGAGAAGCCAGAAAATAATTGCTGTTATGGTTACAAAAATATATTTATACCTGCAACATTGTTACATTTGAATTATATAATAGGATATAATAGGAAATTATTTCATATAATAGTTTATTTGGTGATTTCTAATAGGACAAAGATTATTGTTTTATTTATTTATTTTTTGTATAGAGTATAGATTGGATTTCTGCCATTTCTTAGAGCTGGTTCAATGAAAGTATTCTCTTTTTTTCTTGTCTCTATTCTGTCTATTAATTTATTTAAAAATACATTCAAATGCAATTCATTCATACAGTACAATGACTTGTACACATCTGCTTTGATAAGCATGGCTTCATTTTCTACATTATATTGATATTTTCGAGGTGTTAAACTAAACAAAATAGGTTTATACAACTGTCCTCATGTTATAATTATTAAAATTATAATATTATATAAAGAAAACAGTGACACACATTTTGTTATTATTTCTTAGGGGAAAAAAATACTGATTTACTACTAATAATATTTGAAACACTTTTTCTCTGCCAAATTGTTTATTAATTAATAATATGTGTTCATATATACACTCACATACTATTTTTTTTTAATAAATAATAATAAATAATTATAATTAAATGTATTCACATTTTATTTATTTTACTTATAATATCACATGAAACCAACATGAATCAAAAGAGTACATTTCTAAGAACACATGGGTTTCTTTTTTATGTATGGAAGCCCGTTTCTGCCACTGAATAAAAAATAAACTCTTACTTTTAATCTCACAATTATTTTTTCTTGAGACATTTTTATCAGAATTGTGAGATATAAACCCACAATTGACTTATAAAGTCAGATTCTGAGAAATTAAACTTTTTTTTTTCTTCTTCTTCTCACAATTGTGTTTAAATCTCACAGTTTTTACTTTTTTTCTCAGAACTGTGCGATATAAACTTGCAATTGCGGGTTATAAAGTCCGATTCTGAGGGGAAAATAAGACTTTTTCTTTTCTCAGAACTGCGGGTTTATATCTCACAATTCACACTTAACAATTCTCAATTTTGTGTTATAAAGTCAAAAAGGTCAGAATTGTGACTGTGTTTCTCAGAAAAAAAAACAAAAAACAAACAAAACAAAAAGCAAAAAACAAACAAAACAAAAACAAAAAACAAACAAACAAACAAACAAAAACTCAGAATTGTGAGATAAAAAGTGGAAATACATCTGTAAAAAATGCTGTAGACTTATATTCAGGGTCTAGACTTTGACATGTCAATAATACACCCACAACAATAGGTGGCTCCAAACACGCGTAAAATGAGTGTGCCAGGAAAAACATAACGTAATGGGTGTTGGTAATTTTTTAACAACGCGACTGAAACCTAAATAAAAAGTAAAGATTAAAACAGCATGAGTCTTGACTGTCATGTTAGCCTGATGGAACCAAACTTCCTCTGTAAGTGAGTTTAAAACGTAAGACAGTACCCAGATTTGAAGACTACAATAAGATTTCACTTCTACTGTTAATGAATTGTTGGTAGGATACTATGAGATGGATAGCCTAATTGTTATATAATTTAGATGGGTTACCTGTTATATTTATGGTATATCAAAAAGTGTTTTTTTTTTTTTTTTTTTTAATTGTTAGTTTTTTCCAGTATTTACCATAGCTTCAAAAAAAAAGAAAGAAAGAAAACATGTTTTTTCTTAATGAAACACAATATTTGGTTTTCAAAAAACATCTTTCAACATCTTGAAAAAGGGGGGTTGTCTTATAATCAGGCTCAACCTGATGTCCTTTGTTTTGATCATCCTTTGTAGTCACAATGACAAGGTAAGAAATGTCTTAAGCGGTGATTCAGTTCAAACTCTGGTGACCTATTGAAAGATCCACCTGAGAGGCACTATACAGGTCAAACAACTCAAAGTTTGTTTAGCCAAGATAATAGAAAGCCTACAGAAACAAGTCTATGTGCAGTAGTCCCTTTTGCAGCCTCAATAAAAAGATCTAAGCTCCACAGTCCTAAGACCACACATAAGCACACACGCCAAAAAGAGCTTTCATGAGCTTGTCATGTGTTACAATAGTAGAGACTCAAACACACGCTAACTCTACAAAGAGGTATTGTAGTTCCTAGTTCTTACACCAGTTATTTTAGACACACACTTACACAAAACCACAAAATCCTCTCATTTCTCCTTGCCGTTTCGGCAGACAAACCACAGAGTGTTCATTTTTGAGTAGGTTCATGACTCCGCTGATCCAGGCAGCCCATACTTTGTAATTCTGTACAGCCAGCATGTGTAGCAGATGCTGTTAAACAAGGACAAATCAACTGGATAAATAAACTTCTGTGACCTCATGTTTGCTAGTACACCTGAACCTCAGAGTAAGGCCATTCACAAAAGTAGAAAAAGATGAGAGAAGATAATGAATGTACGCAATCAGACACTGAGTGGTACTTTACTTATGATGCTTGCATTAGCATGACCTTGAAAAAATATCATTCATGCAAGAGAGAGAGAAGTGCTCACCACGGTGAAATTCATGACCTTTAGAATCCATATGGTCAAGGCTAGGTTGACGATCATGGTGACGAGGAGGAGGAGGATGAAGAAATAGAGACAGCGCTTTCGCCAGCCGTAAATCCCCACCGGGTACACAGTAGCACATCCCGGCCTTTGGAGGGGGTTTGGCTGAGATGCCAGGATGTACTGCTCCTGAGTCATCTACCAAAAAAGAACAGAAAGAGACAGAATTAGTTTCACATTTCTTAATTTTCACAAGCCTTTCTTCTTTAGCGCAGTCAGAAAAAAGCAACAACTTTGAATGTGCAATTAACAAATACACTTAAAATGTATAAATGCACTGTTTTATTGACCTTTTCTTTGATCCAATTAGTTTCTCTGCAGTTTATCTTCTGTTTGTGTAAGAGAATCTTGTCAGTGCTTTTTTCATGCATTATTAATCAAGCATTGACAAACTAATTGACAGTGAAACAACATAATAAAAAGGGCCCAGGTATAAGAGTGTGAAAAGTGATTGAAATAAGAACATTTTTATGATTAGATTATGATTAGAATGCTACCACTGAAGGCAACAAGGCTTCTCGCTAGGTTTTACAACAAAGCTAGAGAGTGAGAAGTGCTACTGGACAGGGAATGTGGGATGAGGAAAAAGTGGACAGGCGATTGTCACTCCATCTGTCAATCAAAACTTCCCTTTGCTTTTTAATTCACAGTCTCTCAGCTTGCATCGGCTCAACTAAAGACCTCAAGCACATCCGCTGTGAAAATTCCCCAACCTCTCTGTAACCTCAAAACTCCCTTTAGCCAGCTCTCCAGCTTCACAGAACTCTTCTTAAACTCCCTCCAAACACTCTTCAACGACTCGCAAATCTCCTCCACACAATTCCCTCTTAAAAATAAATGTTCCAATTAAAGCAAAAAGGGTTTTACAGTCTGATGTCTAAAAGAACTCTTTTTTTTTATTATTATTTCAATTTAACAAAGGACTTTTTATTTTCTAGTTCTTTAGAAAACCGGTGCTATAGAGGTAATTTTTCGATGTTAGAACGCTTTCTCCTATCTCAGTTGTGCAGAGACAACTGTGTACAGAGCATTCGTAGGTTGACTTCCAGAGGAATATAAACACTGACTTTTTTCAAAACATTGTTCTGTTTGTTCGAGCATGTCTTACTCTTTTGGCTCAAGCAACACTGTAAAGTTTGTGGATGACTACCTGTTTGATCGAACAAATGGAAGACTGGGAGAATGGAATGGAATAATGGATGAAGTCACACTTTGCTAGCACTAGTGAGCACATTTCTAGCTGGGGAAATAAAAAAAAGAAGAATAAAAGCCTTTTTCTGGTCTTAGCTGGTCTCAAAGTTTGTCCAAATTGGTCTAACTAGTCCCCTGACCTGGTCTCTGAGCTTGAGTATAGAAAAACCTCTCTAAACACTCCAAATAATTAATTGAAGCTGCAAAGAAACTTTGAATAAGTAGGACTGTACAATGCAATTAAATTAATGAAACAAATTTAATTGTGATTTTTAAAAATTAGTTTTGTTTTGATTGCCAGGCTTGTTTTTTCCTTGGGTTGCACAGTTTGGCCAAAAATGTTGTTATTTATTAATATTACAACAACAACAACAACAACAACAACAACAACAATAATAATGTATGTTGTTTGTAATATTTTACTGTAAAACAGAAAAATCTAACATTTAAGAAAATCATAAAATAATAATAATAATAATAATAATAATAATAATACAATTAATAATACAGATTTTATTATTATTATTATTATTATTTTTATTTTTATATAAAAGTGGTCATTGTTGTTAGTAAAAATAAATATAAATATAAATAAAAATAAAAATACTATATTGTAGTATTTCACTGTAAAACTGAAAATCTAATATTTAGGAAAAACAATGATAATAATAATAATAATAATAATAATAATAATAATAATAATAATAATAATAATAATAATAATTATTATTATTATTATTATTATTATTATTATAAAAGTTGTTGTTAGTAAAAATTAATAAAAAAAAACTACTATATTGTAATATTTCACTAAAACTGAAAAATCATGTTCTTAATATTGAAGAAAAAAACATATAATAATAATAATAATAATAGTAATATAAAAGTTGTTCTTGTTGTTGTTAGTACAAATAAATAAAACATAAATACTACAATTTTGCAATACTGCAAAACAGTCTAGCAATATTGGTTTTATTTGGACAAACCAGGCAACCCTAGAGTGTCCCTCAACCTCTTCTGAAGCTCCTCTACAAGCTCTTTAGCACTGGAAAAGCATTTAAACCTCCCTTAGCAAAAGTCCTCTCACATACACACTGGCAACAATGACCTTTGCTGCTCCTGTTGTGGTGAAGAGCAAGTATGTGCACACTTTCTACATATCTGTGGCACGCAAATCGAAGAAAGTGGGTTTTAGCTGGTGCGGAGGAGTGTAGTTAATAGTCAGTTTCCACCAGTTTCAGCACATGGGTGAAAGAGATCATTCTTTTTCTCTAGCCTCAAGTCCTCATCTGCTATAAATACCGAGGGTGATGGAGAGGGAAATATCGGATAGTTTTCACTACATTTTTTTTTTACCTTTCAGTCTCCCACGCATTCTTTAGAGATACCATTTTAGCCCATCATTGTTTCTGCCATCCTCCTGTGGCCATATCGTCTTTATATCTCTCACTCTCAGCGTCTTCATATGTCCTCCCTTTTATATCGCTTGGTGTGGTTCCGTACCCGATTTACTCCGCCCCTGACCATCCCTCTCTATCCTTCCCTGTCTTGCTCACGCTCTCTCTCTTTGTCTCTCCGGTTCCAATGCATTTCTAAAATTGATCTGACAGCGGAGTGATCCATCAAATGCATGTGCAGCCGAGCTGGACCAGAACGGCACCCTGCCTACAGCCTAACACTATTAACACGCTCACCAACTACTCACTCACTCAGATTACATCTGCTTGTTCCAGGAGAAAGAGAGCAAGAGAGTAAAAGAGAGAGAGAGAGAGAGAGAAAGGGGAGGTCAGACAGACAAACAGAGCTATATATAAGTGCAGGACAGGTTGATAACAAAAGCACAGACTAAAGATAAGGATAAGCTACTAACCAAGTCAACAAGCTTGGCCAACTCTGAATTTCTCATCTATCACCGTTATTTTATTATTTCCTTGAATAACTTTATTTATTTACTTACTAAGCATATGTTATGGTGTATTGATTTGAACATTTGTCTTAAGACTTTCTCTTTTGAGGCATAAAATGGGCACTGCCTTCATATCCCTCTGCCCAAAATTTTGTGAAAAAATGGAAGCAATAGACTGTCCAATGTGTCATGATTGCTTTTTTCTTTATAAAAGGAGCTATGAGTCATACAAAGCCGAATCAAATACACACACACGCACACACAAATCTTGTACAGTGGCCTATTACCCTCTATTTTAAACCCTGCTATCCCAGCAAAACACCAGCAGATTGTGCTAACCTGCCCTGCTAATGATGTTTTACTTCACTAGACACTATCTGGTCACAGTCTGCAAAGACTTCAAAGTCTAGACACTCCTAGTTTGGGGTTTTAGGAAACAAAGATGGAATACAGCAATTTTTGCAGTGGAGTACTGAAGCATTTTTTATTTTCCTCCTAACTACTTTTCAACAATTCATTCAGCTCTAGCTTTGTCATGTAAATCATTTCAGCCATAAATATGCTATGCAAATTGGCGTTACAAAAGTTTAAAGGGATTGCTCACCCTCGCCAAAAAAAAAAAGAAAAAAAAAAAAAAGAAAATTCTGTCATTAATTAATCTCCCTTATGTTGTTTAAACCCTAGAGACCTTTGTTTATCTTCAGAACACAAATTAAGAATTTTTTTGATGAAATACATGAGCGTTCTGACCCTGCATAGACAGCAACACAACTAGCACATTCAAGGCCTAGAAAGGTAGCAAGGACATCGATAAAATAGTCCATGTGACATCAGTGGTTCAAACGTAATTTTATGAAGCTATGAGAATACATTTTGTGTGCAAAGAAAACAAAAATAGCGACTTTATTCAATGATTTATTCTTTTCCGGGTCAGTCTCCACCACCATTCACAAGAGTATGATGATGGCCATTGTCTATTGTCAAATAGCACAAAGGACACTTTCAAACTAAGCAGTTGCTGGTCAACGTGGCAAATCGACTAACTTGAACCCGTTGAAAAATGTATGCAGGAAATATTTCAATGCAAAATTCATAATTGCTTGGATACCTATTGAAATGACCAAACAGTTCACAAACAGTGGTAGATGTATCCGCACCTCTACATTGTAAAATACCCCTGACTGAAACAGATTCAAAATCTAACTCACAATTTTGATGTCATTTGCATACTACACTGAAGAAAATTATAAACCAACAATTTTGTTTTTGCCCCCATTTTTCATGAGCTGAACTCAAAGAACTAAGACTTTCTCTATGTACACGTAAGGTCTATTTCTCTCAAATATTGTTCACAAATCTGTCTAAATCTATGCAGATGAGCTTCCCTGAGATGGTTTTTGACAGTTTGTGCAGAAATTCTTTGGTTATGCAAACCGACTGTTGCAGCAGCTGTCCGGGTAGCTGGTCTCAGATGATCTTGGAGGTGAAGATGCTGGATGTGGAGGTGCTGGGCTGCTGTGGTTACACATGGTCTGCGGTTGTGAGGCCAGTTGGATGTACTGCCAAATTCTCTGAAATGCCTTTGGAGATGGGTTATGGTAGAGAAATGAACATTTAATTCATGGGCAACAGCTCTGGTGGACATTCCTGGAGTCAGCATGCCAATTGCACACTCCCTCAAAATTTGTGACATCTGTGGCATTGTGCTGTGTGATAAAACAGCACATTTTAGAGTGGACTTTTATTGTGGCCAACCTAAGGCGATAATCATGCTGTCTAATCAGCATCTTGATATGCCACACCTGTGAGGTGGATGGATTATCTCAGCAAAGGAGAAGTGCTCACTAACACAGATTTGTGAACAATATTTGAGAGAAATAGGCCTTTTGTGTATACAGAAAAATTCTTTGAGTTCAGCTCATGAAAGTGGGAGCAAAAACAAAAGTGTTTATAATTTTGTTCAGTGTAAATGACAATGGTCATCGCATATCACATTGCACAACCTACATACTCATCAACAGTCAGGAAGATCTTCATTCAACTCACACACTCTGAAAGTACAATAATTCAGACAGCACTATGCTTTGTACTGCTACTGTATACTAGTACTGCTTTTTTTTTTTAAGAAAAAAAGTTTTCCTTCATTTTCTTTTTAATGAAATGCAACTACCATTTAAAACATCACATGGTGCTTTCAGCCAATCAACTGCATTGTTGACATTTTCATGTTTCATTATAAAGGTTAATATGTTTAATCTGAGTGTTACATGCTGTTCTGTTTTTGATCATCTATATTCAAGTACTGGAAATCACATCTTTCAGCGTCTCCTGTTAATTATTGCAAAAAAAGACAGTGTGTGTGTGTGTGTGTGTGTGTGTGTGTGTGTGTGTAAGAAAGAGAGCAAGATTGAGGGAGGCAGTGTTGTGTCAACGCAGCAGGAAAGAAGAATCCACTAAGCAAACAGACCCGAAAATATCACATCGTCTTCCGCCTTTTCACTGAATCAATACCAGCACAAATATTACTTCAATTTCACGCGACGACATCGTGGTACCCAGGCGCTAATGCTAAGCAGTATTAACAAATCGATACATCATTTAAAAAGGTCATATCAGTCAGGGATGTAATTTAATGCCAGGCAGCAGACAGCACAGATTTGCAGCTAATTAAATGTTGCCATCTCTGTACAAGCTCTCCGGCTTTTCAAAGGTGAATCAAGGCAGAGGTATCGACAGTTCTAGCTCTGCATAAACAGGGGCGACAGTCTTTCTGAAGTAAAGCCCCTCTGTTGTTAATCTGCTCCCTTTAGTTCACGTTCAGCTCTTTTTGAGGTTCCCTCAAGGGTATCTCCATAGCAAGCTCAATCTTAATCAACATCTTACACTTTTAATTAGTGCCTTCTACTGGAACCCAAAGCCAGTGCCAAGATTTCCAGTCTAACGCGGTTTGTCAAGCTTCAAAGACACACTCTCGGACGTGTCGCGCTATCACTCCAGTCTTAAATGTTGTGTATTCGATTAGAGACCTTGGACTGGGTGAGGAGAATGGAGCAGGTGTCCTGTGCAATCCAGGCACAATTATGACATCTTTCATGGCGTACGTTACACGAGTGAGCGCGGCGCAGTTAAAACATTAGCCGCCTGAACGCTCAAAGCTTTCTGAAATGATCCCTCGTCATCCGAGTAGGAGGATGAGGATGGATCTGACAGCTCCGTGTGTTTGTGGCACGCGTCACATAAAAATCACAGCAAGGAAAACACTAAATCATCTGCTAGGAAAACATACATTAGTAAGACTGATGGTGTGATTTTCTCTTCATTTTGGCCTCAATGTGAGATTTTAGCGAGCATCTGGATAAAAATACGCCAGTGCTTTTTGGTGGAATCTAACAGAGAATGTGTAAACACTTACACTGTCAGCCTCTTTGTCTTGTTTGAGCAGAAACTGAGTACTTAAAACAACTTGCATTTACTTGAGAAGCAAAACTGAATAAGATATGTTTTGAGAGAATACTGATAGTCAGTTTTTTAATATTTATGCTAAAGAGCACAGATAGAGTGCTGCAGAGATGTTGGCATTTTGTAGGCCAACCCAGAGTTAGCAGACAAAAAGACAATATTGCATAAAATAAGTTCAGTGAACAAAAGAAAAGTTTATGACACTTAAATGACATAAATGAACACAACCTTTTATTAATTTTTGAGCCTACCCTGTTGAAAAAAACTGCATATGCTGGTTAGGTAAGTTTTGAAGTTTGGCAGCTGGATTAAGCTGGTTCTCAGTTGGATATTAGCTGGTTTTAGATGGTCCTAACTGGTTTTAGCTGTTCAGGTGCTGGTCCTAAGATGGTCCAAATTAACTAGCTCCTGCTCAGGACCAGCTCATAATTAGTTTATAACCAGCTTAAACCAGCTCATGACCAACTAATATATTGTCTTTTCCCATATGACTTACAGCTTGCAACAACACAACATGTTTCTGTAAAGACGTTTATTATGTTTTCCACAAAAATGTCTGACATGTTTACGTTTTACATGGCGTGAAAACATGAAAAAGCTACGCTAAATCCGATCCGACTGGTCAGACTGAAACAGATTTCCAGGAATCCGATTTGAATAGGATTCCAAACCACATTTGAATGTAGCTCGAAACGGATTTGCACAAATCAGATTTCATGTAGTTTGTTGCTGTTCAGACTAAATATGATCAGATTTCAATCGGGTTTGCATAAAAACTGGATTTGGGCTGACAGTCTGAATGAGGCTCAAGTTAAAGTTTTCTGAAGATTCTAAAGCAAAATCATCAAGCAATGTTGCATATTTTCCTCTAGTTCTTTTCTTTATATTAATTACTATATTATCACAATATATCTATTTTTTTTTTATTATTTTAGCTTTGTCATTGAATATAAGAACAAAGATACCAATAAACAGTAGTTTAATCAAGAGCAGCAGGATATTTTTGTCTTTTCTTTTAATTTTTGATTAACATTGAGACAGATCTACAGTAGTCAACATTTGAAGTGGATCAGATGAAGTTCATCAAAGTTGTCTTAAAACAAGAACGGGTATTGTTTTTAGGACAACTTTGATGAAAGGTTTTGATCCACTTCAAATGTTGACTACTATATGTTAAGACCTACTTTAATGCATTGATCTAATATAATGTTACACATCAGATTTTTTCCCAACCATTAACTAAATGTTCAGATTATCTTTGTGTGAATCTCGCCAAGACATATTTTGCAATAATGCACTTTATAGGGAGATTGCGCACTCTCAGAGAGGCGTGTCTTAAGCACATGCTTTGCAAATGTTAGTCAGCGTGACCGCTTTTATTCACCATTTTTTAATGGTTTCGACTTGTGTCATTGAGAATTCGATTTGAATATTTACAAAGCTGGAATGGTGCGCTTTGCAACATTCGAGAATTTGTAACATGAGAAGCAGCAGTCTTCCAGAAGTGAGCAGAGAAGAAGGTACTCCTCTCAGAAAACGTACGCTAGAAGAGGCCTAAATTTAACCAAAATATTTTTCACATGTAGCTCAAAATTAGACGCGCATTCTGACTCATTTTGCCAACACTGGTCACATATGCTGTTTTTTTTTTTTTTTTTTTTTCCCAACAGGGTAAATCCTATGGCCATAAGCAAAAAAGCCAATATTAGGCTACAAACAAATTACAACACAGTTGCACAGACCACTAAACCTCTGACAACAGTTTCCATTTTAAATTTAAAATGGACATGTTTAAAGGTTTAAGTTGGAAAAATATAAGCACAACAAGGCTGTAAAAAGATTAGTAAGTAGCTGAGTTGCCCCAATATGAAGTATTAGTGAAAAAAATAAAACATCACAATGAAAACTCTCCTAACCACTAGGGGGCAGTTGCTCTGCATAACTACACAATCTTCATCAGAACCACAGGTTTTGAGCTTGAAATTGGGCTGCGTTCCACTTTGCTTTTAGACAAATACTTGCAAATTTCCTGGGGAATCCCCACTGCCATTTTGAACTTGCTAACTAGCATGTTATTAGGAAAGGTGATTGCAAAGATTCATTAAAAAAAAAAAAAACATATACTCACTTCTGCTGTAAGTGAAGCTGGATCATGGGTGACTCATTTAAATGAGGACTACTATGTTCATTATTACGTCCAACAAAAGAACACCTCAATTACTTAGGAGCCATTCTTGTCTACATCCCTGCTTTGGCATTGAAACAATGGCGATCATCAGACTGTTACAACTCATTCAGGGAGGGTCTGAGGTAAGATGCCTGTGTCAATCAATCTATCAAGGGAACGGCCTCTGTCGGTGTGACGCCACACCGACAAGAATCTGAGAATGGCTTGATTTGAAAAAGGAGAAATACATTTTACAGATTAAATAAAAACCACTGGGTGGATTTTTATCATTATAGGGCAGATGTGTACACACATTTATGTTCAAACAACATGCAAAAGTGAACCGATGGCCCCTTTAAAACAGCCCAAACATTCCTATATACATATAGAATGCTGCATCAAACTATATTTTGTCAAAAATATTTTGTCAAGAAAACTAGTTTAAATAACAAATCAACTCTATAGCAGATCAAGGGCTTAGAATGTTCCAATTCAACCCATTGCAATGGGGAAGTTAGCGAGGGAAAGGCATAAAAAAACTAAACTAGAACGCAGCCTTGGATTGCTGGCTTGTTACTTCAGAGGTTCAGAAGATGTTTCATTTAAGAAAAGTAATACAATTGTCTGTCCTTCCTCATGAGGTATAAATTGCTGAAATTTCTTTCTTACTTAGCAATCGAATGGTTTGCTTAAATGAGACAGCCTCAATGACGTATGCAGCTAAAAAAATATGTCAGAAATTCTGAACTTGAATTGGCTTTGTAATTTTTATTGCATTTTGCACCTGTGGGTGACCATATTAAGATATCTACAAGGTGATATGGCCGGCAGCCATATCACCCTGTAGCCCAAGACTGGTTGCCCACTGAAGCTAAGTAGAGTTGAGCCTGGTTAGTACCTGGATGGGAGACCTTCTGGGAAAACAAGGTTGCTGCTGGAAGAGGTGTTAGTAAGGCCAGCAGGGTGCTCACCATGTGGTCTGTGTGGGTCCTAGCACCCCAGTATAGAGATGGGGACACTATACTGTCAAAAAGCACCGTCCTTCGGATGAGACGTTAAACTGAGGTCCTGACTCTCTGTGGTCATTAAAAAATCCCAGGATGTCTTTTGAAAAGAGTAGAGGTGTGACCTCGGCATCTTGGCCAAATTTGCCCATTGGCCTCTGACCATCATGGCCTCCTAATCATCCCCATATTCTGTGCGGCTTCATCACACTGTCTTCTCTCCACCAGTAAGCTGGTGTGTGGTGGGCGTTCTGGCACAATATGGCTGCCGTCGCATCATCATCTAGGTGTATGCTGCACACTGGTGGTGGATGAGGAGAACCCCCCCCCCCTCCCTCCTCAAAATGTAAAGCGCTTTGAGTGTCTAGAAAAGCGCTATATAAATGTAATGAATTATTATTATTATTATTATTATTATCTTTGATGAGCTAAATTAGCTAAAAAATCCAAATTATTATTATTACTTATTTTTTGTAAGAGTGTGTGCTGGTAGAGAGAGAGAGAGAGAGAGAGAGAGAGAAGAAAGAAACAATTAAACATGGTGGGTGGATGACGCAAGTTCAGTTTCCTACAAGGATTCACATTTCAGAGCTGCCAGGACATCTCCTGTGAGGTAAGGAAGAACAAAATGCATTGGGAAAGTATGTTTCATGCTCTCTCACCATACGCAAGGGGGCTTCCAACAAATACCTGAACATCCTGCCACTCAAGAGGGGATACAACATCCCCCAATTGTCCCGCCTGTTTTCTCCAGCACAGCCAAAGCGCAAAAAAGAGAGTCCAACTTAACTAGGGGAAAAATTCACAAGTACTCCACCAGGCTGTTGCTACCTGCAGCCGTACATCGAGCCTGAAGGGACCAGTGCCCGAGTTTTCCCCGTGTGACCCAGTATGACGAGCCAAAATTGGAGTTTTCTGGCAGAAGCACCCTGATGTTTAAACAGTGGGTTTCTCCTCCCTGTAGCCACCCACCCTCGCACGCTGCTTTATTTGTGCACTCGGCGCCATGTGTGTTGACAAGGAGCCAGATATTGTCTTCTGTTCTCTCTTCACTACCTGGGGAAGCTAATTAGGCTTCTATTTTAGAGGCTGCTAAGGGACAGGGACCACAGGCTGAAAAAAAAGAGAATGCTAATGCAAAATACGCAAGCACAGCATTGTGTGACAACTTAGAAGAGTAATAAAAAAGCCTACATATGAGCCCAGATTGAACTACAAGGACTTTCAAGTGCCCCGATTGTCGCAACTTTGTTAGCTGGCGTTCCGCTACTACTACATCACCAAGGTCAGACGACTCGGCCTGTTGGTGACGTTATCTGTGACAGCGTAAGTCTTAGCAACTGCCTGAAATGCCTAGCGCTGACAAGCCTTACCCTCTTGCCAGCCTGTCAATCAAATATGGCACCCGTTTGACACACGATAGATCTCCACTCTGTTTTCCCAAGCTATGGGAGAAGCTCGGTGGCATTCACTTAAACCCAAACCCCCATAACAGAGGTAAACATTACATGCTCCAGCAGAGGCCACCTGCCACAGCTGTGAATTGTTTCAGGTTCACACACCTTGCTATATCCAAACACACAACGGTTCTGTATGCATCTTTGCTGCACAACAAAAACAGCCCCAGGCATTTTTCTTTTTGAACCAAACCCCATGAGTAAACAGCTCAAACTTACATTAAAGGCTTAATTGTTTAAAAGCAAGTGTTGTAGAACAAGTCCAAAGTAAAGACATGCATTAACCCTAGCATGTCAAAATGTTCGGAAGCATCAGAACAGCGTAAAGTTCACGCAACTCAAACCATGATGCTTTTTAAAAGGTCTTTGCTTCGCCGATGCACTGTATGCTACGGTTTGACCTTATTCGGAACAGGGTGGCTGAAAAGGGTCTGGTCTAGTGCGGGGACACGCTGTCAAAACAAGGAACCTCAAGAGGCAAAACAGAAAAGGCCTTCATGCCTTCATGCAGTATTAATGAGACTAAGTTGATTTCCAGCAGTGGCGGCTGGTGCTTCTCAAGAGTGGGGAAGCACAGATGTCACTTATCAATGGCAAAATGTGTACTAGGATCTATTTTGCAATGGCAATGTTGCTGGAAGACAATACTTATCAAACTAAGTCCTGGTTTCCCAAGAGACAAGATTAGAAGTGCTAAATTAATAGCATAAATTTAGAATAGCATACTAGAACACTACTCTTGAAGTCACCATGAAATCAAAGCAACACCAGTCACTCTTATGAAATCACAGCAATTGACAGTGATTAAATGATTTAATCCATTTCCAATGGACAATTACAGTATGACCCACCCCACATTTCAAGTTTTTCATTCAAGAAGCCATTTCACTCAAACATACACCACAAATAGTGTATGCCAACTGTGGTGTTATGCCAACAATGTTGCTTTTCCTAACTAGTTAGCGTTATGCTAAAATAATGGGTTAAGCTATTGGCTTGCTAACCAAGGACTAACTTGATAACAGTGATAAATTTAATTAGTTTTTCTGCTTTGGTAATATAATTTTTGGTAATATGCCATTTAAAAACATTAACACTTTTACTATTAAAGGGAATGAAAAAAATTAATCTGTCATTAATTACTCACCCTAATGTCATTCCCAACACGTAAGACCTTCAATGTGGTACTGTCATGAATGTGCGTCAAAGACTGACACGGAAGAGAAGAAATTGTTGAATAAAGTTGTTGTTTTTGTTTTGTTTGCGCACTAAAAGTATTCTTGTAGCTTCATATAATCACGGTTGAACCACTGATGTCACATGGACTATTTTAACAATGTCCTTACGATCTTTCTGGACCTTGAATGTAGTTGTTATGTTGCAGAACTAGAAAGCTCTTGGATTTCTTTGAAAATATCCTTGTTTGTGTTTTGAAGATGAACGAAGGTCTTACAGGGTGAGTAATTTTTTTTTCATTTTTGGGTGAACTCTCCCTTTAAGAACAAATACACTGCAAAAGTAATTTGTTCTATAATTTCTAATTAGACGAATAGAGTACCCATAAAACTATTTTTGAGAAACTGGTATAGATATTGCACCTTGGAGAGAGGTGGTGCAGGGTGACTTTTTAGGCACTTGAAATATTGAAATCCAAGAGTTATACATACATAATATAAAGATAATTTGTTATGCATGATTGCCACATTTTGATGAAATTTTAGTGGAAGCTGTGCTTCTCAGGCAGCCACTGATTTCCAGATCTCTCCATTCAGTGCTGGAAGTCTGCAGTCATGAGTTAGTGCTCAGATAAGAACCCAAGTCCAAGACAAAGAGGCAAAAGGACATAGCTCAAGAACTTAATGATAAGATCGCATGATAGCAACGGTTTTGTTACCTACAGCCACTGCAATTGTTTGAACTGCCAGCTATTGAACTTGTCATGCGTATGTGTGCACACCAAGCGAGTAAGAGGCATGCACAAAGCGGTTTAAAAAGATAAAGTGTTTTAGGAATCCTCATCTTTGTTCATTCAAGGGAAGCCAGATGCTACAAACAGATACATATAGACACAACCAATCTAATAGCATGTCTTGACGTTCAATAGTTCATCTTTTTGTTTGTTCGTTCCTTTGCTACGCTTTCTGATTGAGCCTTACTTAGAAAATAATACGGCAGCCTGTGCAAACAAACCCAATGTGACCTTCGCCAAGTCATGGATCCAGCAAGTGCATGTAAGTGTGTCCGTGTTATAAATGTAGGGTTGGGTCTAGATGCAATCAGCTGACCAGAAAGGCGTGCAGCTCAAAGCTTTAGTGAAAGACATGAAATCAATGGGACAGCAGAGCAGCCTGTTAAGGGAGGGTATTAAGAACGAGGTACGGAGGTTTAGGCCCAGCACAAGGCAGGTAAGCGACAGAGGCGTGTGTAAATCTTATCTGTTGACAGAATCAGTGCACGCTCTTTATGATGCCGCCAAACATAGACGTTTTCTAGCTAGTGGTTATAAAGAAAACTGCTGTCAGTGCTAAATATGCTGATGCCCACGGCCTTCTCACAGCAGTTATTTTTTAGAAACAACGGGGCAATTCTGGAATACCTCAACTGCAGATGAAAAACTGTCATTATTTACTGATCTTTTCCTCATTTTCTTTCAAACCCATATGTTGTTATTTTCCATAAAACACAACAGGATAATTATTTGAAGAATCTTCACACAATCTTCACACAGTTATGAAGCCACATAATAGCTTTGTGTGAAACAAACCAAACCATTCTTTTGAACAAGTTCTTTGCAAATGAACCAACTGATTAGGTTCACAAGTTTCAGCTCACTAACTTAAAGATACTGTCACAGCAGTTCTCATGTTAACAGCTCTTTGGAGGGGAAAATTGTCAGCAAATAATCACTTACATTTCTGTGTGTTCCACAGGTACTTTGTGTGAAACAGATTGAACTTGATCATTGAATGTTCCAAGTTCCAAGACAGTCATACAGGTTTACAATGAGAGGTAAGCAAATAAAGTCAGAATTCAAAACTCTGGGCTATATATTCAATTTCCAAAAATCCTGCTAAAACCAGATTAAGGTGGTTTTTAGTTTATTCAAGAAGGTCCAGAGTTGTTCCCCAAAAGTGTTAAAGGATTAGTTCACTCCTGAATTAAAATTTCCTGATAATTTACTCACCCCCATGTCATCCAAGATGTTCATGTCTGTCTTTCTTCAGTCGAAAAGAAATGAAGGTTTTTAAAGGAAACATTCCAGGATTTTTCTTCATATAGTGGACTTTAATGGTCCAATTTGCTGCTTCAAAGGGCTCTATATGATCCCAGCCAGAATAAGGGTCTTACCTAGCAAAATTATTGGTCATTTTATTTTATATATATATATATAAAATTTACAAGTGCAGCTATTTTGAAAAAAGTTAATCTGTTTTATTATAACTTATTTAAAACAATGAAACTTTCATATATTCTAGATTCATTACATGTAAAGTAAAACTTTTTTTTTATTTTTTTTTTATTAGAGCGTACAGCTCATGAAAGTCAAAAATCCAGTATCTCAAATATTAGAATATTTATATTTAAGTTTCATTTAGGGATGGGCGATATATATCGATCGATATTATGTGCATCTCATCAGTAAAGCCGGTTCTTTGATTAGCGGTAAATCTCTATCACCTGTTTTCAAATAGGGCGCCAGTTTATTCACAGAGCCGTAGATCACTGACAAGCTGTGCAATATCGGGTTCAGTTTCGCGGATGATTCATTGGGGTAGCTTTTCAGTGATCTACGGCTCTGTGAGAGCTACTGGCGCTCTATTTGAAAACAGGTGATAGAGATTTACCGCTAATCAATAAACCGGCTTTACTGATGAGATGCGCATGAATTTATCGATCGATATATATCGCCCATCCCTAATTTCATTAAATGACCATCCCTACAGTATAAATTCCGGGTATCTCTTGTTCTTTGAAACCACACTAATGGGGAAGGCTGCTGACTTGGTAATGCTCCAGGAGACAATCATTGACACCCTCCACAAAGATAGTAAGTCACAGAAGGTCATTACTGAATGGGGTGGCTCTTTACAGAGTGATGTATAAAAGCATATTAAATGCAAAGTTGACTGGAAGGAAGAAATTGGGTATGCAGAGGTGCACAAGCAACAGGGATGACCGCAAGCTTGAGAATACTGTCAAGTAAAGCTGATTCAAACACTTGGGAGAGCTTCACAAGGAGTAGAATGAAGCCAGCACATCAAGAGTGACCACACTCAGACGTCTTCAGGAAAAGGACTACCAAGCCACTTCTGAAACAGAAACAACATCAGAAGCATCTTACCTGGGCTAAGGAGAAAAAGAACTGGACTGTTGCTCCAAAGTCCTCTTTTCAGATAAAAGTAAATTTTGCATTTCATGTTGAAATCATGGGTCTGAAGGAAGACTGGGGAGGCACAGAATCCAAGCTGCTAGATGTTTCTGAAGTTAGTAATGATTTGGGGAGCCATGACATCTGCTGGTGTTGGTCCATTGTGTTTTATCAAGCGCAAAGTCAATGCAGCCATCTACCAGAAGATTTTGGAGCACTTTATGCTTCCATCTGCTGACAAGCTTTATGGAGATGCTAAATTTCCTTTTCCAGCAGGACTTTAGTACCTGCCCACAGTGCAACAACCACTTGCAAGTGGTTTGCTGACCATGATATTACTGTGCTTTATTGAGATACTGGATTTCTGACTTTAAAGAGCTGTAAGCTCTAATCATCAAAATTAAACAACAACAACAAAACTTTTGAAATATTTTACTTTACATGTAATGAATCTAGAATATATGAAAGTTTCAGTTTTTGAAATAAGTTAAAATAATAAAAAATAAAAAAAATCACAATATTCTAATTTTTTGAGCTGCACCTATACTATAGTACATACTTTTAAACCACAAATGCTTATCTCATACTAGCTCTGCGATCCGTATCTACGACGTTATGCATTACATAATCATGTTGCAAAGGTCACACTTGGTTAGTTCTTCGCCTGCGTATTTTGGTTCAAAAAGGAAGGGAAGGGCAAAAAACTCCATCTCATTTTTCTTCTCCAACTTCAAAATCGTGCAACATTGTTGTTCATTGTTTTGCCTTTTTTGTAAAGGCCGTTTGTCTTTCTTTGCACATTTGCCGGACCTTTTCAACGTGACTACATAGTGCATAAAGTCATGGACGCAGTGCTAGTGCAATATGAGAATTTGTGTTTAAAAAGCATATACATTTGTATTATTATTATTTTTTTTTAGAAAATTACCAATCATTTCGCTAGATAAGACGTTTATTCCTGGGATTGCAAAGGAAACCTCATAAAGCTGCATTGAAACTGCAATTTGGATCATCAACTCGCTGATCCCCACTGAAGTCCACTACATGGAGAAATATCCTGGAATGTTTTCCTCAAAAACCTTAATTTATTTTCGACTGTCAATGCTAAATATTCGGATGCCCGCAGCTTTCATGCAGCTTTTATTTATTTTTTTTAGAAATAACAGGGCAATTCTGGAATAGAAAAACTGTCATTATTTACTGATCTTTCCCTCAACCCATCGTCGTTATGAGAAGAAAGTAAGACATGAACATCTTGGATGACATGAGGGGAGAGTAAATTATCAGGAAATTTTAATTCTGGAGTGAACTAATCCTTTAAAAGCCTAAGTAGATCACAGAAACCACTGGCACCAGTGCAATCTACTTAGGTGTACGATGTTTTGGGGAAACACAGTCCAGGTTGTTCTACAGTACATGGTTGATCTTCTGGACTAGATTCAAACTGGTGGAAAAACACAATGTTGCAATGTTCCAAAAACCATACTGACCACTTCAAACTAGTCTACAAGGATTTTTGTGTATGTTAGCACACCTATCAGTTTTTCAGCCAGGTTTGGCTAGGCACTTTGAATTAAGTGGAAGCCTGTGCTTCACAAATCCACTTCTGCGGGAGGTCCTGGTGACTGCAGGATTGACTAAAATTTGCCACCTGTTTACCACCGTGGGGTGGATGTCTGCGAAGAACTTGGCAGCAAGTCTTAGTATCACGTCTGTCCACCTGGCACAGAGGATGTTGACTGGACGGTGAAGACATACGTCAGACTCCAGGTATTCACTGCAGACCCCCAAAGGTAGACGAAGGATTCTGTACAAACTCCCCATCGAGAGGAGCACTGGTGACCTTCAGTGGTGGATTGTGGATGACATAATAGCTACAAACAAACACAGCAGATACCTGAAACCACCAGGATACCGCTTTTGAAAGAAGCAATAAATAGTTTTCCTAAATCATGATCACACCAGTTGAGACTAGAACCAATGTTCCCAGAGCTAAAAGGCGGGGTGACAAGCTGAGGAAGGTATTTATTACCAATGTTTTCCCATTTATGGCTCAAAGTTTATTCTATTGGGAAGGAAGGAATGGTGATATAGGTTGATCCTAAAAGGTAGTGACAGGTAGGGGCCAACCAATATAGTTTTCAGTTTGAGGGCTTTAATAACTTCTTAGCTGAAAATTGAATTTGCATGCTTCCCAGTAAACTACCCAATCTAGCTGGGACTTTGTGACCTTCAAGAGCAAGTAAGAGATTAATGAGTGTATTTGTGAAGTGTCAAGAGAGGGTCTTCAACAAAGTCGCTGGTGAATAACATTGTATTGTTGGCTGATTGTTCTCTGCATTATTATGTTTTTCAGTTTCCTTTTTCTATAGGAAATAATGCTTGAGTTATGTGAGGTCGATGTGTGTGTCAAATCGTATTTTGATAAACGGGATGTTTGAAATAGGCCAGAAATACTCTTTAAACACTTTATTACTTTGATACACTCAGGTTCTCTCAGGGGAACGTGAGCTGCTGGCTTTTGCATCCCATAAATAATTTCAGACCTCTTTTCACGCAGTTCACAGTCGGCTCACATATGTGAAGGCCAAACATAGCTGCATCCCACTCGCTCCCAACATACACATGCACACTTCCTGTATACATGAATTCACACTTTGATGGCTGTTCCAAGCTAACATAACTACTCTGTAAAATACTTTTTATAATGAGCTGTGAACAGGTTGTGATAATGGTTTACCCTACACACAGTATTTAATACAACAGATTTCACAATATTGCAGAAACATTGTTATGACGTTGTTAGCATGTTTTAAGAGCCTCATTACCACGTCCAACCTGGTATTGCATATGCTGTCATCAAAATGTTTTCGCCACATACATCTTTTGAAGTAAATGGCTTAAAGATAACATAAAACTCTAATAGCGAGCGAATGAGAGGGGAATGAAATGAGAGATGAGACTTCAGTCTTTTTATATTTCTTCATAATAATTTATCATTCTGAATTCAAATGATGTCAAATAAATCTGAATAAGCGACATATTACCAGCGCTCTAGTCTTATTTTTTTTTTTAAATTAACCTGCAGGTAACCTACACTTAAATGTTATGACTCTCATATATTATTTTCATAACTTTTTTGGTAAGTTATTGAGATAATTTGTCATGAGGTAAAGGTTTTTTTCCCTCATAAGACTTTCTGTGTGCACTGATGCACTCAGTTTAATGTATGTTTTCATTCATAAGTGAGAAATTTATCTTGTGCGCTCAATCAAAATCTCTTTAATTTACAAAGTAGTAAAAACAAATAAATTAAATTAAAAACTAATTTTTGCTCAAGTAAATTAAATTTGTATGTTTTAAATGAGGGTGAACAAAATCTAATTATTGAGAAAATCGCTTTTAAAGTTGTCCAAATGAAGTTCTTAGCAATGCATATTACTAATTTAAAATTAAGTTTTTATATATTTAAGGTAGGAAATTTACTAAATATCATCATGGAACATGATTCTTACTTTATATCCCAATGATTTTTGGCATAAAAGAAAAATCATTTTGACCCATACAATGTATTTTTGGCTATTGCTACAAATATATATCCGTGCTACTTAAGACTGGTTTTGTGGTCCAGGATCACATTTTTTTTTTTTTTTACAAATGCATTTGAAACCAAAATCCAGACATTTTAACGTTACTGTGTAATGCTATGCTAGATTGAAAATGGACCGTCTTTCATCTGACTTCAGAGCGAAATGAATCCTGGATAGGTGTCTCCTGCTTCCTCCTTCTTCCTTTCTCTTATCCTCTCGCTCCTCCCTAAATTGATGTTGTTTTGATCTGGAGCGTTTATCTGCCGAGTTAGTTTAGTGTTTTTTTATATAATGTGGCAGCGAGGAGGAAAGAGAGACTGAGAGAGACAGAGACAAAGAGGATGGCATACGGTATTGTATATCAGAAATCACCCTCACTTCACCCTTCTCAAAACACACAAACATTTACACTTACATGAGGAGTATCTCATTTTCAAGTGTCATACACTACAGTGGAGTTATTTATTTTATTTATTTATGTTTTTTGTTTTTTTTTGCCGCACTAGAGCAGCGGCTCTCCAAACAAAATGATATTTTGAATAATTGTCATACCTCTTGATTAGATAAATAAGCCAGCTGCAACCAGCATCTCCCGTAGAGTTGCTATGTGACCTAAATGTGAAAATGTCACTTGTCAAGATTGTAGATATGAAACGCACACTATGCTCAAATCACAGTTTAAGGGTAATCATCTTGATGCAGGTCAAACATTTCAAATCCTTGAGACTATGAGCTAATAAACAAAATGAGCTAATGGGAAGACACAATGACTTCCAATGCAGAAAACCAGCCTAGCCTGTTTTGTATTAGTCTCCCAGTCAGGTCATACCAGCCTGTAGGCTGGTTTTAGAATGGTTTTGGACACTTTTCAGCTGGCCTCCAAGCTAAACCAGCTAAAAACCAGTTTGGCCATAGTGTAAACCAGCTAACACCAGCAAATGTGTTTATACTCTTAAACATATGGTTCTGTATTGGCATATATTATGTTTCCAAGAAGAACCTATAATGTTCGTGGAACTCTTCCACTGCTCAAAAGGTTCTCTAATGGCATTCATGTTTTCATAAAGCAGCTTTAACATCCATGCAATCTTTCCACTGCACAGTTTCTATAGTGAAAAAAAAAGGTTCTTCAGATTATTAAAATGTTTGTCACGCTAAGAAAAAGCAGGTTCCCCAAAGGTTTTCATTGCCAAGGTGGCACAGAAGCTGACATGGCATGTTTATTTACACTTACGCAGACTGCTTAATGCTGCTCAAAGGTGGCATAAATTATTTATACCATATTTACACAACAACTGCATAATGTTATTAATGTAATTTTAAATAGCCTACATAAAGTATATAAATTATGCAATAAAACAAGAACAGGAAAAAAAAAAAACAGGAACTCGTTACAGAGTAGGGCTGCAATATTATGTCAAACATCATTAGTTCTAATTATTGCTCTGATATTGTAATAATGAGTATTGAATGTCTTGTTGTTGTTTTGCAACTTGAGCAGATCTGCAGTAAATGTAAAGCCTAATCCACATTTTACATCTTTTCATATTTCATTTAAAAATGACATATCATGAGAATCTGAATCTTTTTCCATGTTAAGTGCTATAATTTTTTGGTAAGCCTATTAAAAACGAGCTGCTCAGATTTCGCTACCCCCCGTGATGTAGAAAGGGGATCTTAATATAATATTACCACCCCTTAATCTGCACATTTGCACCCACGGTGCTGCCATTCTGTTTTTTCAAGCCACAATAGTGTACCAGTTCTAACGCCATGGCAAAAGTTCAAGCAAAGCATGCTAACTGTTCTGCCTTTGGCTGCACTGACGAGCACAGAACACTATTTAGAGTCACAGCCTCTGAGGAGACAAGAGAGCAGTGGATTTATTGATTTATTTACTGGATCTGACGCTGCTGCCACACAGATCTTATATAAACATGCAATTTCCTTCCAAGCCGTTTATCTTCACAGGCATAACTGACTGTTTTTGTAACTTGTGTGTTTTTAACATATTCATGTGTGTATTTGACAGTTTAAGTGCAATAAGACATGAAAGTTTAGAAAGAACTTAGCTTAGTACTCATGCCGCATGACTGCCGCTTTCTGTGTGTGTGCTTCAGATGTGTGCAATCCAAAGTTTGAACTAATAAGGTTGAAAATGCATGATTTCTGAGCGATAAACAGGATAATCAAAGCCAAACAGATGTTTTAAAGAGACATGCACAAAAACAGCATGTTTCTGCTTTTACTCAAAATAGGCATTTTCAAAATGATATAATAAATTATCGTTGGGGTATTCAACTCTGAAGCTTCACCAGTTTTAAAGCGGTAGTTCACCCCAAAATTAAAATTCTGTCATCATTTACTGACCCTTATGTTGACATACAAACCTCTATGTGCGATATGGTACGATGCAATACGATATGGAACAATATGGAACAAGGTGCGATATGCTCATAATTTGTAATAAGATGTTTGTTAATAAGATGATAAACAGTTAAAGAGTACGGTTCATTAAAATGCTAAACTTGATATTACATCAATGATATACTGTGACATTGTGACAATATTTGGGTGAACTATCCCTTTAAGGCAGCTGTCTATGTATGCTACAGACTGCAGGGCAGTTCACTAGGTTTTTAGAACAGGGCTAATGTATACAAAAAAACATGTCTCACACTGACCTACATGAATGCATCACAGAGCAGTGGCTGTCAGACGTGCAAAAACTCGTAAACACACAAGAGATTTGTTTATGTTAGTAAAACTGGCATTCACTGTGCAAAACCCCCCATCAAGTTAACCTGAACCTCATAACTCAGACACTGTGTATGTGTATGTGTGTGTGTGTGTGTGTGTGACAGAGAGCGAGAGTATAAGCAGGCAAACCATTCATTACAGCATTTGCATAATTTATCTGCTCACCTAGTCCCGTTACACAGGCTTTTATATCCGACAGTGTTAAACACAGCGTGAGTGTGTGTGTGTGTGTGTGTGTGTGTGTGTGTGTGTGTGTCCACGTGCACATGCAATAAGCGATGATGCAGATTGTGTTCCCAGCGCTGTCAGAGAAAGCATAATTCTTCACCTCGTTTTCACTATAAATTCAGTGTGAGCACATCTTTATGGCATTCAGTGTTAGGGAACTAGTCGCACATCATGCAGTCTAGTCCAGTTTATTCTAGTCAAGAACTACCCACTTAAAAAGAACAGATGAACTCACATCAAACAATTAATCACGATTTTTATGTACGCTAAAATATGAAACGACTGAAACAAAGAAACGATTATGGCAAACAACAACAACAAACTACAAGGGACCACAACTACAAGAGACAAGCACTTCTGTGAGGGAATTAAAGGGATAGTTTACACAAAAAATGTAATTATGTCATTAATGTCTCACCCTCATGTCGTTCCAAACCTGTAAGACCTTTGTTCATCTTTGGAACACAAATGAAGATATTTTTGATGAAATCCGAAAGCTTTCTGACCCTGCATAGACATCAACACAACTGACACATTCAAGGCTCAGAAAGGTAGTAAGGATACTGGTAATTGTTAAAATCGCTGAAGCTATGAGAATAAGTTGTGGTACTCTCATGAACATGCAATGAAGACTGACACGGAAGTGAAGAAATTGAATAACAGTCTTTTTTTTTTTTTCTATTTCTTTGCGCACAGAGCTATTTTCGTAGCTTCATAAAATTAAGTCTGAACCACTGATGTCACACCTACATTAAAAGTTGGCCATATTCCAGCTGCTATATAAACCTGACATCATCATCATATATGCCATCACAGCAGAAGTGATCTGAATATGAATGTGTGCATGTCCAGTACATCTCTATGTCTGCTGCGTGTTTAAAGAGCCTAGAGCATGTGAACGTGCGTTTATGTGATTTCTCCAATCTGGAAGACGGTGACTGCTGCTTATTTATGATAATGCAATATTCGTGCCCTTCAAAGGAAGCAGGTCAAATCCTCTCTGCACCAATAATGAAGACACAAGCGCCTCCCACACCGTGAAATTGCATAAAACATGCAATATGACAGAATGAAATATACATGATGGGATTTTTCCCATGAGGTTGAGATTATGGCAAGGAAAGGACACGAATGTCACCAAGACACCTGTATAATGATTAATAATCTGAATTATAATAATTTAAAGAGGGACCAGATGACCGTGATAATGTCAAAGAGCAATGTCATTTAAATGTCAATTTCTAACTATTTTATTTGCAGTATATCTATACAGATACAGTATGTCTATTTACAGTAAATGTACAAAGGAAATACTTTCACACTCAAATAAACAATTCAGCAGTTGGCTGTGAGATATGATCTATTAATTTGCCTTTTGTTTCATATTCTTAGTACGCCACAGTGTTAACGGACACAAACACTGCATGCTGTGTTATGCAAAAACATCTCCACCTCTAATAGTTTGTTCTCATTTAAAAGACCAGAGGTCACTCTCGTCCTGTATCGGCAACACCATCTGACAAGGGCGCTTGACCTGCTGTTGTCTTACAAATGGAGAGAGAGAAAAGCCCAGCCAGAGGAATGGTTCTCTATTTAATTAAAGTAACGATTTTATTATCAATCAAAACCAGCATTTGTGGAAATTACACTCCCAGAGTTGAAAACAAGATTTTCTTTCTCACACACAGAAAAAAAGATATACGAAACATTCATTTTATTTGCAATGAATTCATTTTTATAAAATAAAACATTGATCAAATAAAAATACAACAATATGTGAATATGGTACCCAATGTATTTAATAATGTGTGTGTGTTTTTATACAGAAAAAGGAACAGGAAGTGGGTCAATGCTGTTATGCAGTACATTTTTAACTTAAATGATTTCTCCAAAGGGATACATCTATACCACATTTTCAAAAACATGCTCTACTAAATCTCAACAGCTTAAATTATTTAATAATAATATAAATAATTAAATCCATTGCTAATACTCACTAATGTTTGTGCTGGATTTGGTTTTCCCTTCCAAAAATGATATCACTTCCTGCTGGATGATGTCAGGGCACACAAATGTGTGTTGGCAGTGTGTGAACACATCCTGAATTTTAAAGTGTTTTTTTAAAGTGTCCTAAGATTGTGTTGGAGTCCCCTACAACAGGTTTACATGCATCTAAGGTCAGAAAACATTATTTTCTCAACATATACGTTTATGCACAAGTCTTTTTCAATGATTTCAAAACGATTCGATCGAAGCAGCTTTGAGCGTAATGTCTGTAAACCCCTTCCTTCCATAAGCCAACTCTGCTCTGATTGGTAAGCCGGCCAAGCCTGTTGTGATTACACAGAGAGGAGTACCTGAGCAAGTTAGCAAGCGCTATCACCTGTGCTGCCAAGTCCACGGTTGTTTTTGATGTCCGCTGGTTAAAGTGACCCCAATAACGTTATATTTACCCCCTGGAATGTGAATTTACCAGGGGAACCCTGTTAAAAAAATGTGTATTTTACACCCTGGAACGCCTCAAAATGTGATTGGGCTAGTTTTGAGTAGCAATTTGGGGGGGGGGGGGGGGGGGGTTGTTGTGAAAACCTGGCAACCTTGTGCTCCAATCGTTCTTAAAAAGGTATATTTGCACAAAAACAAAAAACTATATATTTTTAGCACTCACTTGAAAACGTACACAAAATGTATCAATCGTACTTACAGGTTGTGGTTTGGAGACACTTGTTAGTCCATATAAAGAAGATTAGAAGCCAAAGAAGATAAAAGCCAAGATTAGAGAAGCAGTCCTCGGTGAAATGAAGAGCACACAGCAAAAGATTTTAATTGTATTGCTGCGTTATTGTGAAACAAAATATATATTTTAACAACTGATTCTTCACATCATCATCTTTCGGCAATGTAAAAAAAACAAACTTGCTTTTTCAATTTCTGTAGAAACACACTAACTAGCTGAAGTGTTTGTGGGCAGGACTGTTCATATTTCGCGGGCAGGCGAGGATTATGCTAATGTGTTACCCAATGGCATAGATCTGTAACAAGCAGAATATTCAAAGACATGACAATTCGTTAAAGCGATTTTGAGTCGACTATTACTTTTGAGAGACAATATCTCCATGTATAATGCACTTTTTTGATAAATACGTTTGCAGAATGTTTAGATTGAAGGATAGCTACGTTACAAACTGCAAAAAAAATATATATATATTTTGAAAACCACTATGACATGCTCTTTAAGGACACAGGGAAAAAAAAACTATGAAGTGAGCATTAATTTAAAAATGTGTCTCAGGAAAACATTAGTTATTTTGAAACGTTATGATTTAAAGAGAAAAAAAGAGAAACAACTAGAATATTTCTTAATAAATTATTAGATATTCATGTTAAAAGCCTGGGGACATGGGGAAAAATTGCAAAATCTATGATTCTATGATTTTCTAATTAGTGAAATCAAATAATTTAAAATTCAATCATATGTTAATTGTGATATCATTATCAAACATAACTAACATGATTTTAAGTAATTCAAATTTGCATTTAATATATTATGCAATATATTAAGACATTTGATGGGGACTTGAAAATGTGGGCACAGTAGTAATGACCCAAATACAATATTAAATACACAATAAAATTAAATCTGCCACATCTTACTTATCAAAGCAGGGAGGTTGGGCTAAAGAACACTTTTTTTGGCCCATGATACTTATTTAATAGTTTGCTTCACTCCACACCTAATGATTCACTTTCTCCGTACAGCACACAAAAAGTCATATAATGGTATTTCACTTTCTGGAACTACACAACGGGAGGAAGAGAGACAGAAAGAGAGACGAACTTCCTACTGCTTCCACATCTTTGAATTAAAAGAGCAACATGATGTCAGACCCGTTTGCGGATTTGTGATAAAACACAGACTCACTCCTCAGCCAGTTATCAACTGCTTGTGAATTGTAGGGAACTGCATTAATAATGTCCAGCATGTCCCTAATTAAAACACTTCCCAGTGGGAGAACACAGGATTGGGACAGAGAAAGACAACGATGAGGAGAAACAGACAGTAAGAGGGATGGGATTAGCGAGGGCCCAGGGACACATAAAGAGGTGGAGCCACAGCTGGAACGGTCATGTTGCCAGGAATAGACATGAAATATGAACAACAAAAGATGGACTGGCAAAAGATGGAGCAGAATAGCATCACGAGACATATGTAGGTAGTGTTTCTATGAGCCTTTTTACTACTAGCACTGTAGATGTGTGTGTGTGTGTGTGTGTGTGTGTGTGTGTGTGTGTGTGTGGTGTACAAGGACAGCAGATGTGTTGATAAATGCGCTGCCATCAAGGCTAAAGTATGATGTGTCATTGAAGGCATAGTGATCAGACTCTCTCTCTTTCTCTTACCCAAGTCTCTAACACGTACACTAACACACGTACACTAAATTTGCATTGTCATCGCTGACACATCCCTCAAAACAAAATAAAATAAAACAAAATAAAAGATATGGACAAACATGGTTTGTTAGTCACAGCCTAACATCCAAAGCGGGGGCTAAAAGTTTGAAAAATGCTTCTTTTTGTCTTTCTTCCACAATTTCATGCAACATTTTTCATTTCAAATTATATCATCAGCATGACAAATGTAATGATATTATCCAGCAGATTTGAAAATGTTCCAAAGAGGATTTTGTGCTTCAATGAAAGCAAAAACATCTGACCTTTTATATAAAGCAGTTTGAATAATGAGTGTGACAAATTTATATATATATATATATATATACACACACACATTATTTTGTTTTATGTCATACCTTTTTATTATTATTATTATTATTATTATAGCAATTTACACATGAAAATATGGTGTTCAGATATAAGGCAAATTAGTAGTAGTATTCAAACATGGACATGGATGTTCAGATATTAAGTATTATTATTATTATTATTATTATTATTATTATTGTTGTTGTTGTTGTTGTTGTTGTTGTTTAAACATGAAAATATGATATTAAGAGGAAAATTATTATGATGAGAAAAAGAAAGATCTGGAATCAAATTTTCTCATTAAAGAAGAAAAAATGTTTTATATTATTATTATTATTATTATTGTTGTTGTTGTTGTTGTTGTTGTTGTTGTTGTTGTTGTTGTGAGAAAGAAAAATGAAAGAAAGATCTGGAATATTTTCTCATAAAAGAAGAACATTAGTTGTATATTGTTGTTGTTGTTATTATTATTATTATTATTATTATTATTATTATTATCATCATCATCAGTAGTACTATTTTCTCAGTTTATTATTTTCAGTTTATTATTTAATATAATCAGTTTATTATTTTCTCATGAAAAAAGAAAATTAGTTTTACATTATTATTATTATTATTATTATTATTATTATCAGTACTAGTATTTTTTCAGTTTATTATTTTCAGTTTACTATTTATTATTTGTTTATTATTTTCTCATGAAAGAAGACAATTATTATTATTATTATTATTATTATTATTATTATTATTATTTATTGATATTATTATTATTATTAGTAGTAGTAGTAGTAGTAGTAGTAGTAGTATTATGAGAAAGAAAATAAATATCTGGAATATAATTTCCTCATGAAAGAAGAACATTTGTTTTATGTTACATTATTATTATTATTATTATTATTATTATTATTATTATTATTATTATTATTATTATTCAATTTTGACGTTGTAATAAAATGTATTAAACATAGTAGTAATAATTTAACATTTTAAACCTGAAAATATGGTATCCGGTTACTGAGAAGAAAATTATTGTTACTATTGTTTTTATTATTATAGCATGATGTTATAAAATGTATTAATAATAATTTAATAATAGTGATCATTTAACATTATTATTATTATTATTATTATTATTATTATTATTATTATTATTATCAGTACTAGTATTTATTATCTGTTTATTATTTTCTCATGAAAGAAGACAATTATTATTATTATTATTATTATTATTATTTATTGATATTATTATTATTATGAGAAAGAAAATAAATATCTGGAATATAATTTCCTCATGAAAGAAGAACATTTGTTTTATGTTATATTATTATTATTATTATTGTTATTGTTATTATTATTATTATTATTATTATTATTATTATTATTATTATATTTGGTTGTTTGTTTATTTAAATGTGATTGCAATTGAATCTCAGACCTTTGGACCTTACTATACATATCTGCTGACTAAAAATAGACAGCACACAATGACACGCTTTATTTTCATACCAATCCCTGAAGTCGTACCAAAGAAACAGCCTCGCAGCGAGTAGGCAGGCAGAAAAACTGATTTGTTCACTGTAGGTGATCTTCATTAAATAATGCAGCCCGTTAACAACAGAGTACTAGATCCTGTTTAGACAATTCCAGTGCATTTGAAGGCCATTAGAGCCCTGTGCTATGTGTGGAGAAAATCACTAATGAACAGAGAGTTATATTAGTCTCTTAATAACCGTGCGTCTATCTGTGTAGCAGCTAGTCCCACTGCAGTCATTTGCTGCCATTTTCTCGCCTACAGAAGCAGCCCAGCTTCACAATTACTCTTCTTCATGATAGCTTCCTGTCAAACAGGAGGCTTCCCCCTATTCAAATGAATGGCCACTGTGTCCCACCAGAGGCAGAACACAGGTCTCAGATCAGGAAAAAAATGGCTCCGGCATCCATTCAGAGCTCTGTTGGTGCCCTTTTAGTGTGCAGCGGAGCTGGAATGGACGTTAAGAGGCTGCTGGCTCCCCTCAGCATTTGCGTGATGACCTTGATGGGTCAGTGGAATGAGAGGTGTGTAATCGGCAACGGGTTTTTAGTGAATCTCGACAGACAATGAGCTGTTTAATTCGCAGGCAAAGGAAGATACTGTCTGTGAGGAGATGAAATGTGTGATAGAGTGAAAGAATGAGAGAAAGATGAAGAGAAGGAAGAAGTGAGGATGTGATGGTGTGTGTCCTGGGGTGTGTGTGGGGGGGATTAAACTGCAGATGCAGTTATTGATTTCAGCCATACTGTGTGTTTGCCATTGTAAAAACACAAGGACATGGTATAGGCCAAATCACACTGACCAAACTCTTTCATTTACGCACACACAGACACTCTCATATACATTTACAGAATGTCCTAGAGTTGCAAGATATATTAAATAAAAACTTAAATATTGTACTGTAAAATAATAATAATAATAATAAACATTTTAAACATTATTATTGGTAAAGTAAATATTACAATAGTAATATTGTATTTTGTTTAATAATAATAATAATAATAATAATAATCATTTTGTTGATGATGTCAAATACTTTATAGTATTTTTATATTACAGTAAAATCTTATTTAGTTTAATATTTAATAATAATAATAATAATAATGTTGTGAAATAAAAGTAATATATTTTGTTTAGTATTTATTAATAATAATAATAATAATAATAATAAATGTTAAATACTTTAGTGATTTTAAATTACAGCAAAATATTACAATAGCAATATCTTATTTTGTTTAGCAATTAACAATAACAACAATAATATTAATATTAATAATTTTGTTGTGGTTGATGATGATGTTGTTAAATACGTTATTACAAAAATAATACCTAATTTTGTTTAGAATTTAATAATAATAATAATAATAATAATAATAATAATAATAAATTGTTGTTCATGTTGTTAAACAATTGACAGTAATTCTAAATTACAGTAAAATATTACAATAGTAATATATTATGTTGTTTATTATTGATCAACAACAACAACAACAATAATAATCATAATAATAATCATAATTTGTTGCTGATGATGATGATGTTGTTAAATACGTTACTGTAATTTTATATTACAGTAAACTATTACAATAATAATACCTAATTCTGTTTAGAATTTAATAATAATAATAATAATAATAATAATAAATTGTTCATGTTGTTAAACAATTTACAGCAATTTTATATTACAGTAAAATATTACAATAGTAATATATTTGGTTTAGTATTTAATAATAATAATAATAATAATAATAATGTTAAATACTTTACATTAATTTTAAATTACAGTAAAATATTACAATAGTAATATCTTATTTTGTTTAGAACAACATCAACAACAACAACATTAATAATTTATTATTCATTTATTTATTTATTTTTAAGTCATATTAATATACAACATTTTCACAAAATATCACAGAAGTTTGGCCAAATTGTGCAGCCCGAAAAAAAAACGTAACCTATTTAAATGCATTTTTATTACAGTCACAGTCTGTAGTAAAATGGTGGTTATACAAATGGTAAACATTACATATAGTATTCGCAAAAGGTGATATTCTCATTCTAGACAGCATTTCATTGGGCAAAAATGTACATGCGTCCCTGTGAAAAAGATAAGTCATACCATTTGGGGTCTGTCTTCCCATAAAAAAAACGTGTAGAAAAATGTGCCTGAATGTGTTTAGGCTACATGCTAAAAACATTTAAGGTTTAGGGGTACACTAGCTTTCAAATGGTTTCAAAACTAATAGACAAGAACTAAAAGACACGTTTAATGCCTTTAACTAATATAGGCCTAATTCAAGATATAAAGAGACAAGAATGATATTCCTGCATACTGTACTATTTAACCATTAAGCACACAGTAGGGTACAGTGCGAAGCTTTAAGCTAATAAACAAAAACATAATTACAGCACATTCTTTCCATCTACTTTCTGTCTTTCTCTAATCTCTCACACACACACACACACACACACACACACAGTAGAAATGTCTGCGGGAATTCGGCTAAACTGGCCGAGTGGCTAAAAGGGATCATGGCGGACATCCATCTCTCAAGAGGTTTGTGTGTGTGTGTGTGTGTGTGTGTGTGTGTGTGTGTGTGCTAAAACATTCGTCTGCCAGTAAATCTAGATTAAAAGTCTGAATAACACTGAATGTCCCGATGGCTTGAAACTTTCAAAATGTCGGTATCTCAAAGCATCAATCAAAGGCATGTATATATGTACTTATCTAAACATTGTTTTCATACACTTTTTTTAATATTATAAAACTATCATTTTAATTGTCTTACAATAAACTAATTATAATTTCCCCTTTCAACACTACCTAACACACCAAAACACATCCAACCACCATCTACAGACAAAACCTAGAAATTTAAAGATTCAACATTTTCAGACTGCCAGTTTTATTCCAACTTCAGTGACTTGACAGACGTTTCAGCTAATGAACTTAAATGAGTCGGCTGTTCATTAGCTAAGAAGCTGAACAAATACATACACTGACGCATAACAGACATACTGAAGTGAGATAACAAATGTACTTTATCACAAATTAATATACACAATCAGTTAATTATGAGTTGATTAATCAGTTAATCCATTGTTGTTGCTTTTTGTCAATTATAATTATTGTATATATTTAGCTCTGTTTTTAATCAGCCAATCACATTTCAGATTTGATTCTCTTGAATCCTTCATGGACCGCCATTGGCCACACTTAAAGGATTAGTTCACTTTCAGAACAAAAACGTACAGATAATGTACTCACCACCATCCAAGATGTTCATGTCTTTCTTTCTTCAGTCGTAAAGAAATTATGCTTTTTGAGGAAAACATTTCAGGATATAATGAACGTTCTATGGTGTCCCCCACCAAAATGAAGCTTCAAATGGCTCTAAACGATCCCAGCCGAAGAAGAAGGGTCTTATCTAGCGATAATTTTTTAAACAATTTAAATACTTTATAACCTCAAATGCTCGTCTTTGCGATGTGCATGCATAGTCTGTGTGATCCGGGTCAATACAGTTTGGTATGTTGAAAAACTCATCTCGTTTTCTTCCCCAACTTCAAAATCTTCCCACATCGCTGCAGAAGCACCAACCCAGTGTTTACAAAGTCAACATACAAAAAAGATCAAATGCCCCCCTACAAAAAAAAAGAAAAAAAGGTAAAACAACACTGCATCGTAGAGACGAGACGAGCATTTAGAGTTAAAATGTATATACATTGTCAATTTGTTTAGAAAATAACCAATTGTTTCGCAATATAAGACCCTTCTTCATCAGCTAAGATCATTTAGAGCCCTTTGAAGGTGGATTTAAACTGCATTTTGGAAGTTCAAACTCGGGGGCACCATAGAAGTCCATTATATGGTGAGAAATCCTAAAATGTTTTCCTCAAAAAACTATTTCTTTACGACTAAAGAAAGAAAGAAATGAAAATCTTGGATGTACAATATCTGTACATTTTTGTTCTAAAAGTGAACTAATCCTTTAAAAGCTGGAATACACTACACAACTTTTGCCTTGATTATTCTTTGATTTGAAATCTGGATGGAAGTCACTGTAACTGTAACTATTTTGGGAATGATGTCTTGTGTTTTTAAATTTGTTAAAAGTCGTGTTGTGTATTTCAGCATTAACAAACACACACACACCGATACAAGTGCACTACTGACTATGACCCAGCAAATGTAAGCACATGCCAGAACAGTCAAAACACACACACACACACACAGAAAATGTGGTTGAATGTGCAGCATGGCAGGTGGAAGTTGTGTGAGTCTGGTGTTAATGGCTCACCTGGCACAAGGCTCATGCCCGCACACCCACCCACACACACACACACACACACACACACACACACACACACACACAGAAAGGCGGTGAGATGCCAGCTGTTACCCTGGCGACCTGCATGGCTGCAAGGATCCATGAAAAGAGAGTGATAGCAAAAGACGTTGTGTGTGCATGTGTGTCTGCAGGTGGGCTGGGCCGCCCAGAGGGGAAGCCATGGCAGGCATACTAATCACACTCAGAGATGGAACTGGAGATCAGTATATGATACTAGCCAGATATCACAAACAGCTTCAAATCAAATTCAATCCATAACCAATGAACAGCCACAAAAACGAACAAGAATCCGGAATATGTGTCTCCCTCAGGATACTAAAACTCCGGAAATATGAAGCTGGCATACAGCACAGAAGCAGGTGGAATCACTCTGAGGAATTGCACAGAAGTTGTAATGGAGTTCTCAGTTATGTCTCTTTAAAGTAGCTAGATGATTATGCTACAATAGCAATGAGAGTCCAACACACAGTAGTGCAATGTTATAACCAGTAAATATAAAGAAAAACAGCATGATTTTGAGTGTGGTATTGCTAAACAACAGTTTAGTAAACAAAAAGTTACTAAAGTTAAGTTTTTGCTCTATGGTAATCTATGGTAATATTACTGAAATTAAAGTATAAAGTCAAGTATATTTTATAATATAATATAATATAATATAGAAATGGTGCAGTAATTATTTACTTTAGCTTAAAGGCATAGTTCACCCAAAAAATACTTCTGTCATTAAATATAGGTGCAAGCAGTAATTACCAGGGTTCAAGTGCTGTTAGACATTTAAGCACATTTGAAAAAAATACATTATGTAGCAAGCCTGTAACCACCTAAATCAATGATTTAAAAATGCACTTTTGGCAACTCCAGGTAATATACCAGAAATATGACATTTTTTAACGCTTATGACTGTTATAGCACCATCTGTGGTCTGATCTCCTTAAAACTTGCATGTTTGTTTAGAATCACCTGCCACATGTGCTCAGTAGGTTTCGTGAAGTCGAGTCTTCCTTTAGGCTTTATAGTATTTTGGGTAAATTTGGACAGGCCCCTTTTCTAAACGACCCCAATTATAGTTTCCCAAAGGGTATTTCCCAAATTTTTTTTTTTCTTTTTTTTTGATAATTATTGATTACAGCAGGGATCCTCAAATCTGGCTCGTGAGATCCACTTTCCTGCTGAGTTTAGCTCTAACCCTTATCAAACACACCTAATGCTAATGCACATGCTAATTAATGTCTTCAGGATCATTAGAAAATGACAGGTAGGTGAGTTTGATCAGGGTTGAAACTAAACTCTGCCGGGAAGTGGATCTCGCGAGCCAGATTTGCGGATTCCTGATCTAGAGAGTCCAAAGAATTGAACTGCATCGACCAATGGCGGCCATGTTTTTTTAATATACGCAAATGTCCTTATATGGCACGTTGGACCAAGACCGTGCTCAGTGATTTTCATGTTGATATGAAAAATGGTTGAGTATGTATAACCATTTTAGTTCAGCCACAGTTTGGCAATCATCTCTCATTCCATTCAGGAGTTATAGGCATTTTACTAAAAGTGGCCCTGCCTCTTTCGAAAAGTTTAGAGTCCCTTTGCCATGCTGAGTCAAAAGTTATATTTACTCTCCAGAGAATCTTTCTGCACTGATTTGGTTCTAACCAGGCGAAAATCCTAGGACTAGTTCGCAAAAGAATGTTTTTGAAAAAAACCCCGAAAAATTTCAACAAATCAAATCTGAGGCGTTTTGTCCAACATGGATTCTAATGACATAAGACTTGAGCCTGCGACTGATGGTTTAGGAGTTATGAGCAATTTCGTTGGCCACTCTAACAATTGCAATAGGCTTGAATCCCTTAATATTCACCTTTACGTCATTCCAAACCCGTAAGACCTTTGTTCATCTTCGGAACACAAATTATGATATTTTTGATGAAATTCGAGAACCTTCTGACCCTGCATAGACAGCAACACAACTGACACGTTCAAGACCTAGAAAGGCAGTAAGGACATTATTAAAATAGTCCATGTGACATCAGTGGTTCACAGTAATTTTATGAAGCTATTGAGAATACTTTTGTGTGCAAACAAAACAAAAACAACAACTTTATTTAACAATTTCTTCTCTTTTCAGTCTTCAACATAAGAGTAGGCAGGCTCAGAAAGCTCTCGGATGAAGATGAGTAATTCATATTTAGGTGAACTATCCCTTTAGTCTTATTTGTGATTTTTGTTCTTATAGGTCATACATAATTTAATATGTTTAGATCTTAGACAATAGCATTGTATTTGCAAACATTTGACCAGTTGTCCTGCATCAGCAGTAGTGTAGCATTACTGTGCATGCTGTTTTTCCTCTCAAAATTCTGTCTCAGGGCAAACTAATCTGAAAATTGGATGACGTCCATACACAACAGCATGTAACATCTGGCCAGCAGCAGGTCGGCGGATCCAAATATGCAGCTGTGCGTGTGTATATACAAGTGTATGTGTATTTGATAATATACAGAAGATGTGCTGTTAAGCTTCAGATCTTCTTAAATCTGATCCGCGAGGCTCCACCGGGAGAAGCACGACTCTGTGTACTTACGCTAATTAACCATGAGCACCCGAGATGAATAACCCCCAGGACCATGCTGGTTTTTACAAGTCTCTATATCAGTGGAGGAAAACAACACAGCTGTTTGTGAGTTTTAATTCCTTGTATGTTAAACATACACGGGAATCTAATGCAAACAGGACATTGTTCATGCTTTAATCCAGCTTTCTATTGTACGCTATGCCCCGATTGTTTGATCAATCCAAACCAAAGTGTATCCCAAGGAACCCAACTAGGAAGTGTTTTGAAACTGTGGGCTTATGTTTTGCACTACACTTTCTAGTTGTTGCAAATGCAATTTTTGACTGATTAGCATTTAGCCCTTGCTGGCAGATGCCGCAACACTATTGTGGGACAAGAAGCTTTTTCCATCTATCTTTCCATCTTTTTACTGGTCTATCCCTTTTATCTATCTATCACGCATGTGTTGTGGTACTCTCGGGAACACGAATTGTTGGAAAAGTTATTTTTGTATTCTTTGAGCACAAAAAGTATTCTCGTAGCTTCATAACATTAAGGTTGAACCACGTCTTTACTACCTTTCTGAGCCTTGAACAGATCAGATGCGTTGCTGTCTATGTAGGGTCAGAAAGCTCTTGGATTTCATCCAAAATATCTTAATTTATGTTCCTAAGATGAACTAAGGACTTATGGGTTTGGAACGTCAAGAGTGTGAGTAATTAATAACAGAATTTTAATTTTTGGGTGGACTATCCCTTTAAGGCTCAGGATGATCTCTGAAAAAGTATCCATTAACAAAGACTGCAAATTGTATACATTGCATTCTTTTTTAAAACATTTTTATTTAGCAGGGATGCATTTAACTGACCAAAAGTTACAGTACAGATACTAAAATTGTTACAAAAGATTTCAAATAAATGCTGTTCTTTTAAACTAAAAAAAGCTTTCGATTTCCACAAAATATTAGCCAGCACAAACAGTTTAAACAGTGATAATAAGAAAAAATAAACCATTTGCATCCCCTGTAGAAGCTCTTTATCATTGTTTCTCTGCTGTTGTTCACCAACAACAAGTCTGTTTGACAAGAACGGCAAATATAAACTACTTTTCCAAATATTTGATGTGGTACGATTTTTAAAAAAGATTGATTGATTTTTATACTCACCAAGGCTGCATTTATTTGATCAAAAACAGTAAAAAAAAAAAAAAAAAACAGTAATATATTATGATAAATTATTAATTTTTCAAATAACTGTTTTCTGTTTTCAGCAGCCATTACTTTATTTTTCAGCATCCCATGTTCATTCAGAAGTTATTTTAATATGATGATTGGCACTTAATAAAGATTTCTTCTTATTATCTCTGTTTAAATAGTTTGTGCTGCCCAATATTTTGTGGAAATCGAAAGTTTTATTTAGTTTAAAAGAACAGCATTGAAATCTTTTGTAACAATTTTAGTATCTGTACTATAACCTCATCATATTAAAATAACTTCTGAAAGAACATGTGATGCTGAAAAATAAAGTAACGGCTGCTGAAAATTCAGCTTTTCCATCACAGGAATACATTTTTAAACATATTACAACAGAAAACAGTTATTTGAAAAATAATAAATTGTCATAATATTACTGTTTTTACTGTGTTTTTGATCAAATAAATGCAGCCTTGGTAAGCATAAAAATCAATCTTTTTAAAAATCCACATGAAATATTTAGAAAAGTAGTTTATATTTGCCACTGTTGTCAAACTGTTGGTGAACAACAGCTGAGAAACAGTGATAAAGAGCTTCTACAGGGGATGAACATGGTTTATTGGTCTGGAATAAGAGTAGGGGGACAAACAAACTAGGGTTAAGTTTGTTGAGAAACTAGCTAAAATAAAGCTTTTTGACTCTAATCTATTCTCTTTTGAACAGATTCCACAAATCAGACAAAAATGAGACATTTTGTGTGCTGCGGTGTGAAGATTCACATCCATTCTGTTTTACATCTGATTGTAAAACGATCCTCCCTGTTTAGAAATGGGATGAGAGCGTAGCAGAGGGCCATAAACGCTAACGAACAACGCATGTAAAGACTTTGGCTCGGAGTGCCAGTGCGAAGCATTTATCACCAAATGCTGTCTGTAACAGTCCAATAAATGATGAATGATGGAAGGAGGCTTCCACAGCACCTGCTCCCCTCATAACAATGGCAACGGATTAGGACAGGGTTGAGGAAAATGGCAAAACCTGTTAGCTAGTGGGCCGAGACAGACATATCGCGACAGAAAGAGAGAAAGATAGAGCGACAATGGGAGGATGACGAAAGAGAGTTAGTCCATCTGTTACTACAATGGCGCCCCAAATGCCGCTCCATGGCTGATATTTACATGGGCTTATCCGGCGCAGCTCATTCCCAATACAAATCTACGAACAAGCGGCTCTAGCGGAGCAAAACACGGTAGCAACACAGCCACAAATGCTATGTAAATAACAATACAGCAGCAATAGGTCAGGTGGGAGCGAAGGAAGCTGGTGTTTCCATGGAAATGACAGGACGGAGGGTCTGCCGTATTGCACAGGCACGTGCGTGCACTTAACTCAAACTCATAAGCTCAACACAAACTTTTCCTTTTCAAAACTTGAGTCCCCACAGGAGCGAAGCAGCTCCTCATTAATAACTAATTACGAGCGCTAGAGATACAGCTTGAAACATTATGTGGCGGACACTAAAGCTAATCAGCATTCAGACAGGGTGGCTCAGGAATACGCCTGAAGCAGCTCAGGCATTCACGGATTGGTTCGCAGCGTATCCAGGGCAGTTCCAACTACAGGCTGGGGAATACGCTTTTCAGTTTGTCGTGGAGGGCTTTCGATGGGACCATGGAGAGTCTTGACTTTTAGGTGAATTTATGCACATCCTTCTGAAAACAAAGTGTTCTTGTAAGTTTCTCGGCGTAAGACAAAATGTATTAGACAAGGTTTTGAAAGGGTGCAATCCAGCACGGCACGTTGTTGGGCTTCTAAACAGCCGGGTTTGTTTTAAGGCCTTTGTAAGTCTCTTTGAAGAACCAGCGGGATCTTTGTAGTGTGTTTGCGTGCGACTAGGAGGGAAAGCCTGTGTACAAACCCCTGCGTGTTTCTGTTTGCGTGTTATGTGTTCTGTTGTTTCCTTCCTCCAGAGGAGTTCAGGAGCATATGGACCAGTTCATTAGAACTAATGTGCCATAATAGTACGTTGCTCACGAGGCTTTTGCACAAAGCGTTGCCAGTGATAACAAAGCAATCATTTCTAACAAGCTGCATTAGCATAGAATCAGCTGTGAGAATCCCAGCGGTGAGCTAGTCATCCCTGCTTTCTACAAAAAAGATGCCTTTCGGAGGGTAAATATGAAGCGAGAAAGGTGCAGGTCTTTCTTAGGTCCTCTCATCTCTGTGTTTCATTTCCTTACTCATAACAATGGTCCCATTATCCATCTCAAGTGATCTGAACAATGCTAAATGCTATTGATTTGACCAAACTAGGTTTGTTGCTTATAGGGGTCATCAGACGCAAAATTCAGTTGTTTGAACTGAAATGTGTGTTGGCAGTGTGTGTGCACAACCACCCTTTAATAATTGAATCCCTATAAATCATAACCCCTTTCTCATCAATACCACGTCAATACCACGACTGAGGTGAGACCCTTGAGCAAGGCACCGAACCCCCAACTGCTCCCCGGGCGCCGCAGCAATGCAATGGCTGCCCACTGCTCCGGGTGTATGTTCACGGTGTGTGTGTGTGTGTGTGTGTGTGTGTGTGTGTTCACTACTGTGTGTGTGCACTTGGATGGGTTAAATGCAGAGCACAAATTCCTAGTATGGATCACCATACTTGGCCTCACGTCTCGTCACTTTCACTTTCACTTTCACTTTCAGATCAGTGTCACACAGGCCAAGGCCCCTCCCACAATTGTTGACTGACACTGGTGTTTAATCATAGACCCGCCCTGAGTGAGCTATAAACAGTCCGCCATTGTTTCAACGCCAGAGCAGAATGTCGCATTAAAGGAACACCCCACTTTTTTTGAAAATTGGCTCATTGTCCAACTCCCCTAGAGTTAAACAGATTTAAACAGAGTTTTACCATTTTTGAATCTAGTTCAAAAAATACCAAAGATTTTTGATTTGTCCTATTTAAAACTTGACTCTTCTGTAGTTACATTGTGCACAAAGACCGACAGAAAATAAAAGGTTGTGATTTTCCAGGCTGATATGGATAAGAATTATACTCTTATTCTGGCTTAATAATCAGGGAACTTTGCTGCCGTACCATGAGTGCAGCAGGCGCAATGATGTTACGCAGTGCCTGAAAATAGTTCCCAGCTAGGTAACTTCCAACGTGACCAGCACTAAGCCACTAAGTTAATAGTAAAATAGCTGGGGTCTATATTCAGGCGCTGCGTAATATAATTTCGCCCTGCTGCACCCATGGTAAGGCAGCGAAGTTACTTGATTATTACGCCGAAATGAGAGTTAGTTCCTATCCACATCAGCTTGGAAAATTGCAACTTTTCATTTTTGTTGGTCTTAGCACATGATGTAACTACAGAAGAGTCAAGTTTTAAATAGGAAAAATATTGAAAATCTTTTTTGGTCACAAAAAAGCTCATTTTTGAACGAGATGCTAATGGTCTAATCTGATTCAGTGATTTATGCTAAGCTATGCTAAAAGTGAAAGCAGCAGACCCGGTGATCGGCTGAATGGATTTAAAAAACAATAAAACTCATCTGTTTAACTCTAGGGGAGTTGGAAAATGAGCCTATTTTAAAAATAAATGGAGTGTTCCTTTAAGGTTGTCTTTGTAGAGGATTTAATAAAGGTGTTTGTTAATGACTATCATTTACAAATGACTATCATTTACAAATGTATTTTTTTTAATGCATGAATAAGAATGGTGACTTAAAAATGGAAGAGAGGGCAGGGTGAGTAGTAGCTCATTATCATTTAAAGGGACAAGCACCAAAACGGGTCGCTGTAAACAGAGCTGTTTTTGACAAGGTAAAAAGGGTGTTGTTTTACACTACTATTGAGAAATTTTAACCAAAGTATGTTATAGACTTTTCATGTAGACCCTAAAGAATCATACCAACTTGTGGAAAATGGGCATCCGATGGTCCCTTTAAAAGTAACTGTTCACCCCGAAACGGACTAATGCTCATGATGCTCCAAACCAGAAATTTATCCTGCTGTACACAAAATAATATATTTCAAAAAACTTGTTTTTGTCATTACAAAATCATGAGGATGATTTTTTTTTTTTTTTTTTTTTTTTTTTGCTGGACTATCCCTTTAAATTTATGGAGATTTAATGGTTTGTAATAGGGCTTACATATTTGGCTGCATAATTAATCTAAATAAAACCGAAATTGCAATATGACTTAGTGCGCTTATTAAATCACAAAGGCTAAGATGTAAATAAATAAATATATACAGTGAATGTTTTAAAGTGAAGTATGACATAGCATTCTTTTACATATGAGCAGCTTGGCTTTCCACCAAAATAAAAGCTTGAACTTTTGAAAATGAAGAAATTAAGCCAAAATAATAAATAACAATAATAATGTTTTGTTGTTGTTGGATTGTTTCATGCTAGATTTGTTTTATTTTACAGTGAAATATTGCAATAATTATTAGTTTTATTTGGGTGAAGGTAAAATGCATCATCGTCATCATAAAAATATTATAATTATTATTTTATAGTCATACTGACATATATTGAAGCCCATTTCTGCCAATGAATAAAAAAAAAGAAAAAACATTCATAATTGTGAGATTTTTTTTTTCTTGCAATTCTGACTAATTTTTTTTTTTTTTTTTTTTTTTTCAGAACTGAAAAATTCCAGAATTGGATTTTATAACTCGCAATTACAAGTTTTTATCACGCAATTCTGAGAGAAAAAAAAAAAAAAAAGATGGAACTGCCAGTATATCTCTTGCAATTCTGACTTTATAACTCACAGTTGGGAGTTTATATCTCACAGTTCTGAGAAAAAAGTCAGAATAATGAGACAAAGTCACAATTGCCTTTTTTAAATTCTGTGTTAAAAACAGGCTTCCGTTTTCAATTTAGCAATATATATAACTATATCACTGAAAATTTAAATAAAAACATAAATTAATTGATTAAAAATAATAATCATCATCATCATCATCATTTTTTTTTTAAACTGCCAATTTTATCAGAATTTTTTATATAAATCATGCAGCTCTAGTTTAAGCATAACATGCTGAATGTTTATTGATTATCATCAGTCATAAATTATTTAGCACATTTAGCAAGAGCATGTAGACTATAGTTTATCATGCAACATGATAACACGTCTAATCTTTGCTCTCAGAACACATCAATAATAAATCAGTACCCACATAAAAGGTTCATTTCTATGCCTGCAAGCTGCTCATGCTTCATTTTTGTTGTCTCGTTTCCTCTAAAGCTACAGGAAGTGATGGAAGCGATTCCTTTCATAGCGCCCGAACCTTTCTCGCCTTTCTGACTGCTGTTAACTTGCTCTGACAGGGCTGCTTTGCTCTCTGTGCAGGTCTCTCACTCCCCACTTCCTCATCCAAGGCTGAGTGCCTTTACAGCCACAAGGAACCTGTTCTTTTTGAATGGCCACACGTGAATGATCAGCAGCGTCGCACAGGCAGCGCAGGACTTTCCGGAGGTACGTCTGAGAAAAGAAAGGTGGTGATGAGTGATAGATTCACTCCATTATGTTCTGCTCTAGGTCGAGTGTGAGAATAGTCTGATATTATTCCTGCTCATCCTTAAAATAACCACGAGATCCCCACAGGAAACCACAGCACTGGATGGGAGACTGACAGAACGGAGTAGATAAAGAAGATGAAGAAGAAAAATGGGATGCAGTGGAAAAACTTCCAGATCTAGTATTGCTACAAGGTACTAGAGGGAACTGCACATTATGTATTGCATTATATTACTTCATCCAAACAAAACTGTGTAAATCTAACCAAACTGACAAATTCTCAAGGAAACATCCTTCTATTAGCATTTACACATGCTTCAACAAAACATTGTTCTGGTAACCTTGTTTTGGAGGATTCCATGAAGCCTTGGTTCATCCTCACATGTATTTGACATCTGTGACTTTTCACTGGTTGTATTTTTCACAAAACATTCAAAGTATTTAAACTACTGTGTATTCATCTTTTATGTTTTATATAGTTTTTGTTGCATTTTATTCTAAAAAAATCTATAAACAGACTACTATTGTGAAATATTATGACAATTTAAAATAACTATCTTTCTATTTTTTTTTTTTTTAGCAGCCATTACTTCAGCCTCCATATCACATAATATTTCAGGAGTAATTCTAAATCATTCCTTATTACTGTTGCTTAATGTTTTTTTGTGGAAACATTTTTCTTCAGAATTCTTTGATAAATAAAAAGTGAAAAAAATTGACAGTAAATACATAATATAATATAATATAATATAATATAATATAATATAATATAATATAATAGAATTTTTGTAAATTATAATGTTGTTCAGGCTGGTGCTTTTTTATTTGTATACAGTGATTGTAAATTAAATTAAATTCATGTATTAATTTAATAACTATATATTATATTAATAATAAATGAAAAAAACTGTTATAAAATACTATATTCTAATATTTATTAATATAATATATTTGTGTAAATTATAATGTTGTTATAGTGAGAGATTTTGTATTTATAAACTGTTATTGTAAATTATATGTATGTATTAATTTAAATAACTATATATTATATTAATAATAAAACAAAATTATAAAAACAAAAAACAAAAAAAACAATTATAAAAAAAAATATAGAATCTAAAAATATAGAATAGAACAGAATATAAAATACAGAATCAAGGCTTTTTCTGATTGTTTTGAAATAAGGTTAAAACCCTATCCCTAGAGTGACACACTGGTGGTGCACCAATGCCCTGGACCGGACCCAACTGAGATTCCAAGATCAGTGAGGCATGGCTCTGGCACTTGATCCCACTCACCTGTTGATATGGATAGTGATTTTGAGCCAGATGAGAGCCGAGGACATGCAGCCTGGGAAAATCTGCTGTCAACCTGCAAATCTCCATATACATGCAAGAGCCATTTCCCAGTGATTATACTGAGTTGATGGGCCCATCCGGAGAGGCACGAGGAGAAAGGGGAGGGGCAGCTGGAGCCCCGCTGAGTGAATTCTAATCAAGCCGACCCTTAATCACTAGGTGTGAATGAGGAGTGGGTTTCGTTAAAAGTTGAGCTCTCTTACTAGTATTGCACTGGGATTGATTGAAGAAGAGATTTACAGCCGCACCAAAGCACCTTTTTACTCGTACCCCCTCCATAAACCACAGCAGAGCGGCTGAGAAGCCATGGCAACGGGAGTCCAGCACGTACGCACATCCCACCGACCGCAGCTCCGACTGGGAGAGAAGAGGATCAGAGCGGAACAGAGAGAGAAACGGAAGGAATAGACACAACGAAGAGTTTGCAAAGGAAGCCAGCAATTAACTGTAGCAAAAAGGGACGTGCTGACTTTCGTCCAAATGCTTTGCGATTCGTTTTGATGATGTCTTGCTGAACATTTTGTACGTCCCGTTTTTCCCAGCCCATGAATAAATTATAAGTCCGCTTTTTAAAAGATATAAATCAACAGATTCACGACAGCAGTGGTGCAGAAGAGCAAAACCGAATCCAGGAGAACCGAGGAGCTGCTGTAATCACAGTATACACCTAATGAATTCTGCCTCCAACAAGATAAACATTGTTTGAGAATCACCTATGAACACTTATTGTACATCAGAGCCTTTTAAAGATAATGAATTACACTATGCACACATTAACACCTCGCTCTTGTTCTCAACTCTGCCTTAAATCTATTGATGTCTTAGTACTACTATAAGAACACACTTTAACTATCAGCACATCCCTGATAAGATTTGACTCAAAAGAACCATTTATTCACAAATCTGACATTAGTACTTCTCTCACAAACTCTCAGCACATCCCTGTTTTAAAGGGATAGTTTATCCAGAAATTAAATTCTGTCATTATTTATTCCCTTCATGTTACTCTAAAGCTTTCTGTGCAACACCAAAAGTTGATTTATGAAGAACATCTTAGCCTCTTTTGTCATAAGATGAATATGAATGAAGGCTGAGGCTGTAGAGTTTCAAATAACACCGTGAAATATCATAAAAGCCATAAATATATATTTTTTGTAAGGAATAGACCAACACTGAAGTCGTCACCTTTTACAAATTTTATAATGGCTTGTTGAACAGTGAGCTGAACTCATGAACTAGTCATGCAGAAGTTAGGTGGACTGGATCACATGAAATAGAATGACTGAAACAGAATGGTTTGTTCACAAATTGAATATCACAACTTCATAAACTTTTCATCAAAGAGCCAAAAAAAAACAAAACAAAACAAAAAAAAACATTCATCAGCTGATTCACTGGAAGGATTTAACTTAAAGAAGCACTGACTCAGAAATCTAACATTAATACTTCACTCATGAACTACAAAGAGCCAAGAAGAGCTCTTTTATCAGTCCAGTTCCTAAATGAATCATTCACACCAGTTTTGTGAACTGGATCAACTGAGTCACTCAGAAGATTTAACTCAAAGAAGCACTGAATCAAAAATCAAACATTAGTACTTCAGTCATGAATCAGTTGATCTTCAAAGAGCCAATAGGAGCTCTTTTATCAGTCCAATTCATGAAGGAATCATTCATACAGTTTGTGAAATCGATCAACTGATTCACTCAAAATATTTAACTCAAAGAAGCACTGAATCAAAAATCAAACATTAGTACTTCATTCATGAATCAGTTGATTTTCAAAGAGCCAAGAGGAGCTCTTTTATCAGTCCAATTCATGAAGGAATCATTCATACTAGTTTTGTAAAGTGGATCAACTGATTCACTCAAAATATTGAACTCAAAGAAGCACTGAATCAAAAATCAGACATTACTTAACTCATAAATCAGTTGATCTTCAAAGAGCCAAGAGGAGCTCTTTTATCAGTCCAATTCATGAATGAATCATTCTAACCACTTTTGTGAACTGAATCAACCGATTCAGTGAAAAGATTTGACTCAAAAGAACCATTTATTCACAAAACTGACATCAGTACTTCTCTCATGAACTCTCAGCACATCCCTGTTTTAAAGGGATAGAATATCCAGAAATTATAATTAAATTCTGTCATTATTTATTCCCTTCATGTCATTCTAAACCTTTCTGTGCAACACCAAAAGTTGAATATGAATGAAGGCTGGGACTGTAGAGTTTCAAAAAAGACAGTAAAACATAATAAAAGTGGTTCATGCTAATTGTGCACTATATTCTAAAACTTCTGAAGCCATGAATATCTTATTATTATTACTATTTTTTTTTTATTAATTATTTTTGTGTGTGTGTGTGTGTGTGTGTGTGTGTGTGTGAGAAACAGATCAACATTGAAGGTTGAAGGGTCACCTTTTACAAATTTTTGGAACAAATTGTTTGTTGAACAGTGAGCTGAACTCACTAGTTATTCAGAAAAGACAGGTGTATTAGATCACTTGATGCATTTAAATAGAATGATTTAAATAATGATTTGTTCAAAATTTTGATACCACAACTTAATGAACTTTTCATCAAAGAGCCAAGAAAAGCCTCTTGATCAGCTGATTCACTGAAAGGATTTAACTTAAGAAGCACTGATTCAATAATCAAACATCGATACTTCACTCATGAATTATTTTCAAAGAGCCAAGAAGAGCTCCTTTATCAGTCCAATTCATGAATGAATCAAAAATCAAACATCAGTACTTCACTCATGAATCAGTTGATCTTTAATGAACCAAGACAAGCTCTTTTATCAGTCCAATTCATGAATGAATCATTCCAACCAACCAGTTTTGTGAACTGAGTCAATTTTGACTCAAAAGAACCATTTATTCACAAATTCGACATCAATACTTTTCTCATGAACTCTCACTGAAGAGCCAAGAAGGGCAGATGCCAAGATATATAGGATATATTTTTTCTCTCTTTTTTTTTTTTTTTTCTTTCTTTCTTTGGGGTTTAACAGTCTTACTCACAAAAAGTTCACTTTTTAACAAAAAGTGGCCAAGACATTCTTCAAAAATTCACCTTGTGTCTTTCCACGGAAGAAACAGTCAGAATTTTAATTTAGGGTGAACTACTACTTTAACTCCAAAGGATGCAGCAGGGAACTCTGATGTATTTTTGATCACCTGGCATGCTGAAGTTAGAGTTCCACCACTATGGCCATTTGTCGAGGGAGGCTGTTATCACTATGGTAACTGTAATGGAGGAAGAAGTACTAATTTGCAGGTTTTTTACATATCATTCATCCATAGCACACCTCTCCAGACACTCGCACATCCCTCTTGCCCGTACACCAGTGGCCTACAAATGTGCAAAGGCATTTTTCAGCCTGAGAGGAATCTGAAAATTAGGCCCCGCTTTTGAGTCATCCAAAGAAAGCCTGATCCGACTGATTGCTGTGTGGCTGTCTAATGCGGCTGACTCGTCAGCGACTAGATATTCAGCCCTTCACACAGACACAAGTGCCTGTCAGGATCTGAGGATGACTGATCATAAAAAGTGAGCTGGAAGATAGGAAAAAGAGTGGGGACAGGACTGAAATGGTGCTAGTTATTGAAGTTCACTCACGATTGAAGTATCTAGCCTCGGTTCGTGAATTAGGCTCCTTTCTATCACTAATAACTTATTTGGACTACTATGTATCTAAACACGCATTTTTAAGCCTGCTTGGAAAGCCTTAGGGATGACAATTAACCCCAACTGGGAAGTTATTTTATCTTTAGCTGTTGTAGCCATGGCCATACTGAAGTAAATGAACCTTAGCCAAGCTCTCCTTTGTCTAGCAGCCGTATTATCCCCTCTACAGTATATGGAGTAAAGAGTAATTAGAGTTAATGTTGAAAAGTAGACTCTCCATTCACACAACACTCTAATGATACCATAGTCAAACTGTCAGGAAATTTACACATGGCTATTCGCTGTGACTAATGACATGGGCTTGCAAGAATCAATGAAGATCTTGTGAACTGGGGTGAGGTTCATTCTTTGCGGCTGGTGACTCGTTTTTCTATTTTCTTTGGCTTCACAAGAAGAGGAACTAATGAATGTTTTAATAAGCGCGTATTCCGTGGATACATGAAAGATAAATAGTTTACTTTGTGGTCGTTTTCGACACCTGATCAATAGGGTTGTGTCTAATGAAAATGTCATGCAAATTGTTAATTTAGCTTTGTACGACAGTAATTAATGAGTATATTGATAATTAGCATGCTGTCGACGCCATGCAAAACAAGCCCTTTGATCCAGCCTAATAGCCATTATGCAATTTAGCGAACACTTCATCTGGTGTAGCACGTCTGGTAGTAACAGGAAACTACATCAGTACAGGCTAAGTGGGTGACACGTTGTCGTCACTTACACTTAGTAAGAGCACACAAACACTTAGGATATAAATATTATTATGTCACCCTACACTTGAAAAAAAAATTGGTGAAGTTAATACAGCAGATATGGTGTGGTACTTTCTTCACTGAAAATATTAAACAATTCTACATTTGTGACCCTGGACCACAAAAAACAAAATGAAACAAAAACAACAACAACAACAACAAAAAAAGGAATCTGAGGGTGCAAAAAATCTATAAAAAACTATAAAAATGCCTTTAAAGTTGTCCAAAATTAAATCTGGATATATTTACAGTAGGAAATCTACAAAACATCTTCATGGAACATTATCTTTACTTAAAATCCTAATGATTTTTGGCATAAAAGTTAAATTATTTTGACCCATAAAATGTATTTTTGCCTATTGCTACAAATATACCCATGCTACTTTTGTGGTCCAGGGTCACATTTGTATTCAATTCAAGCATGTGCCTGAATTTTTTCATATTTTGAAATGTTATACTTTTTCATCATGTATAATACATAATATTTATTAGCAGATTTGAATACATTTCGAAAAATTAAGTAAAATCTACATAGCTGCACGCTGCTGGTGCTCCCAGCATGTACCCGGGCATGAATAATTAATAAGGCCGCATGTTTTCACTGTTTGCCAGTTTCACTGTTGCTGTTGATTTTGTCACATTTAGTATCTTGCTGTTTTATGACGTCTAGAGTTTAAAATTACCCATTTGTGCTCAAAAATTAGCCATTGATTGTTACCGTTATCGTGTCTTGGGCACCAAGTGTTTCAGTCTGTGCACGTCTGTCTGAGTTTTTTGTGATATTAGAGTGTTACACAACATGCAATCCAGCCACATCACTGGGTTGCTATATTTATGTAAAACAGTTTGTATATATTGTTCATTTTAAGCATTTAATTATAATTTTTTTTTTAATGTAAAGTGTCTCAGCTATCTAGATCTATTTTGATATCCAACTCACTTTTTAATTATTTCCCAATGGATAAAACCATTTTGTTTTGTTGAATATGGTTAAAAAAAAAATACATTTTGACTTGTTGCCTTGTTTCCTAATGGCAAATTGTTCAAGTAAAAGATACAGGGTTTACCTTAATAGAAAGAAGGGGCTTTGGGCACAGAGTAGGAGCTGAGAGGAGATTCCCAGATATGGTCGTGATAAAGGACTTATGTAATCATTTTAAAGTGTGAAAATACATGTAGACCCAGAAACAGTATCAACAACACAAATAGAAAGTCAAATGCTTCTTGTTTATTTTTGGAAAGACATTTTGGAGGTAACAACCTCCCTTAAGTATACTCTCTGTAAGTGAAAACCATCGAGCTGGTGCTGAGAGTGTCCCGTCCATTGGGAACTTTTTTGGCACTGAACCTTATCTGTTCACTTATATGAGAAAGCTAACCTGTTATATATCCCAACTCTCAAGCCACATACTGAATTCTGAACGAAAAAGAATGAGAAGTGAAATAAACGTCCTCTTAAATCACAGTTTAACCTTGATCTGCAAAAATGTAGATGATTTATAACTGTAGGAGTTCATTTATGATTGCCTATTCATTACTATTGAGTGTGTAACAAAGGCCAGCGGTAGGTGCTGTGCAAGTAAACCTCACTTTCCTGATCTCAAGAGGTGCACTAGCAACTGACGCTAGAGGCTGCAGTCTTTAGCCTCCGTGTTAGTACGCCTCCCATGCCGGAGACCCAGGTTCAAGACCCGCTCGGAGCAGGGTGCGAATAGGTGGAGGGGTTACAAGTGCACAGTTTTATTGTAAACTCCAAATAGTACAACAAATGTGTAATAATAGCTCTAGGACTGAATACAATATATATAATATCTGATAATATTCTGCCATACCTTACAATGCATTTAAAACCATTACATATACACTCACTGGGTCTTGTTCACATATCATGGGTGTAAAGCCTATGTACAAAATTTCACACACATAAAATTTGTATGCAGTAATTAGTGAAGCAAAAAAAAAACAACTGGGAAAAAAAAAAAAGATTTTACACATTATGTTCTGTATCAACACAGTATTTTATGTATTAAATCCAATCTAACCAGTTACATAAATCTGTTTCAATAATAGTATTCTTTAAAATCTTACGTGTGCAACACTGGCTCATTCCTGCTTCCGGTGGTTTATTCACATCTTGAAAAGGTTCAAGCATATTTACAAACACATCACAAAGTGCATCAAAATGACTGGTACGACTAGATCTAATTCAGATGCCGACACATAAACAAACTGAAGACAGATCTGGAGTCACTCTAAAATCCTTCCCGTTATTGACTTTGAGCTCTTAAAGCAACTACCCACAATCCTCTTCTCCCTCCCAGCACAATAAATCTACCTCGTTAAAGATAGCACGGCCCATGACAATCACATTATTCCTTATCAACGATTCAAACTCTGGAAGAACCACACAGAGGGATGAGCTATAGATCTCCGTCATATCCAGCGTTCATTGCCCTACATATACCTGCCCAAGGATATTTGCCTAATGAAACCAACACCGGCACATAACGATCGGATGGCCTAGGACATAAAACCATAGCAAATGTGACTGTAATGCTTGAATATGAGGCGAGCAAACATTGAAAATACACTTGTCATATTGTCTACTTGTCGAGAGACCAATTATAGAAATACAGCAAATCAATGTGAGTAAATGGAAGAGAGAAACAGGGGGGGATGGAGAGGTGAGGAGCTGGTCCTGGAGGAAAGCAGCAACACATACCATCATTTCATCCCCTCATATCACACATTATTGCCGCATCGATTCGTTGTCATTGATTAGCGATGTTCGTGTTGAGCTGTTTTCTTTCAAATGTGCATCAGTGTGTGTGTGTTCCGCACAGGTAGGAAATGAAATACTAAAATCTCAATTAATTCAGATGGAAAACATTGACCTGGGACAAGTTAGGAAGGCCTGATTTGCTAGCACACTTTTCTTTCTCCTCTCACACTCTTTCCTCCTCTTTCCCTCTCTCTCTCTCTCTCTGGGAGTCATTAACATCCCTAAGAACTCCATTAACGATACTGATAACCCTCTGCATCATAGAGACAGCTAGAGTGTAGCACCCCACTGACACATACACACACACACACACACACACAAATGCATGTGTGTGTGTGCTTTAACTTCTTATCCTTAAACAGCTCTTGCTGCATCAGCCCAACCCAACAGTACTAGCAAATGCAAACAGTAATTTGCTTTACTTTGGTGTTTATTCATTATTTGTCAGGCAACAATAGTTATAGGTTTTGCGAATATACTGGTGCATAAAAGAAATGTCACACTCAAGCTGAACAGCAGCAAAATTGCTTGTGTAACATTTCTTATTTATAAATATAGAATGCATGAATATGAAAATACGACTATTATGAATAAAAATATAATGATATAATATATAATAATGATACATTACAAAAACAACGCTATCAAAGGCAAAGAAATTACTGCATTTACAAAACAGTCTAGAAAACAAGATTTATTTATTTATTTAGAAAGTAGCTCAGAAACAAAATCCTAGCAAAATGAATTGTTACACATTGTAACAATTGGTGCTTTGTTCCTGAATAAATCTGTTTTAAACAATCAGTTGAGTGAAAGATTCAGTGAATCACTCATAAAGTAAGTCATTTATTTAATTCCTGAACGAGTCAATAATAAATTATTTAATGACTTGCTCATACAATTTTGCCTGTGTAATATTGCTTATGTGTGAGTATAACTCGTTCTTCTTTCTTTTCACATCACGTATAATATCGGAAAGGCATTTATTTTCAATAAAATGAAGGAAACAATCAAAAAGGTAGAAAATAAAGTGCATCATTAGTGTTAATCAGTTAGGGTTAGGTGTGGGGAGGGCTTTATTGTCCCAATAAAAAAAAAAATATATATATATATATATATATATATATAATTTACACTCAATATGTTATTATTGCACACTGTTGTGCAAATATCTGCCACTTGTACTAAGTAGTATAAATAGCCTCTAACTAATATTATTGCAAAGAAAATACTGATATTTTCATTTAGTGCAAGTAGAATCCATTGCTGTTAACACTTAGTGTAAATAGAATATATCGCTATTTCCACTTAGTGTAAAAAGCATCTATCGATTTTGCACTTAGTGCAAATAGCCATTGCCAATAATAAATCAGTTGAGTGAATGTTTCAATGAATCACTCATAAAGAAAACCAGTTGTTCAGCTGCTGAATAAATCAGCAGTATCAAACAAATGGTTGAATGAATTATTAAATGCCTTCCTTAATAAAGATAGTCACTGGGTGCCACCTACTGGTGTAATTTCAAACCTGCAGAAAGAATAACTGCAAAAATCCTCAATGCACTGAAAACATATAGACACCGTATTATGTCTAAAATATAAGTTACTTACAAAAGTAATATCATAGTCACACTCTTATATATATGTATGTATATATAAATAAATCATACATAAATTAATTTAACCTGTAGTTCATAGGCTACTGTGGTTACGACTAAATCAGCCAAACTACAGTGAGTTACTTTACCAAAAGTAATACTGAGGGCTAGTCTGAAAAAACCTTTTTAAATTAACAACAGCATATTTTCACTTTCTAGAGTATGTACTTTTTGGTACCTTTTATGTTAGTGAGAGAGACAGAGAGAGAGAAATAAAGTGTAAGATGGGACTGTGAGTGCTTTGAGGTGATTGGTTCTTGCATTTGTAATTCCATCGTATGAATAATTTCTCGCCTGCTCTCCGAAATCACGCTGAGTTGGGTTTTGCTCTCTGAGACTGAGAGGAAAAAAATATGGGTACTTGTCCTTTATAGACCGGTACACATGAGAGTTGTTCTCAACTATAAAACAGCATTTAAAAACAGCTTGACTTCATATAATGGAATACGTGCTGTAGATATTCTGTGCTGACAGCAGTCCCTGGCATATTGGTTTATATGTATAGCTGTAGTTATTACATGAATGCATGTATTTCCTCCATTAAACCAGTGGGCGGAATAGCTCTTTTCTGTAGTCATGTAAAAACCGTGTTTTTCCCTCCTGTGGGAAAGTTCAGCAAGGTGTGCGGAGACAGCCTGTCACAGAGAGAGCTCAGCCCCATAAAATCTGTGTGTGAGTGAGAAAAGGTGAAAAACAAGTCTTAGCCCCCCATTGTGGGTGCACAGAGGCAGCTAGTTACTGTATTCTATTGTGCCGCAGGGCTTTTGAAGAGGCTGTTAGCAGCCTAGGCTAGTTTATGCTTTTCCTGCCCCTTGGCACTCACATTGTCATGATATGGGCAAGCAATGATGCCTGTATGCGTGTATGTGTGCTTCTATTTCCATTTCCCTTGCTCAGAAACACTCAGACACACATACACTGGATGACACTAGGTGACTGTGACACCTTGTCCTGATTATTCTCTAGCTCGGGAGAAACATCGGAGGTTGAAATGACTCAGGTGGACTGGAAACACCATAGGCCTTATCTTGTGTTAATCTCAACGAAATAACAGGTGAAAACAGCCAATGGGTTATTGGCTTTTTAATAAAAGAGATGAGATGAAAATGACAGGACAAACACAGCAAGTTAACAATGTAGTAACTGTTTTTAAGGAAGGAAATCAAGAAAGAATTAATTGTTTCATATAATTCATTCATAGCCAATCATGTTTGAGATGACCTGCTTAAAGGAGTTGTTCACTTCCAGAACAAAAATGTACAGATAATTTACTCACTCCCTTGTCATCCAAGATGTTCATGTCTTTCTTTCTTCAGTCGTAAAGATATTATGTTTTTTGAGGAAAACATTTCAGGATTTTTTCTATGGAGTTTGAGGTCTCAAAACAATCCCAGCCGAGGAATAAGGGTCTTATCTAGTGAAACAATCTTAAAAAAATATATATATATATATATATATATATATATATATATTATATATGTATGTATGTATATATATATATATATATATATACACGCTTTTTAACCTTAAATGCTCATCTTGTCTAGTTCTGTGCCAACTCTGTGTATTCCGGTTCAAGACAGTTAGGGTAGGTCGAAAAACCGAGACAGTGTTGTCAAAGTGAGCGTGAAAAAAAGGTAAAACAGTGATGTTTTGAACCGGAACACACAGAGTTGACACAGAGCTAGACAAGATGAGCATTTGAGGTTAAAAAGTATATAAATTGTCAATATTTTTAGAAAATAACAGATCGTTCCACTAGATAAGACCCTTCTTCCTCGGCTGGGACCATTTAGAGTCCTTTAAAGCTGCATTTAAACTGCATTTTTGAAGTTCAAACTTGGGGGCACCATAGAGGTCCACTATATGGACAGAAATCTTTTCTTCAAAAAACATAATTTATTTACAACTGAAGAAAGAGAGACATGAACATCTTGGATGACAAGGGGTGCGTAAATTATCTGTAATTTTTCGTTCTGGAAGTGGACTTTTCCTTTAAGGTAGCATTTAATAAACAATGTCGGCCTTATCCTTACTCCTTCACACATACATATAAACTAAATAACCAGTGTCAACCACCCCCATCCTTCCTGTTGGACTATTTCGGGAAGATATTATCGTGCCGGCTGGTAAAAGCGACGCCTTTCTGCCTGAAAAATATTTCCCTGTTATTCTCCATGCAGCTCTTAAATAAGCACGTTCACGCTAACCACAGAGCTCAGCCGTGTCATTTCCACATCAACCGATTGTTGTGTGGACAGGCCAGAGAGAGCTCTTTACACACGGCCATACTCTCCAATCATACACAGGAGGAGAAGAGACAGGATTTCTGATTTCCATGCCACTTCACAAGCGCATTCACACAAACACTCAAAAATGTGCACGTCTGGATAAGTACAGGTTACTGTGCTGAGTGTAGTCACATATGTGCAGATCACATAATCAAGTGCATCATGCAAACCATCCAACTGAATGAAGTGCATATGTATGTACATGCACTGTAGAATGCATGGTTGCTCATGCTGTATTTATGACCCAAGGGTAAGGTGAGCTGTTTTAATATGAAACATATATGTGTACATATTTATCAGTGGTATCACCAGCACAATAAATGTTTACCAAATTAATATTAGATTAGGGTCAAAGCTGTATAGATCGCGCAGGTGTGGAACACAACAGGTTTATTAAGCATTCATGTGTTCGCTTTATCATTGAGATTCTACATTACATGTAGTTTTAGCATATTCATGCACTATTAATGAACCTTGTGATGAGAAAGCACAAAAAAGGCAAAAGATGACTGGTATTATCAAATCTAAGCTGACTGACTTCTATGCAATATCTGGGTGTTTTCATTGGCCCACTGATTGGTCATTTGTGAATAGTTTATTAATTTTGAATGACTGTTTAAAGCTGGGTCATTCCATGTCAAATCAACCAACCAAAGTTAATTTTGATTTGGCTAATATTTTTTCTGAAGAAAAATAAACAAGCTTAGTGATGAAAGCCAAAATATTAAATGTCATGGATGACTATTTACTGAGTAATCCCTTGTTTTTGTAGAGGGAAGTCAAAATGGCAATTTTCACCTGTGATTCAGAGCCAAGTTACTGGGGGTTAAAAATGACTTCAGAAAGATAGCAGCATCATAATATTATTTTTACACAGAGATTGGTAGGTTTGTTGACTTTAGCAGTCTTTGTTACATTATGTGCCAGTGTTAACCATTCAAAAATGGGGAAACAGCACTTTTCAAGTTTTTACTCCAAAGCTTAGATGCCTTTGACTCAAGAAGTATTAAAGATGTCTTAATGCCCTTTTAGATATTTTGTCTTCACAGTCTCTCCTTTAGCATATTCATTTGTTAAGCCCTACATTGTTCAGTTCTAGAGATATTGTAATTTCAGTATGGTTTGAGGTGTAAATCGTTAAATTGCACACATTTACAACGGTCAAAAAACCAATGTGGGTCAATTTGCAAAAATGTGATTTTGCTTTTTTTGCAAAAAAAAGTTTGCATGTCTATAACTCAAGAAGTATTAATATATAAGATAGCCAATAAGATATTGCCATATGATTTTAGATTATAGTTCTTCATTAACTTTTCTTTTGGAATCTTAATTTTCAAGGCCCAGTATGGTTTAATCTCAGATATTTTGAGATCCCAATGAAGCTCTGTGTCCAGATTATTGAATACTACCCATTTCCAGTGGTTAAAAACTAAATGTTGCTCACTTTGTAAAAAGCTGATACTTATTTTATTTAAAGATCAATGTCTGAAGAATAAATAATGTTGAAATTAGAATTTATCTTGTTTCTTGACAGAAAGAAGTATCATATGTTTGCAAATTGACCCACAGTTGGTTTTTGACCATGGAATATGTGTACAAACTCCTGGAACCATACTGAAATTCCAGTATCTTTGGGACTTAACAATACAGAGTTTTAAAAAATGAATATGCCAAAAAAGGCATTAAATGGCATTAAGGTATTGTTAATACATGCAAACTTTGGAGTAAAAACATAAAAAGTGTTGTTTCCCCATTTTTGAATGGTCACCACTGGCACATATTGAAACAAAGATTGCTGAAGTCAATAGATTTTACTAATAGAACTACCAATCTCTGTGTAAAAACAACATGATGATGCTGCCATCTTACTGAAATCATTTTTACCCCCTTGCAATTTGGCTCTGAATCGCAGTTGAAAATTGTCATTTTGACCCCCCTCTACAAAACAGTGGATTACTCAGTAAATATTCATCCATGACATTTAGTATTTTGGTTTTTGTCACTATACATGTCTGTCTTTCTTCCGGGGACCTTTGTTTGAGTCGACACGGAATGACCCAGCTGTACAGACACAGCATAAACTGCATTTACACAAAAAAATTCTACTATCCCTTTAAGATAGTAGGGGGGTAATAATAAAAAACAAAACTCTTTGAAAACAAGTCCTAGAATACCAACTTCTGACACATCACAACATTTACAGCATACATTGAAACCAGCACAACTGTCCATGACTACAAGTTCACTTGTTTACATGATTGTTTTTTAAATAAACATTTCCAAAAAGAACAGTTTTTGGCTGTTTGGAACGGGAGCTTGCCACAAACGAAAAAAAGATTTTCCACATGAGAAAGCAAGAAAGGCGAGGGAAAAGTAAAGACAGAGGGGAAAAAAACTGTGAGGATTCGAAAGCTCCACAGCAGCGGATTAGTGAGCAAAGTAGTTGTGAGCGGCAGACAGTGAAAGAAACGGTGCTCTCTTTACATGTTTTTAATTTCATTAAAAATGTAAAATGGCTTTGTGGAATATGCAGCGTTTGGGAGAGCGGAATGAGGAAGAGCTCAGGGCTCCATCTAATCAAAGAGAGGCAGAAAGAGGCAGGGAGAGAAACTGCCTCATCTTCCTCGTGCAGAAGCTGGAGATAAACACTCCAACACGAACGGTCAAAACCTCCCCAAGTCCAAGTGCTCGCTCAGCCGCAGTACAGTTCTAGTCTAATCTTGCGTCCTGCTCAGGATTTTCTTGTTTATTTTTCAAAATCTGCTTTCACAGGAACATTACATCAACTAGAACTGCAGAAGGACAATAATACACCTACCCACCATGGCTTCCAGCAAAGGCCTTCCTCTGTATAACCTGAGGATATGGTCAATAGTTCAGAACAGCAGTTGTTATTGAATGATTCATTCAATACCTTTAATATTCACCATTCAGTATTCTCATTTCAAAAGCAAGCAGAATTTCGAGGCTGAAGCGAGGCTTGGGAAAACACATCTACAAGATTTTATGTACTGCAGTTGACATTTTATTGAAATGAATTGCACACAGCATCATCTCGGTTACCTTGAAGCTGACATTAGCATGATGTTTTGTAGAAAAACTGGCTCTTTTATTTAGTTGATAATATCACTTTGAAACAGGCCTTCACATTCTAAAATGGACCACATGGTGTTAGATTATTCAGCTTCAGTGAATTCACTTCAGCGAGAACAATGACTAATATCAATAAAAGTCGCTTTATAACGTTATGCATGCTAATTCTGCTGGAAATCCAGCTAAAACTAGTGTTTGGAACATGATGGTTGGTTTCTAGCTCATTGGCTGGTCGTGCAAGCTCTTGAACTCTGAGGCATGGAGTGTCTGTCAACTATAGTGTTACCCAACTGTCAAATGGTCAACACAGCACTCAAAGTTCAAACAAACTTTGACCCCATTGCTACTGACCTTTTCGAAGCACGGTCAGTGGCTGCCAGACTATTTGCATTACATATTGTATGCAATGTCAGTTTTTGCAATAACAGGTTTGATTTTAATTTGCACACTTGTGGAGTACAAATCAACAAAAAAGTTGTACAAATCTTAAAAATGATATTAGATACCTCAATATTTTAATTTATTTATGATTTAATTTATACCTAAGTCTCTTAAGCTAACCAATGTTGCATTAATTCAATCAAAACTACAGTAAAAATCTGATTGGCTGAGAGGAGGGCGATATTCCTGTGATATCGCAACTCCGTTTCACTGTCTCACAGCCAGTGTCATTATTATTTATTAATCTTATAAATAATGGTTCTTTCATGTCACACAATGTAGTTTTAAGAGTTTTTATTTTTTTAGGTGAGAATGTGCTTGTTTAGATTTCAAATATGAAGTTTGTTAATAAAAATAATGTCCACTTGAAAATTTTCTTCAATGTTTTTGGAGATGTTCAGCGCTCATAAACCCAGCTGAATTAAGTGCCTCACCTCGGTCAGAGCTGAAACTTGCCACTGGCTCTGATGTCTCTATAGTGGTTAAACATGAGGTATAATTCGTTTCGGAATTTAAGGGCAGTATTTGGTCTCATGAATTTATTATTTGTTACAGAGCAGGTAGTTTTGGCTGAGGGCAAAATCTTATCTAAAATATATTTTATGTAACTTCATATCAGAGTGGTCAAATAATTTTTGTGGAAACCCTTGTACACTTATTTTTTATGATTGTTTGATGAATAGAAAATTTAAAAAACATTACAAATTATTTGAAATCTTTTGTAATGTTCTAAATATCTTGACAAATTTAACACAATCTTACTGAATAAAAGTAAAACTTTTAGAATGATTAGCATGGCTTTAGCATGATTAATATCTCTCATAAAAATATTAGCTTACAGTAACCAGCCAATGTTGGATTTTAATAATGGCGTTCCTATCAAGTCGCTTAACCCTTTAACTGTCACTCCCATTTTTGAACATAGATGTGAAAATGCAGTATTCAAGCTTAATTTTTTTATAATTCATGAACAAAACATTTTGTAATATGATTTTGATGAACATTTTCCATTGTAATGCAATGTCTGATTTTAAAATGGTTTTTAAAGGATTAATTTTGAGATTTTTAGTTTTCAAGATACATAATTTCTTATGATTTCTAAAGCATGATAGAGAAAAAGGCAACGAAGGATGTCTTTTTGTGACAAAGGTCAGACTTCTGTAATGAAGTAGATTTTTGAGGTGCACTCTTGTCATAAATTAATCTATTACTTTTCCTACATAATTTGGTTTCCTACAAAAAAAAAAAAAAAAGGTAAAATATATATTTAGGAGTCTTAGACCTTTCCAATGATATATAGTTAGTTTGTCATGATTAAATTAGGATTTATTTGTAAAATAGTAAAGTAAATTTATGCGTTCCACTGAGGGGACAAGTGACAATTAAGGGGTTTACTAACTTAAACAGCAAGATTACTAAAAAATAGCTTTTGCTGGTTAACTGCATTTCTATACCTCCCTGCTAAAAACAAAAAACAAACAAAAAATAGTAACCATCACAGAATTTGTAATGGTTTTACTGGTTATAATTGGAATTGTATTGGTCTCTACTGGTAATTGGTCGTTATCTATTGGTGGCTTGTCAAAACCATTATATCCTAATGAAATATGTCTCAAAACACACTGCAGGAAACCATTTGTAATGGTTTTAATGGTTAAAAGTTAATGGTTTGTAGTGGTATTTGTAGTGAAAACTGTTTCTGTGATGTAAAATTTCTATGATGGTTTATATTGTTTTTTTTTTTAGCATGGCAGTCCAACAGGCCAAAGCAGCACAGATTAGCATGAAGACTACTTGTTTCAGCAGGGCCCTCTCTTTCTCTCTATAGTACATACACATATGCTAACGCAAAAGTTTAGCCTAAAGTGATAAAGCCTCCACTTGCTTACTCTCTCTAGCAGTTTGGTGCAGTTGAAATGAATTAGCTACAGCAGTCCAATCCCATCATGCCCCAGCTCCTTTAGAGAGAGAAAAAAACCCACACACAAATACATAAATCAATTCCAACGATTGCACGCTGACACATGAATAACTACAACCTTCTGTCCCTCCCTCCTCTGCTGCGCTCGTCTCTGCAAAAACAGCCCCTCCCTCAAAGCCAATCTTTATTTTTCCTCTTCTAACCTACAGCACCAGCAAACATTTGAATAATTATGCAAATTCCCATCCAGAAAAGTGTAAAAATAATGATCAATAGCCTATGAAAAATGAATCAGGACAAGACGGAGCATCTCCGTTAGCTCTTCCTCTCTCGCTCTATCTTGCCTCTCATGATGAAAGAGTTCAAAAAGATTGAGAGTTAAGTAAGTAAATAAATAAATAATAAAGCAAACACACAAATAAATGAATAACCAACAGCTAAGCTGAGAGGACATCATCGCGAGCTGCCGTTTAAAGAGTTCATATTTACTAGGCAACTGCCCTTGAGTTTCTTTTCTTTTTTTCCTCTCCTTTAAAAAACAAAAAAAAACAAAAAAAAAAAACATGAACACTTACTGCTACTATTTTCTAGTATAATTATAGGTCAGGATATCAAATGTCTCCTGATAACAATACATAAACACCAGCTTGCTTCATGCTACGCTGAATAACACGACTTAGTTTTAGATAAACAATTACTGTGCATCAAATATTTCATTTTCCATTGCGATTACTGTCGTTGTTCATCATTTCCGCACGTCATGCAATCAAAATACGGGTGGCCTTTACAACAGATGCTGCTGTTGGATATTTGTGAATGGGAGTTGTGTTTGTGTGTGTGCGCATTAGGTAAAGAAAGAGAGGTAGCGCTTTATGAATAGCTCAGAAGGAATGAGGTGACAAGGCTGTATATCATAACACAGTAATCCTGTTCGCACAGAAAACAATGCAAGTAACTGATACCAGGCCAAGAAGCGTTTTCTCGCTCTAACGTACGTTTGCTACCATTCTCATAATCCTATATAGTGTGGCCATCCTGCTGGCAAACGTTTGTAAAGAATGAATATATTTCATAAAGGCTGAATAGTCTGAACAATAGCATGACTGCATTAATTAATTAATTGATGAATGGGTGGGCTCTTTAGAAAGAAATCCCACTTTTACATGATGATGAACATTATAGGAAAACATTCAAATGTTTTAGGTTAACATTTTAGAAAAGAACTAAATATCCTAGACTGGTTCTTCCGGTTCTGTCCATGTGATTCTACTGATGTAGCTGATTTACTTCAAGGTTTAATGTCTTCTGCTGCTGTAAAGCGTCTTTATTTCAGTTACTGTCTGTCATCTGAAAGCGCTCTGAAACCCCTTTGGAAATAAGACCCGTCCAGATGCTGACAGAAGCTATAAGCATATGAGACATGTCTAGGATTTTTTTTTTTTTTTTTTAGCACCGTTCATGACGATGCAAGCAGCATGAATCTGGCAATGGAGATTTGGGAGCTCATCTGCATTTTCTCAGTTGTGATGTGTGGTCATTTGCATAACATTCCCTCTGACTGGCTACATGTACACCAATAATCAGAGTCAGGAATTACTTATTACATGGGCCAACTTCTTCAATCCTACTTATTGTACATACTTCTTCCAGTTACTTTATTAGTCACTAAGAAATGTGGTTATTTTACAGCCATTTTGTGAAGCTTGTATCTAATTTTATATATATATATATATATATATATATATATATATATATATATAAACGGTTATATTAAACACTAGTAATAATAAGAATTGTTCACTGAGCAGCAAATCAGTAAACTAAAGTTTAGTATAGATGCAACCTTGCTAAGCATAAGAACTTCCAACTTTTGAATGCTGGTGCATGTGTAACTCTTCATTTGGCCATCTTTCTCACCAAACACTGATGTACTGAAATGCTGATTACAATGTTTAACCAGTTGACAACTGCACTTACCACATACTGTACAGTAACATGCAAGTGAATCTAAAAGATTAACAGTATGCTTATACGGTTGTCACTTCAAACTAGCCTGCTTTAGCTGAACACCTACCAGCTAACACTTCTCAAACAGAAGAGTTCTCCAGAGTCCACTTGGTTAGCATATAGATTGCCTGCATGACTGCTCAGCCTATAGAATGTAACGTATAGCGAGGTATGTGTCGACACAGCCCGCTCTCTCTAACATTAATCTACATTAAGTCAATGGTAATCCTACTGGAGTCATACAGAGTTAAAGCAAGCTTTGCAGTGTAGGCAAAGTTATCCTCAAATGAAAATGATTACTGTAAGACTGTACTGTTAGGGTGGTTGTGAAAGTCAAAGTTTGTGAGAGAGGTAAATGAAGAGGCAGAGACTATTCTGAGAGGGTACGGTGCCAAACATTTTGTGTAATGATAAAATAAATGCAACCAAATGAGGAAATTATGGCTTGCTTGTAAAAGTGGGTTTGTAATGCATGAAATGTTGGAGCATTTGACTCTTTTTATAAAGTATATGCAGGCAAATTCTTTCACTGGTGCAAACTATGTATTAAAACCCACAGTGTTTACACTGTCAATACACCCACACAATTATAAAGAACCGTCAATATATATGATGTATTGTATGTAGTGTAAATTCAGATTAATTGGGGCATTTTTTTCGGAATCATTTCAATAGCAAAATATCTAGTACTTAAAATGCAATTTTATTTGGAATTAAGCATTATGATGTCAAATAGTTCAAAAATATTTAAGATAAAAGCATCTTTACTAATGGAAAACTTTCAAGCACGGTATATATTTATTAAATATGTCATTCTGGCCAGTGGTTTGCAGTGGAAACGCAATGCAAATACTTACTAAAAACTACCAAATACAGAAATGTGCTGCAACTAGGGTTGCAAAAAGGTGGAAATTTTAAATTTTGGAAACTTTCTAGGATTTTTTTTTTTTTAATCTTCCAGGAATTTCTGGAAAGTTACAGGAAATTTTCCACCCCTTTGCAGCCCTAGCTGCAAATACTCACAATGCGACCAAACAAAGAAGCACACTGCAAATTCTAACAAAACCTGACCAAATACAGAAAAATAGACCAAATACAAAAATACACAATACAGAAATACACTGCAAATACTCACAAAATGCGATCAAATACAGAAACACATTGCAAATCCTTGCAATACAACCAAATACAGAAACACGCTGCAAAACAGAACAAAACAACCAAATACAGAACTGCGCTACAAATACTCACAAAACACAATCAAATAGAGAATCACACAACAAATACTTGCAATACAACCAAATACAGAAACGCGTTGCAAAAACATAACAATATACAACCAAATACAGAATTCCACTGCTAATACTCACAAAATGCAATCAAATACAGAAACACACTACAAATACTCGCAACACAACCAAATACAGAAAAGCTCTACAAATACTCGAGGAACACAAATGTGCTGCAAAAAAAAAAAAAAAATAATGTTTTGCTGTGAGTATTTGCAGCCGTTTCTGTATTTGGTTGTGTTGTATTTGCAGCCTGTCTTTATTTGGTTGTGTTGTATTTGCAGCCTGTCTGTATTTGGTTGTGTTGTATTTGCAGCCTGTCTTTATTTGGTTGTGTTGTATTTGCAGCCTGTCTTTATTTGGTTGTGTTGTATTTGCAGCCTGTCTTTATTTGGTTGTGTTGTATTTGCAGCCTGTCTGTATTTGGTTGTGTTGTATTTGCAGCCTGTCTTTATTTGGTTGTGTTGTATTTGCAGCCTGTCTTTATTTGGTTGTGTTGTATTTGCAGCCTGTCTTTATTTGGTTGTGTTGTATTTGCAGCCTGTCTGTATTTGGTTGTGTTGTATTTGTAGTGTGTTTCTGTATTTGGTTGTGTTGTGAGTATTTGCAGCCCCTTTCTGTATTTGGTTGTTATAAGTATTTGCAGAGTGTTTCTGTATTTGGTTGTGTTGTGAGTATTTCCAGCCCCTTTCTGTATTTGGTTGTTATAAGTATTTGCAGAGTGTTTCTGTATTTGGTTGTGTTGTGAGTATTTGAGGCATGTTTCTGTATTTGGTTGTGTTGTGAGTATTTGCAGTGTGTTTCTGAATTTGGTTGAGTTGTGAGTATTTGCAGCATGTTTCTGAATTTGGTTGTGTTGTGAGTATTTGCACCAAGTCTCTGTATTTGTTTGTGTTGTGAGTATTTGCAGCAAGCTTCTGTATTAGGTTGTGTTGTAAGTATTTTCAGCACATTTCTGTTTTTAGTTGTGTTGTGAGTATTTGAAGCACATTTCTGTATTTGGTTGTGTTGTGAGTATTTGCAGAGTGTTTCTGTATTTGTTTGTGTTGTGAGTATTTGCAGCACATTTCTGTTTTTAGTTGTGTTGTGAGTATTTGCAGCAAGTCTCTGTATTTGTTTGTGTTGTGAGTATTTGCAGCACATTTCTGTTTTTAGTTGTGTTGTGAGTATTTGAAGAATGTTTCTGTATTTGGTCGTGTTGTGAGTATTTGCAGCCAGTTTCTGTATTTGGTTGTGAGTATTTGCAGCCAGTTTCTGTATTTGGTTGTGAGTATTTTTAGAGTGTTTCTGTATTTGGTTGCATTGTGAGTATCTGCGGCCTGTTTTTGTATTTGGTCGTGTTGTGAGTATTTGCAGCGTGTTTCTGTATTTGGTTACATTGTGAGTATTTTAAAAAGTTTTTCTGTATTTGGTTGTGTAATGAGTATTTGCAGCGTGTTTCTGAATTTGGTTGTGTTATGAGTATTTGCAGCGTGTTTCTGAATTTGGTTGTGTTGTGAGTATTTGCAGCGTGTTTCTGAATTTGGTTGTGTTGTGAGTATTTGCAGCAAGTCTCTGTATTTGTTTTTGTTGTGAGTATTTGCAGCACATTTCTGTTTTTAGTTGTGTTGTGAGTATTTGCAGCCAGTTTCTGTATTTTGTCATGTTTTGAGTATTTGCAGCCTGTTTCTGTATTTGGTTGTGAGTATTTTTAGAGTGTTTCTGTATTTGGTTGCATTGTGAGTATTTACAGCGTGTTTCTGAATTTGGTTGTGTTATGAGTATTTGCAGTATGTTTCTGAATTTGGTTGTGTTATGAGTATTTGCAGCGTGTTTCTGTATTTGGTTGTGTTGTGAGTATTTGCAGCATGTTTCTGAATTTGGTTGTGTTGTGAGTATTTGCAGCATGTTTCTGAATTTGGTTGTGTTATGAGTATTTGCAGCGTGTTTCTGAATTTGGTTGTGTTGTGAGTATTTGCAGCAAGTCTCTGTATTTGTTTTTGTTGTGAGTATTTGCAGCACATTTCTGTTTTTAGTTGTGTTGTGAGTATTTGCAGCCAGTTTCTGTATTTTGTCATGTTTTGAGTATTTGCAGCCTGTTTCTGTATTTGGTTGTGAGTATTTTTAGAGTGTTTCTGTATTTGGTTGCATTGTGAGTATTTGCAGCGTGTTTCTGAATTTGGTTGTGTTGTGAGTATTTGCAGCATGTTTCTGAATTTGGTTGTGTTATGAGTATTTGCAGTATGTTTCTGAATTTGGTTGTGTTGTGAGTATTTGCAGCAAGCTTCTATATTTGGTTGTGTTGTGAGTATTTGCAGCATGTTTCTGAATTTGGTTGTGTTGTGAGTATTTGCAGCATGTTTCTGTATTTGGTTGTGTTGTGTGTATTTGCAGCACATTTCTGTTTTTAGTTGTGTTGTGAGTATTTGCAGCATGTTTCTGTATTTGGTTGCATTGTGAGTATTTGCAGTTTGTTTCTGTATTTGATTGTGTTGTATTTGCAGCATGTTTCTGTATTTTTAATATTTGCAGCACATGATGAAGTCAAACTGATGAAGATGCTTTGCTAGTGCTTTTTCTATTTGAATATTTTTGTCTGAAGTAGTAACATGTGAGCTTTTACACCATCGTACATATGGTTCTGAAAAAAAGTAGGACAGGCCTTGTACAATATTTAAAAAAAAAAAAAAAATTAATAATGCTAAATTACAAAATATTACAAAAATATAAAATTCTCCTCCTTAGTGGTTTAAGGAGAAGCACTGGTTCATCTTGATCTCAAAAAAATATCCCCCTTTGAACAAAGAGATGAAAAGGGAAGACAGCAAAAAATGAATAACAGGGCTTAAGGAGAGAGGAGGAAAAACATAGCATCTTTTCATGGAGTTGGGGGCACTTGAAATGCACACAAGGGCTGTTCACAGACAGCGTGATCAGTATTCCAAGGCAAGAGTCAGGGTGCAATATTCACTCGCCAAGGCAGTTGTTTATTGCGCTTTCTCATTTGCAATACTGTGCGTGTCAATTGATGCGCTATGATGCTTTGGATTACTTTTCTTCCCTTCTCTCCTTCAGCCATGCAATTCATCTCTCTCTGTCTCTCTCTCTCTGGTATCTCCGAAGAGAGACTCAGTATCCGCTAATGAGTTCAGCTCTTGGAGCTGTCTGGTCATTCTGTATGACACCTCATGGATTGTCACATCATGGAGATGAAGCATGGCATTGAGTGTATCGGTGGGAGGAAGTGGGATCTGTGAGTCATGAAACTCTGGCTCATGTCTTTATATTCACCTGTGGATAAACTCTCCAAAGTCAATTTGAAATTTAAATCCCTATTTAAACAGCAGCTATTTACTTTTTTAATGCATGCTACTGGTCTTAATGTGCATGAATCACTGGAACTTAATATTCTAATATATATATATATATATATATATATATATATATATATATATATCTCAAATCTTTCATTAAAATGTAAAAACGAAATTAACTTTTCAATCCCTCCCTCAAACCATCTGGTTCCATTATGATATCTAACACTCACTTTTTACAATACAATCAATTTACAATATAAATAAAACTTAATTCCACCAAAAAGGCTCATGCCACAGTTTTTGTGAAATCAAAAAAAAAAAAAAAAATCATTCAATCAACCTTTGGACTCCACATTATTTTATATACAGTAGTAATTATTTAAATTTGCAAGCAAATAAATAAATAAATATGTATGTAAGTATGTATGTATATATATATATATATATATATCAAACTTCTAAACCCACATTAGTGCTGTCAAATGATTAATCGCGATTAATCACATCCAAAATAAAAGTTTTTGATTAATATGACTGAACGTGATTAATCACGATTTATCACATCCGAAATAAACCTTTTATTATTATTATTATTATTATTATTATTATTATTATTATTATTATTAAAGCGATTAATCACATTTAAAATAAAAGTTGTTACTTATTGTAATTAATCATGATTAATCGTTTGACAGCACTCATCCACATTATATAATATACTAAACATTTAAATGTGCTAAAATTAATACATTTTATTATAAATGTAGTTACAAACTTTTGGATCCCATATTGGCCAATATTATATACTAATAATTTAAGTTTGTTAAATTGTATTAAACAAGAAAGAAAAAAAAAGAATTATTATATTTTATGTTTTTGATCATGACCATGTTTTATTAAAAAATACATTCGCTTACAGACATAGTAATCATTAATCATTAATGATAATCATATAAGTACCTTAACATCTGGTACCACCACAGAATGTTTGTGAATTGGTACAGACAAAGAATTGAGAGAATTTGAAAATGGAAAAGAACACATTGGAGGATAAGATATAAGGGATTCTGAGAGTTTTTCATCTCCACCTCTCACTCCTCTCCCACTTTTTCTTTGACAGAGGTGATAGAGGAAAAGGGGAATGCAGTAAAGAAGGTGGGAGGAAAAATTTTTTTGGAAAAATGCTGCAGTCCGCTCTGCTTGCCCGAGCAGGACACTGCACTGCTATTTTGAAGCTTCTGTTGCTATGGGTAACTCTCTACCTCTCTTTCTCTCTCTATCTCTAATTTCTATGGCAACCCACTGTTCCCTTGGCTGGGAGAGCTCATGACTTCTTCCTCCGCTGTTTTCTTTCTCTCTGCCACTCTTAATGTATACATTATGCTGGCCTATAGAACAGCGAGTCCCCCGTCACAAGCTCAGGGACACCCACACGCTCAGGCAGACAGGAGAGCGCATGAATATTTGTGCGCTCTAGTCAGGTATCCTCAGTGATGTCTCTTGAGGTCTGGATGACACACTTAATGCAGTGAAACAAGTGCTTGTTGATTAGTGTGCTGCTTAAGTAAGCTGTGTTTAAGACATGAGTCAAAAGAAATCTGTAAAATGGACTGAAGTTGACTGCTGCATTATATGAGCAGAACCTTCAGAATTTAAGAACTGGCTCCTTCTCAAATGAAAGAAAGAATTTGAACTTTTGGGATCAGTAACATTTTAATGTCTCTGATGCTCATCCAACTTTCACTTATTTGATCAAAAACAGTAATAGGGGCAGCCATGGCCTAATGGTTAGGGAGTCGGACTTGTAATTGAAAGGTTGCAAGTTCAAGTCACAGGTCCTGCAGGGATTGTCGATGGGGGGAGTGATTAATCAGAGCTCTCTCCACCCTCAATACCACGACTGAGGTGAAACCCTTGAGCAAGGCACCGAACCCCCAAAACTACTCCCCGGGCACCGCAGCCATAGCAGTATGATTCCCAGTATGGGCCACACATCACGTCACTTTCTTCTCTTTTCTTTCTAATATTCTGAAATATTATTGCAATTTAAAGTAACAGTTTTTTTATTTAAATATACTTTAAAATAGAATTTATTTCTGTGATGCAAAGCTGAATTTGTCTTTAGTATCACACAATCCTTCAGAAATCATGCTTATTTATTATCATTTTTTTTTTTTTGGAACCTGTGATATTTTTTTCAGGATCCTTTTGATGAACAAAAAAATTAAAAAGAAAAGCTTTTATTTAAAATAGTTTATTTTTGTCTAACAATATAAGAGTTTATTATAACTTTTTATCAATTTAACACATCCTTGCTGAATAAAAGTATTAATTTCCTTCAAAGAAAGAAAGAAAGAAAAAAAAATTACTGACCCCAAACATTGAACGATAGTGTACACTGTTTCCATTTAAATAAATGCTGTTCTTTTCTAACATTTTATTCGTCAAAGAATCCTTACAAAAATATCACAAGTTAAAAAATAAAAATAAATAAATAAGCAGCAATTTCGAAATTGATAACAAATGAGCATATTACTAAGATTTCTGAAGGATCATGTGACAATGAAAAGACTGGAGTTATGATGCTGAAAATTCAACTTTGCATCACAGGAATAAATTATATTTTAAAGTATATTAAAATAGAAAACCACTATTTTAAATTGCAATAATATTTCACAATATTATTTTTTTTTTTTCAATAATAGTATTTTTCAATAAACACACTTGATAAGCAGAAAAGATTTCTTTAAAATAAAATAAATAATAATAATAATAATAAAAACTAACTAAATAAAAAATCTTACTGATTCTATTTTAATTCTCTTTTTTTCCAACTGCCAAAAATATTTCTAATAGTTGTATTTAACAATAACAGCACTGGTGTGTATACGTTCGGTTTTTATTAGTATCATTATTAAAACAACACTTAATTTTATTTTATTTTTTTTTACTTTTTTATTATTAGTACTTTTTAAGTTAATTATCTTACATATAAACTACTGTCATTACTTACCAAGAATTCTGAACAAATATGCACAACTATGAAATCATGTACAAACACCCACCCACCCATCACAGCAACACATTACACACATTCACAGCAAATGAATAGCAACATACTGGAAAACATGGTAGCGCCAACTTCTGCATGGGCAAGCAACACTCATGTTTTCTTCAGAAAATATAAAAATCAACTTCTGATTCAGTGTTTCCTTAACCTTTGCTGTAGGTGAAGCAGAAACATTGCATACTCTCTCTCTCACACACACACACACACACACACACACATAGAGCAGTTTATCTACTGGATGCTGTCCCATTTTATGGTTAACAAATAGTGGCTTGTTTTGTGTGTGCTCCCCAGGAAGCAGCAGTGGCATGAATAAAATTATAGGCATCTGTGCTAACACATTAGGATCTCGCTAATGGCTCCTTGGGTGCGCTCGGCTCATATTTAGAAAGGCTATCCAAATCCTATTTAGGTCTCATTGTAATCTCCATGAATAAACCCAATCCAAAACCGGACGAAAAACATTTCTGGAGTTCCAATGTATGACCATACAAGTGCGTGTGTCTACTTGGCTCTATTACTCGAACTCAGACTTGAATGCACAAGCTGTACCTAATTGCTACACGCAATGACAAAGCCAATCGACTCACTCTCACAGTCATATCCACTCAGTGTGTTTCAGAATTGTCCGCATCCATGGATGGCCCTCCCTCTGCTCCATGTAACTCATTTAACAAAATGATGTCATTAAATATAAAAAGACAAGCTTTTGACTTTGGCCAAAACAGTTACTTACAGCAAAAACATTATGATGGGCTTTTAAGTCCAAGAAGAAGAAAAAAAAAAAACAGAAGTGCTTGAATTGAACATCAAGGTACATACTCATACTCCTTGAACATCTGGAAGTCTAGACAAACAGAAGCTCATTCTGTTTTTGTTTTTTTTTTTCCCTGCAAAGGTGCAACTTTAAGTAATCTTCTGTGTGAAGGAGTAATGAAGAGAGAACATAAAAGTGTATATTGAAAATAGCATTAATATTGAAAGAATCTGAGAAAATATACAAGTTTTCTTGAGGCAAACTTGACTTCTTTTATTGTTCAAATGCTTTTAACTTACTGGACAAAAACAAAAGTTTCTGGATTTGGAGGCTTACTTTAGGCTGTTTAATTACAGATTTAGTTTCAGTATTTTTAGTGCTTCACCCTAAAGTTTTTCATCTAATATTGATATTTCATTTAATTTCAGCTTCATTACAGTTAATGAAAATGGTTTTTAATAGTTTTAGTTAACAATTAACCTCTTTCACTCAGAAATTCCTCACATTAGAGAAGTAATATGGGTTATGAATGTCATGACTTCATGGGTAGAATGTTTCTATCCATTTAGTGTGGTGCTAAGTGTTGCTCGCTAAAGGGCTGTTCACACTGACAGCAATTTCCTGTGATAAAACAACCTGAAGTTATTCATTTGGAGATGCGACAAAGTTCAGCAGAATCTAGCTTTATGCAAACGAGCCGAAATGTAATCCAGCGAATACCAAAGGGAGTGAAGATGGTGGAGCTCACATGATCCTTCTCCTGTCAGATACTGTTGCCTAATGTAGCCAAGATGGAGCAGAAGTTAATAGCAACTGTGAGCAATTCCCCTGTTCTATATGATTTGTCTCTGCCTACATGCAGAGACATAATAAAATAAAATGATGCAGGGAAAACCATCATCAGAAATCACAGGCATTCCAAGAGAGTTAGATTCATGCATTAATAATTGCTCATTTTGCTCATGAAATGATGCATTACACACTACTGCAGTTTATATACTAATGCTTTTCCTTTCAGAAGCTCCAAAAACGTAGCTATACACACACAAGTCATTGTTGTTTCCAACACAGGCTCATTGGAAATACGTTCCTCTATATACATTTCTGCAAAATGGGGGAAAAAATACCTATATGTATGAATTACTGCAGTTTCCAGTTGAAACGGACACTAGAGGCAGTAAAATTGTTATTCCTTTTCATAAATCCTCATTTTCACACAATTACTTGCAGAATATTATGTTATTACTTTAAAACAATTTTGACATCATGCACGATTTGAAAACTGACACTTTTGAATGTTGTATAGCTTCATATGCATGAGTTTCTAATTCAGTAGGGTTGCTCGATAGCTCAGGTGATACAGCATTACATTTGAGAGATAAAGAGCTCTGGTACGAGCCCCGTGAAACTGCGGGTCAACAAAACAACTCAAACCCGCATTAGGAAGGCAAAATAGCATGGCTGCATCAACAAATGCATTTTATATCACTTTTGCATTTGTTAACACTATCGGGTAGGTATAGTGGATATTACCAACATGACAGAGCATTAACCTTTACCAACACTCCCTGAATAGTTGTCCTTTTCACACATTAAATTATAGGGTGAAATTATTGATTAACACAGATACTTGCTCAATAATATGTTATGACCTCAGATCATTGGATTTTCCCATCATTTTTCCAAACACATTACATTATAACACAACACATTATAAACACTCACAGCAACTGAATTGGATTTCCCCATCATTTTTTCTATTTGCATCACATCACCAGATCTATACATATGACTTTTCTTGAATAGTAAACTTGCTCAGAAGCTCACCCAGTACAATGCACATGCAATGCGGAGTCCAGTGAAATAATAAAAGAGCTCAAAGACTTAGAGAAGGAAACTAAAATGACATGGCTGACATGGCTTATCGTATGCTTGCTTTTGTTGACACTATCAAAAAGTGCAAGAGGCAACATAATTATCATTTCGCAGAAATGTCACCACAGGCATTTTTTTTCCAAAGATCCTGCACAATACAGAACCTTGGCAAACTATATTTGAGTTAAGACCCTAGTCGAATTATGGGATATGTGGTGTGAAATCGCAGGTGGCAAATGAATAATGTTCCTTAGCAGTGTCAGCTAAGTTAGAAAATTGTAGCTTTGAGTGACAACCTGAGTAGAAACATGAGTTTGTCAACCCCATACATACCTCCTTCCTTCAACACACATGCTGTGTTTAATCAACAATCTTCTATTAGCCGTGTCACATCTGTCTTTTTCCCTCATGCCGCTCCAGAAGGAACAGCGGAGGAAAAGTGTGATTATTTCACAAATCTCTAAGCAGACGATTCAATTATTTGACTTCACTAAGCATGGCTTGTTCGGAGCAATCAAGATTAGGTTAATGTCCCGTCACCCTCACAGGCACAAAAGCAGCTAAGCCTATTCTTTTTCACCTTACTTTTCCATTGTAATGTAGAAAATGACACATAATATAATCATATTATGTGCAGTGAAATATAAAAGAATTCCTGAAGTAATCTTGAGATACATGAAGGACATATTGCCTACATAATGCGTCTTATAGAATTGTAGAAGGCCGTAATTTGTGTGTGTGCATTCCGATTTTATATCAGAAATCTGATTAGTATGCACGTTTAAATACATGTTCTCACATTTTCACAACTGGATAGCTAAGCTCATGATGACTCAGCCTCAAACAAAACAGACAGTGTTGGGATTATTGGGATGTTAAGGGTACAGTGTTATGCATCGCTTGTTATATCTTGTTAAATAGCTACCTAACAAGACAAATAAAGTGCTTGGCTGATTATGCTGCCAAAAAAACATTGTACCTACGCTGGTTGTTCCACTGAAGCGTGTTTGTGTTTAAAACATGTTGACACTTAAGTTCCCCCTAGGACTTGGCAAATGGAGTGCATAGAATGGAGGCTGATAGAATAAAGTGATGCTCTAGGGGTGGAGATCTGACTCTTAGCAACATTACTAATAAGCACTTAAGCACTTTAAAGCGAATGTTGGGTAAAGTGGAAGCTAGAATCAGAACTGACAGTAAATCAGTAGTGGTACCTCCGCATAAAATCTATTTATAAAAATCTGCTGTTTTTGAGGAAAACATTCCAGGATTTTTCTCCATATAATGGACTTCAATGGGGATCAGTGGGTTAAAGGTCCAAACTGCAGTTTCAATGTAGCTTAAAAGGGCTCTACACAATCAAAGCTTAGGAATAAGGGTCTTATAGCAAAACGATTTATCTAGCGAACCACAAATGCTTGTCATGCACTAGCTCTGCCTCCACGCATTACATAATCACGTTAGAAAATTCATGTATGACGCAGGCAGAATTACCGACCCAGTGTTTACAAAGCAAACGTGCAAAGAATCATAGTCGTAAAATCAAACAGAAGCCTCAAAGACGAGCATTTGTGGTTAAAAGGTCTGTAAATTTGTATTTTTTAAGAATATGACCAATTTTTTTGCTTTATTTTTCAGCTGGGATCATGTAGAGGCCTTTGAAGCTGCATTTAAACTGCAGTTTAGACCTTCAACTTGCTGATTCCCTTTGAGGTCCACTATATGGAGAGAAAATCCTGGAATACTTTCCTCAAAACCCCAAAAACGTAATTTCTTTTGACTGAAGAAAGAAAGAGATGAACATGTAGGATGACATGGTGGTAAGAAAATTATCAAGAAATATTACTTCAGGAGTGAACCAAATCCTTTAAATCCATTAGTTTGTACATATTAGGCCTACAGGCCTTTACAGCTCTAATCACAACAAGCTACAGCATTACCATAAGCAACAAGACAATAAATTGTGCTTGTTTAGCCAAGAACATTTAGCTACTCCCAAACCCAGTAAAACTGGAATTTCACATAAGAATGTTTGTTGGCATGAACGTATTTTGGCATCTTTCAGTTTCAAGTGCCAAAGCCATGTTCGACGCAACTGTAGAATATGATTATGTTCTTTCCTTCGTTGGCTACAGTGAAGAGAGCCAAAGATTATTCAATTGTGGCTGTTCAAAATCACAAAGCAATCAAATTATCCCTGCACAAAAAAAGCTGCTTTTGAAAAGCTTTTGAACATGCACGCAAAAACGCAAGTCCTTATTATGAAAGGAATATGGGTTTAAGTGGGTAACCATTCTGAAGAAAATTGAGTTTCTGCATCTTTTAATAACAATCCAGAGACGTATATAAATGAGAACCCCAGTAAAATCCATGCTTGAATGCTGTATATCGACATGCTTTCTAGCGTTTCAAAAATTGAATGTTGGGATTTGACCTCAGTTGAAAGGGGGGAACTGCACTCCATGTAATTGCGTTAGTGAATTTGGACACAGCAATCAATACAAATATGTATATAAAATATTAATGCAGAAATGCTCTTTCTCAGATTAATTTATTGGGCAATTCTGGAATATCACAGTGAGTAAAAGCGTATCGACTGCAGTTTTAAGTACGTTTTCGGTTAGATTTATATGAAGGCCGGTATTCTTAGGATATGTGAAGGGGAATGGGATACATTGGGCCTCATTCACTAATGCACCAGTCAAGCAACTGCTATTGAGAATGGGAATGCTAACAGAGCTACAGAAATGTTAAAAGAAATGTCACTTCTTCCTTGCCAAACAGATTGGCTTGTTGCATCCTGAGCTGAAGTACCCACTTGTCAGAATCTCGTTGAAACAAAACAACAGACGTAAGGGATCCAACACAAGTCTATTTAAAATGATAAAGATCCTCTCAGAGCACAGTGGAGATTCTTATCCATTCCATTACGAATATTTACCCGCTATGGCATCAGAGAAATGTACACACACTATTGAAGCTAATTTCTGCATTCGCTAGTATGTAACTATGTGAGATATTCACAGCTGGTATGATAATCCTTTAATTAGCACATGCTCTGGTTCATTGGCACTGCGCACAGCGTGCTGTTTCCTAGCACTCAAATATAGAAGGTATCAGAAAAAGGGGATTTCTTAAAATGATGAGAAAGCACTGCCTGTACTGTGAAGATTTTTAAAAAGAGTCATTTATTGGCCAGTATTAAATTGACAGTATCATTACTTTTAATATTATGCCGTTCTAATTTTTTACTTTTTTTGGCTGATGTGTTTAGCTTGAAAAGTGTAGTCGTGATATTTGGCACCAATGTTCAATCTGACCTATTTTGGTGTTGGAAAGAGATTCAGAGGGAGAGATTTTGAGTGAAAGAGAGGCTTTAGAGTTTCTTCTTGAAACAACTTCTGGTGTTTGTGTCGTTTACAACATTGGGTGATCCACTCTAGTCTCCAGTAAAGTCAGGGGATATTCGATATCCAGCCTGTAGGGGCCGAGTGAGCCTGTCAGTCATATCAAATGCTTATTTCACTGGACAGGCTGAAGAACAGAAAGGTTCCATCTGTAGGGGAAATGAGTCTGGTTTTATACTATAGAGGAAAGTGTGATAGATACAAACCCAACACAAAGACGTCTGAGGAATGGTTCCTGAAAATGTATAGGGCAAGAGTGCACCCAGTAGAACAAAAACAACCCAATCTCCTTGTCAACAGAAAGACCATAAATGGCAGCACTTACAGTGAAGACTCCAATATATACAGTGGTTCAAATGTCTAAAGTCACATTGAAAATCTGTGGTTTTAAACTGGGAAATAACTAAAATGTTGAACAATTTCAAACGAACAAAAGCTTTGGCGTATACTGAATAACTTAAGGCAGCACAATTTGTAATGAAACATTTATTTCAGCAAGTATACATTCAATTATGGAACCTTTAAAAGGACATGGTAATGGCAAACAAATGAAAAATTATAGTTTAATGCTTTTTCCTCTCCCAAAACTTTTGCGTTCCCTCAAGAAACTTTTGTTCGCATGGAAATAATGAGGTGGGAGGAAGAACTACAGTTCAGTGGTGTCTTGAGGGAATGCAAGTGAGCATATATTACTCATGTTTTTATTTATTTTTTATTATTATTATTATTATTTTCATCATCATGTCCCCTTAGAGGCTCCATATTAAATTAAAAAGTGACAGTAATAACATTTAAAATGTTCAACAAACTGTTTCAGTTTCAACTTTCTATTCATTATCTATTTTTTTTTTTTTTTTATCGTGTATCAAGTATCATGGTCTGATTTCAGAAAAATCTGTGTTATATCTGTATTTCAGGGGGAAACGCTTCAGGTACAGATGCTACAAACCCATCTGCCATTAACAGAAACACACAGAAAGCTGATCTTCAACTAAACATAAGTCATGCATACTAACAATGTAGATAAGAGCATATGGGACATCAGGCTAACTTATCTTTAAGTCAAACTAAATTGGTTTTCTATAGTCGCTTCTGGAATATTATCTGAAAGCTTAAAGCATATTATCTGGAACAGTATCTTCCTGCTGTCAGGGATTTGGTGGTGACAGACTCACACATACAATCTCGGCACTCACCTCCTTATAGGACAGACACAAAGGCACACAGCAGATGATCATTTTCTTACCAGTTTTTTCAAAGTTTGTTAAATAAACATAAAAAATAACAACCTTAAAACCTCAACCTGTTGAAGAATTAATTTACTCCAGAATTCAAATTTCCTGATCATTTACTCACCCCCATGTCATCCAAGATGTTCATGTCTGTCTTTCTTCAGCCAAAAAGAAATTACGGTTTTTGAGGAAAACATTCCAGGATTTTTCTCCATATAGTAGATTTCAGTGGGAATCAGAAGGTTGAAGGTCCAAATTGCAGTTTCAATGCCGCTTCAAAGGGCTCTACATGTTCACAGCTGAGGAATAGCGAATAGGAAAATGACTGGTCATTTTCTAAAAACAAAAAAAATCTCTCTATATATATATATATATATATATATTTTTTTTTTACTTGTCAGTGAAAAGCTCACAGTTATTTCTTTGTCTATGTACAAAAAGGTAGGGTAGGACCTTTTTTGTTTTGAGAAAATGACCGATCTTTCGCTAGATAGGACCCTTATTCCTTCATTGGGATTGCGTAGAGCCCTTTGAAGCTGCACTGAAACTGCTATTTGGACCTTTAACCCGCTGATTCCTATTGAAGTCCACTTTTTTATATATAAGAAATATTATACCTAAAATGCAAAGTTCTGACATGACCTAGTAGTTGCATAAGTTCCAGCATATTTCAACAATCCTGCTTATGTTCCAGAGACCTGAGTGAATCTGACTCAGTTCTTTTTCTGATCACTTTCCCATCGTTTTATGTCCCTCGTCTGAATATCAAATTGAATAGAAGCAAAAAAAAAAAAAGAGAAGCTGTCTAAATGGTTATCATGAGAGCTGCAAAATATGTGACAATGTAGCAACTCGTCCTTTTTTTCACAGTCATTTCATAAATTATCAACCTATTTCAAGTCATAACTACTTCAGCTCCTAACTACTTCAATGGGTGAAAAGAGAATTTCCGAAACTGTTTGTCAAAATGATGTGTCAATATTTCAGGAAAGCAATAAAATCTGACATCAACGATGGTGTACTTCAAATCACACTAAGAACCAGTGTTTTTTAGGGTATAGTCCAGATAATAAACGACCCCTTATTCATTTTATGCTGCCTGTTCTCGGTAAATGTGGTTTAGTAGCATGATTAATTGCATTAATTTTTTCAAGCATTTGTTATAATTAATCACACTAAATTAACATGGTAAACTGACAGCCCTGCTAGATTTAAAAGATTTTAGGATAATCTTCATTTTATGTTAATGGTTCAGCTATGTTCAAATGTATTAAACGGAATATTTTTCACAGAAAGAGAGTTGAAATATGTGCGGTATGAACTAAATGATATGAATTGTGAGTCGCTGCCGTGACTCAGCACACAGCCAAACGAGCTGCCTGTGAAAGTGGTAATTACGCAATTGTGTTAGCAAGTGAAACAGACAGATGCACAGAGAGGAAGAATATACTCGCTCTTTCTCTCTCGCTAGAGGGAGGACAAATAGCGAGACTGAGAGAACAAGAGTGAGCGAATGAAAAGACAGATAGAGTGAGAGATGAATCAGCCAGCTAACTGTCAGCGATAATTAAACAAGTCGCCAAAACATAACACCAAAATGCGCGTAACATAAAATAATCTGAGTAGTAATTACGGCGCAGTCGAGATTTTCCCTGTCGGTTTCTTTCATCATTTCTCCTCTCCCCCTTCCTAACTTTCCTCCTACACTCGGCCTCACAACCACAAAATCTGCTAGAGGTTCTCAGTGAGAAGAAAAATAATATGCAAAGATTTAATTTCCATACCTTAATGTTTTAACTTCATTTTTTTATTTTTTTTTTTTTTACACTTCCATAGTCCCAATGAGCCATTTAAGAAATTTCCTAAATGGCCCCATGTGTGCAAGCAACCTTAATTGCCCTGGAGATGTGTGTAGAGTTATGCAACATTGCAGATACGCTAGCAATAGAGATGTCTTGAGGCTGTTGAGGTTGCGCAGTTCCAGTGAAATGTGGGCAGCATATACAGCCTGCCCTGTGGACAGCAGATCAGTGTACATGATAGGACAGATAGAGAGAGAGACAGAGAAGCAGAGATGAAGATAGACAGTGCTGAGCTGATGTCCTTATCTGTAACATGGGCAAAACATGTCAGGGTGCAACCATACCACCGGTGACAACCACATGCATGTGTAGCTGACCAAACGAGAGTGATTATGACAGAGATGGCATTCAGGATTGTGGCATTCAGACGGAGCGATTATGACAAAGACGCAATTGTGTGTGTAGATGTGCGTGTGTGTGTGTGTGTGTGTGTGTGTGTGGCGAGCTTCACCTTCAAGCACAGCAACTCAGAATAGAAACTAATCATGCTTCTTTGAAATCCTAAAGAACAGTTCAGCAGAAAATAAAAATTCTGTCATCATTTACTCACCCTCTTTTAATTCCAAAAATACAACTTTTGAATATAGGAATAAATAATAATAATAATAATAATAATAATAATAATAATAATAATACACTAATTTGGGCTTATAGTTTGCAAGAATATTAAAGAGATAATTCACAGAAAAATTAATTTCTGTCATTAATTACCCTTATGTCATTCCAAACCCATAAGACCTTTGTTCATCTTCAGGACACAAATTAAGATATTCTGAAAGCTTTCTGACCCTGCATAGACACCAATGAAACTACCACATTTAAGGGCTAGAAAGGCGTAATGACATCATTTAAATAGTCCATGTGACATTAATGGTTCAACCTTAATTTACTGAAGCTATGAGAATACTTTTTGTGACAAGAATACGACTATATGTTTTGCTTTCCGGACTTAACAAGCTTGCTCAGTAGCTCAGCTGGTACGGAATTGATCTATTGGTAAGCCCCTCCCCTTGAACGCAGATGAGCCAATGACAGTTGAGTATCAGCTGCACGGAGACTGAACCACGGACATCTGTAGCTTTCAGCGCCATAGAGAAACACTGGAAGATTCGAAGCTCTCGTCGTTTTGATGGTGTTTATGCTACAAACATAGTAAAACCTGAGGTACTTGTATCACTGATTCCAGGTATCCTGAGAGGATTGGCAATGGAATTTGGAATTAATTTTATTATTCAATGTTCATTTTCTGGTTGTCATACTTTCATTAAGTGGTCTTTTTCATCTGCTCAAGCAGTTAAAGTCTGTTAATAGCGTTAATATCTCTGGCTAAAACTAGCTAGCACTGAAGTTAGTGAGTCCATGCTAACGTACAAACCTCAGCTAACTATACTCACGTCATGTATAGTGTAGGTCAAAAACACAAACAAAGTCCTACATTTCAGTGCCTCTCCATATTACTGGTTACATTTAAAATAATGAATCTTACACTGATCCTGGATGTTGCCATCTGCAATCGTGACAATCATAACATGAGATTTCTCCCATTTGCACTGTGATCTGTAAACCCTTGATTTCAACTTAATCATATTACTCACCATATTTATTTTAAAATAATTTATATATTCCTCCATGGCATATTCAAGCCCTACTTGAAAGCTCCTCGATGAGAGGTGGTCCTTCTGTGTTCAAAATTTATCAAAAACATCTTCATAAAAGGTTTCACACTGACAACTGTCATTGTTTGTCCAAGGCAGCAACAGTAACTAAGGGGGCGGGGCTTACCGATAGGTCAGTCAGACTTAGGATGTGGAATCCTTGGGTACCAATCCCATGAAAAACTTGACAGTGAAACAGCTGAAAGATGAGAGATCGGAAAACAAGCTTAAACGGCATGTTTGCGTTTTTACGCCACATTTGCTTCTGTTCATACTATCGGGTAGGTTTAGGTGTAGTGCAGATGGTATGTTATTTTAAAATGTCATGGAGCATTAGAGTTATAGCGCCACTTAATGGACATTTCAAGTCAGAAATGTGGTGACGTACAAAACCAACGTCACATAAAACATACCATATGTACGTTCACCTGTTCCAGAGAAAAAAATAAACACTCTTTTAGCGCCACTCAGTGGACATTTCACATCAAATATGTCACAAAACCTATATGGCAGTAGGTATTTTGCGTCTTGCAAAAAAGATCCCACAGGTATGTTTTCATGAGGTTGGGAACAACATGAGGGTGAGTAATTAATTACAGAATTTTCATTTTTGGGTGAACTATCCCTTTAATAACAGTTGTTTTCATTGTAATCAGCTTCATTCAGTATCGCCATCCCATCAGTCTTTTGCAAATCCATTTAACACATCACCCACTAGAAAGTGACAATTTCTGTTGGACAAACAATACCATAAACAAACAAGTATTGTATTCTTTAACACCGTATTCTGTTTGGCAAAAATACAGAAATTAACTTCAAAAGATTATTTATAAAATCAAAGCTTCTCAAAGATAACTCTCAATCCCTCACTAATCTGAAGTTAACTTCAGCTTTATTTCCATCCTGTTATTAGCCATGTTAATTTTCCTACCACTGTGTAAATAGTCAAGTTATAATTAATACACTATTCAAGTGTTTGAGCTTGACCAGAGCATATTTCTAAAAGCTTGCACACCCTTTTGTAGAAACAGAACACAACCATATTAATTTTTTAAATGTCAAAGAGTTCATAAAGTACTGGATGATGGAAATGACCCATAAGATCCACATGAGCATTCACAAGCTGTGCAGCTCTTCATTATCACCCAGCAATAAGCAGCCATCACAGGGGAAAAGGGATTAAACATTGTTTTAACCAACAAAGAGAAGGTGAACAGCAAAATTACAATGAACAATCATTCTGCCAAACTAAAGGTTGTGACTAAGGTCAAAGCACAATAAAATGGCCAGAGTGAATTATTTAACATCCTGGGGTGAGGATGGGTAGCTTGCAACCGCTGAGTGCTTCAAGGTTTCTCTCACTTTCCAAACCTGCACACATCCAGATTTCAAACATTAAAAATGTCAGAGTTTCAAGGAAAGAATGAGCTATAAACACTACTGAGACAAAAGAAGAATGCAGAAGGTAAAAACAAGGAACAATACAGCCTGAAAAAGCAGAAGGTTACTCATCTATCCAAACACTCCTGAGTAATCCTTGGTATGCGCATCTCTAGTACTGCAAATACCCCGATTCAAGTCGAGCACTTGATTTAATGAGTGTGGATTGAGTAGGCGTCCCTACGGGGTCACAGTGGTCCACCATCATGAATCTCTAACCACTCTAGCTCCACAGGAATCTGCTCCCCCTGCTGATCTGACCAATTGTCGGCTTTGTACTGACATATCACGCTGTGACATCACTGGTCTGGTTGTAGTGCTTTGCACCCATCTGGTCCACTAGGACTTGGAAGCACCACCAGGCTGTGTTCCTAATGTCTAGCTGACTATTTGGCAACATGCAAAGAGCAAACAGACCTACACACCATACACAATGCGAGCACAGACGCAAACACACAAGCTTGAGCTGTGGGCCAAACCACAGTCTATGGAATCAGCAGTTGGCATAGTTTCTAGGATTGTATCATTCCCTGTCTGGACGTTATGATCTGGGTATAAAAGAACATACCTGCTACATACAGACTGCACTGATACATGACACATTTTAAATTCTCTACTTTATAGCCCACCTCATTTATTTATATATATTGCTTTCAAAGAAGTTATTAATTTTCTTACTCAGTATTTTTGTCTTGTTTTTTTAGTGCAAATATCTAAACATACTTAAATAAAGATACATTTACTTGAGATGCAAAATTACTATTAGGTCTTGTTTTCTAAAAAATGTATGAATTTTTTTTGTTAATCATTTTTTTTGACCCCATTAGCAGATATGTTTTGTTTTAACCATAAAGTCACAAAATGTTGATGATTTTGCCAGAAAACAGGACTTTATATATGTTATTTTTTCCTACTCAAGTAAATGTATCTTGATTTAAAAATGCTAAGATATTTAACAGAAAAACACAAAGTTTTTTTTTTTTTTTTAAAGCATATTTGTTACCCGTGATTTATATATTCTGCTATTAAAAGCATCAAGCTATGGGAGGGATAAGTGAGCCGCATAACAAAAAATAGTGAACAAAGAATTAATATAATCAATATAAACAAACAAATACATACATAAAATAATGTAAATAAATCACAAATTTGACTGTTCAATTTAAACATGAAATAGATTTGACAAGTTATTTTTTTTTTTATTAAACAGATTTATTTTTTATTTTTGAATAGCACATTCTTCCATAGTTCGGCACATGAGCTGTACCATGTATAAAGTAAATGTAAAATGACTCTTAAGTGACATGTTCACATGTTCAAACATTTATAACACATTGCTATGTGATCAATATTGAGGTGTGACACATGTACATGCTCAATTGCTGGTATACAGAGTTAGTGTTAATGGCCTGCGGCACACTAAAAATGCAGATCGATATTTGACCTTTTTTTTTTATCATTGTGATATGTTTGTATTGATTTTGATATGAGGACACAATGTCGGTCTTAGGAGCCCGAGAGTGTCAATTCCTTGTTAAATATGAATTATTTTATACTTAGTAACTGGCAACCACAAATACTGGCGCCAGTGGATTTGATGGATTTGTCAGAAATGCAGGCTCCAGAGTCAACATCCCTCTCTTTATAAACCATTTCTTTTTTTTTCTTTCTTCCAGAAAACGAGCTGTTAGTAGCAATTATGTCTCATTGAACTGACTTTATAGATTATTGATTTGTTCGCAATGCTGTCCAAGACTTTATGAGCTACAGGAAGGCCTTTTTATAGTACTGTGTGGTATGTTAAGCTTTCCTAAAATGAATCAGTGTGTATTTGTACGGTGAGGTTTTCTGTTGGGAAAATCCCACTGGAGCTTATTGCTCATGCCTTCATGAAATCTTTAGACAGAGCAATAATACCTGCAACCCCATTATAGCAAAGTGCAAAGGGAGGAATCAAAAGGAGAATGTGTGTGTGTGTGTGTGTGTGTGTGTGTGTGTGTGTTTGTCTGTGTCAAGCGTAGGAAAGATTAATGAACTTCAATGTCACTTTGACATCTTCTCACATCCGAAGACAAACACAATCCAAATGCTAAAGAACCAAAGGGGGGTGGGTTGCCATAGAAACGATTTCAGAAGCCCATATAGGTTGCATTCAGAGACTTTTGTACTGTACTGTACATGCACAAAAAACAGTGCTAATTTCGTTAACATAATTTCAACATCATGTGTAGGAACAAGAACCTGGAAAATAGTATGCAAACTTCAAAACTTAAGCTAAGCCATTCAACAGAACGGCGTTCTAAACTAGAGATTACTGTTTATAACGTTTTAAATAAGGATATTTTTCTTACAGGAAAGCATTGATTGGCTTTAGAAGGCCTTTATTCACCCCTGGAGCTGTGCGGGACACTTTTTATAAAAGATGGATGCACTTTATTAGACTTCTATTAGACACCTGTTCACTGACATTATAAAGCTTGGAGGAGCCAGAACACTTTTTAATATAACTCTGATTGTATTTGTCTGAAAGAAGAAAGGCATATGCACCTAAAATGGCTTGAGGGTGAGTAAATCATGTGTAATTTTTTATTTTTTGGTGAACTATCCCTTTAAGTTGAGCAGCAAATGATGTACTATGCACTGTGTGCTTATACAGTGTGTATTAGGCTTTGTGTATGCATTTTCAAAGTTTTATACTATAAGGAAACTATATACCCAATTGATTGAAATGACGTTCTAAGCCCACTTGGGCTGTGTCCGATAGCTTGTTGCCTCGCTATCCTATCAGGCAATGATTTGCAAGCAGTGTTTGTACACAAAGGTACATCCCGAAATTGATTTTGAACAGGTTTCTGAGACAACATAATAGTTTAATGATCTACAACAAAATAGAGAGAGAGCTTTGGTGATAACTAAGCAAATATTTAATTACTTCAATACTAGTTTCTCACTAGAAATGACATAAAAAGTGGGAAATTGTTTTAGTCACCATCCCTACTTTTTAGGTCAGCTATAACAGAAATGAATGCACGGGTTAGTGGGATATCAAAGGCAGCAAAATCAATCCGATGAAGGTATCTCAGCAGACAGGATGTGACACAATCATTGGATTTGGACGTGCCTTGTTGCTATCCTACATCTGCACTGTAGCATTACAAGCACTCTACAGTACTTGCACTAACTGCATTGCAAGATAGCAGACATATGCAAAATAGAACATACTTTTGCGGTAAAGGATGAACTAAAGCAATATCTAAGGGCTAGAATATCACCTAAAACTTGGTGAGAATCAAAACACTCTAGCAACCACATAGCAGAATGCTAAAAAACACTCAGAACAACCACCAAAGTCCCTTAAAGGCTAATAGTTCACCTGGCGACCATCTTGGAAAGGCTGCTGAGCATATATTTTCTTTCTTTTTTTTCTTTTTAAGCATGTAATAGGCATACAGCTTCTATTTACTTAAAAAGGAATGACTGAAATCTTCAAAGTGTGTGATGAATGGTAACATAAATTATGCCTCTTTAGCTAAAACCTGTATCCGTCAGAATGTTCCAGCTAATGTATTCCTATAAAAACGCAATTGGCTCTTTTAACTGAAAGATGGGACTTCCTTTCTGCAGCTGCCATAATAAACGTTACGCTTTCTCTCATTTTTCTTCATTTTCATGTGAGTGGTCTGTCTCCTCCCTCTTAAAGTGTCTCTGCAACCACCCACAACACCTTACAGTAGCATCAGTGTGGCTTGTTTTAGTCTTTTTTTGTACTAAAGTGCTACCTCTAATTTTTAACATCAGACCTCAGAGTAGACGGCCTTTAGATGGGCCCTCATTATCAAACAGTCTTCGTTAATTGTTATCATTTGAGGTTTACAGCTTTAAATATTTTGTTAAGAATCGGTGGATGTGTAATGATGCTAAAAATGGCTGCATATTCATCTTGTGAAACATCCGTCTCAGTGGTACGTGGATTCAGTCAGGTGATGCTGTAAAGGTCAGGAGGGGTTAAAGGCAGAGGATTACATCCTCTAATGAAGTCTCAACACTGTTACGGGGAACTGCGATTCCTCACAGGCCATTACCTAACACTGCAAATCATGAGAGCCGAGGTGGTCATTATGGCCCTGCCCCAACAGGCAGTTTCCCTTCTGCTTATGAGTGAAGCCAGTCTCTGCCAATTACCTCCAGAGGGGAGAGTCTGAATATGAAGATCTTTTCTTTCCTATGCCAGCTTCAGGCCTAAAAATAGTCTCAAACAGAGGGAAATTAGGAATTTTTTAACCAACAGTGATGTTAGATAAGTGTCTCCAGCTTTTAAGTTGATCAAACCGGCCCTGTTTTACAGCACAATGTGATGTTGCAATGTCTTGGACTCTTTCTCTCTCACTGTCTCCCTCATTCTCACAGCCAGATATCGCAGTCCTTCATCTTATCATTCTGTTGAAGGATTTTTCAACCTGGAGAGCAGAGGCCTTGGCTAAACCCAGTTCATTACTTTTTCAAGCATTTTTTTTTTTACTTTCATTTTTCTCACCCTGCATCAACTACATTATATAATATGTTGAGGATAATCTACAGTCTCTTGAAGCCCATTTCCACCTCAGAATACAACAAATAAAAAGGTAATTATGACTCACAATTGCTACTTTAGCTTTCATAATTAAATATTTATATCTCACAAATCACAATATGCCTTTTTACAGAATTGCAACTTTATGTCTCCCAGTAGTGAATTTCCAGTATCCCAACTGCACACATCTTACAATTATCTTTTTTTTTTTTTTTTAACAATCATAATTGTAAACTGCTACAGTAAAAAGCTGTTAATATGTTAACTGGACGTTCCCCTACTGAATTCCTATTTCCAGAATTCCCTGTGTGACACCACACTTTTTTTTGTTATCAGTAATGTGCATTAGGGATTTATCTAAAAATATCTAAAAATTCTTAAATCAAGAAGCATTTTCTAGACAAGTAAAAAATATTGTCTTGTTTTCAGAAAAAAAAGTTAAAATTAAGTTAAATCAACTGAAACAAGCAAAAAAAAATCTGCCAAAGGGGTAAGCAAAAACTTAAATTTAACTTATTTTTTCGGAAAACAAGACAATATTTGTTACTTGTATAGAAAATGCTTCTTGATTTAAGAATTTTTAGATAGTTTGGCTGAAAACAAGACAAAAACAAAACAAAAATTTTTGCAGTGCACCTGTGTTTATTTTGGTGGTTGTCAGTGTATATAAAGGTACAAAACAGATTTTAGTACACTACACTCTCAGAGTAAAGTACAAAAGCTGTCATTGGGGTGGTATGTACTTTTACGCCATTTATATGCAGCCTTTAGTGGTAAATAAGGTACAAAAGTGTACCTTTTGAAAATGTACTGCCCCAGTGACAGCTTTTTCTATAATTTAAAGTTCTGCCATTCACAGATGCTGATTTTTCTATATACAGTTGAACCAAAAATTAAACTGTGTTGGAACAAATTCATCTTGACAATCACAAATGAATTACAGTCAAACCAGAATGTATTCAGACACCTTTTAAACATTTCACAACATCACTATTTATTTGCTATGAAAATGGTAATAAAATATGACAAGAACTCAAGAGTTAAACTATGTCAGAACAAATTCATCTAGATAATAAGAGATAACTTTGATAGAAAGCTACAATACGTAACAAAACATGGTCAGGTCAGGTTTGACTGTATATATTTATCCAGAAACAAATTACTATACTGTACTTTAAAATATACTATATCTTATTTTTACATTATCCCACTTATTACACGGCTACATGAAATACTGATTTGAGTTGCAATCATTTTCAGATGCAAGGGGAAAAAAAGACATGAAACGACACATGGAAAAGCACATTGAAGGAGTTTAGCAGTCATTTTACAAAGAATATTTGACCGCAGAACCCGACCAATCAAAAACAAGTATTCCACAGAGCCGTGTAATAAATATTCATAAGTGATGTTAGGGTAACAATGGTACACTGTGAGCAGGAAGGGGAAGATAAGGGGGGAGTAGGAGGAAAACAACATCTCCACCTCATTCAGCAAAGCCTGCTCTAAAACACCTCATCAACAGCACAACAACACTAAGGGCAGAAAAGAGGTGACAGACGAAATGAAAGAAAACAAAGCAAGCTTCATTGAACAGACAGCGATAGGACTGGGAGATCAGGAGACAATGCCAGATCAGATGCAGGGTTGCGGCTGACAAATCTGATGTGACACTCCGTTTGAAGAAAAAACAAATCCAGATTTATATACATAATATATTGCTTTTTTCCCCCGGAGGCCTCTAGACATTCAGGGCCAGTGCTGGGCTACTCGCTATCTGTCCTTTGTTGAAATGAACTTGGTGGATAGTCTACAACCCGATCTGATAGCTGATTCTTGAGGCGCTGAGCGCAGGTTTATGTGTGACTTGTTTACAGGCTTCATAAAAGCTTTTATGGGGTTATCAAAGATAATAATGCCCAGAAAAGACACAGAGAGCCCTGTGCCCTCTCAGCAACTTCCTCGGGTGATATGAAGCCTCGCTGCCATCCAAGATCGAGTTTTCAGTCTTTCTTTGATCTTTGGTGTAGTAAATTATAACCACATTTCACCTATTTAAGCCTTAAAGGCTTCCGCCAGACTGAATTCCATCCTTTCAATCCACTCACTCCAAAACCCCGGCCTCACACAAAATACATATCAATTTTTCGATTATGAGATGTCTTACTATTAAACTGTGCTTGTGGACCGCATGCAAAAACAAACATATTGTAAACAACATACAACAAATGACACTTGTGAGCAGATTCTTTCTACTGAATCAAAAGCAGCCTGACCATCATTGCCTGAAACGCAAGACTCGCAGGTTCTTTTAATGAACAGTTCAACAAGATGAGTTAGCAGTTTCAATTTTGGCTGAAATACTTCCCCGTATAATTTTCAGCATTAGCTAAGAGAGAATCACATGCTAGCATGATGAACATTATATCGGAAATACACACAAATAGTCAAATGGAATCAAAATCAGGAACTTGTGAATTAGAATCAAAATTAATAATGAAATTTGTATTGTTTATTGTTTATTTGTTTACTTAACAGGGACAACAGACAGTCAATTCGACTGCCCCAGAATTAGCTACAAAGCTAAATTTCATCTGCAGTCCCCGGGCAGGAAAAAAACAGATTTACAACCAAAAACAGTGATGATGGCTATTTGGTTTCATGCCAAAAATGTTTAAAGCTCGTTTATACAAAATATCAAGAGGTCTAAAAGTAGACTTTCTAGCTTGTGACCAAGAAGTGATACAGTATGTAAAATGTGAAAAGATAAAAGAAATTAAAAACACTTTAGAAGCTTCAGCAATAAGACAGCTCTGTATAAATCTAAAATTTCTAAGTTGCAGTGTCACTGTTCTAACTATTTTATGGACATGTTTTTCAAATGTTAAATTTAAGTCCAAAATAAAACCCAGCCAATAAATTAACAATTTCTAAAAATGCGTGGGCCACTAACAGATTTTCAGATTTAATAGAGCCTAGGACTGACTCAAATACAAGTGAGGCCATTCTGTGTCAACTCAAGCAGAGGTCCCCGGCTCAGATTATCGACTGTGTTAATATATATATATATTTTTTTTTTTTTTTTTCTGAAGATAGATATGTATAGTGATGAAAGACAAAATATTAAATGTCATGGATGGATATCTACTGAGTAATCCACTATTTTGTAGAGGGGGTCAAAATGGCAATTTTCACATGAGATTCAGAGCCAAATTACAGGGAGTTTGAAATGACTTCAGAAAGATGGCAGTATCATAATGTTATTTTCAGTGTTTTTTTTTTTTTCTACAAAGTTTGCATGCCTATAACTCAAGACATATTGAAGATATCTTAATGGCCTTTTGGATATTGGGTCTTAACAAACTTTCCTTTTGGTTTCTTTATTTTTAAGGCCCTATATGGTTTGGTTTCAGAGTTACTGAAAGTTCAATATCACTCCAGGAGTAAATTGTTAAATTGTACACATTGTCAGTGGTCCAAAACCAAATGTGGGTAATTTTGCAAAAATATGCTACTACTTTTTATTTTAAAGAAGAATGTCTGAAGAACAAAAAAAATTGAAAATAGAGATATATCTTGTTTTTCTTCTGTCAAAACAACCGCATTGAATACCTGTCCAGAGTGGCAGAAATATTCAGTTTCTAAGGTTTGTGTGCCCATAACTGAATGAAGTATTAAAAATATTACAATATGATTTTAGTCTAGTTCTTAATAAACTTTTCTTTCGCAATCTTCATTTCCAAGGCCCTGTATATTCAATGAAGCTCCATTTTCAAATTGTTGAATATTATTCATTTTCAGTAATTATATATATATATATATATATATATATATTTTTTTTTTTTTTAATATAAATTACTTTTAAGGTGATTCACAGATTCAAAGTCTAAAATACCCAAAAGCCAATGGTGAAAACCATTTGTATTTTTGTCGAGGACACTAAAGTGATCCTAACTTCCATGTTGGCCTACAAAAATGCATTATCATTGTGGCATTCTAACGCTTCACATTAACATGTGAATTAGTATTTTTCGTAATTCTAATTCAAACTTGAATTTATATCAAAAGATTTGATTCAATGTCACCTGCAAGAATCCATAAAACTCTCCCTCTCGATGTGTGCAATGAGCTATTACAATACTCTGCCAAATCATCCATGTTATGAAGGTTTCAGACATACTTTGCAGTGAGTAGTAACAATCTATCTGTAAAACTGTGTTGAACTAAATGAATCAGACAGAACAAGGTCACTTCGGATTTGTAGCAAGAGGACTATTTGTATCACTCAACCGGGAAAAACAGCGCTAGCAATGCCAGTGACATTCATCCAATACCAACATTGCACTTTATGATGCTTTGGATAAATAAACTGCCTGCCAACTGCATAAATGTTAAATGTAAAGCTTTATAAAAGCTATACAACATATAAAAGGCTAAGCATGTTTCAAAGATTTCAGCACTGAAAGGCTAGTCCAAGCAGCAGTCTGCCTCTAAACAGCCGCTATGAACAGTGAGACAGGGAATAATTGTTGTTCTTTCCTTGTCAAGCCTGGAGTACTCTCAGGGGAGTCACAGTCTTTGGCTCATAATTGGCTCCAAGCTTCCACAAAACAACTCTTATCCCTCTGTTTTCCACAACACTCCATATAGCTTGGTTTACTGGGCTTTCTGACAATATCGTCATGGTGTTTGCACATCACTGGCCCAACAAATCAGAATCAGACAAGTTTCCCCCCTATTTTTTAACTGTTTAAGGCTAGAAGAAGTGAAGAGTCTCACTGGGTATTAAGGCCATAGTGTTTAGGTGGAAGATCTGAGGACAAAATCTGACCAGTGACCTGCAATATCCTTTTTAGGTGAGGTGTCTCAGAGAAAGCTTAGATTAAAGGTACAGTTCAACCCTAAATGAAAGCTCTGTCTGTCTCTCATTTACTCACCCTTATGTCATTCCAAATCTCTATCTCAAAAAAGAGGAAGTCATACAGGTTTGGAACAACATGAGGCTGAGTTAATGAAGACAGTTTGTGTTTCTGTGTGAACCATTAATTTAAGATTTTTTACTGAAGGTCTATATTCTGTTTCTAGTGGCACTTTGAGGAAGCTCATTGGTTTAGTGTACCAAAAAAAAAAACCTCTAATATCACACATTGTAAAGAGCAAAGGTTCTCATGTCGCTTCTCTATCAAGACTCAAGAGACGTCCCTCACAGTGTGTATGTACAGAGTGTTTGACCTTTGTCGCTCCATGAGACACAGCAATATGGCATCCATGTCTTCTCTTGTCTATTCGTGGCAGATTTGGAAAAGAGCATCTAGCAGTGAAATATCATTAAATACCATCAGTGTCCATGCATGTCCTGATGTATCACACCTCTGGTGTCATCTCATCAAGCCACAGACAACTTGAGACTCACAAATGAGCCAATGTCACCAATCTAACGATGAGAACAAGTTGTTGTTGTATCCGACCACACAAATATCTGACCATTTATGAATGCTTAAAGGCACAGTATACATTTTTCGCCAGTAGAGGGGGTGTATTCAAAACAAACAAAGAAACAAATTTGTTAAAGGCATTTGTCTTCATTCCCAGCTCGAAAGCAGTAGAGGTTTTATTATTATTACAGTAGATCGCTTTCGCTCTTTCTGGTAATGCGTATGTGGGGTAAAGCAGGTTGTTTTAAGTATGTCACACCTAATAAAATTCACAACATATTAAAGCATGTTTTCTACAAAATAAAAATGGAAATCAACAAGTCACGAGTTAAATTCTTTATTTCTCTGGATTTAAAAATTCTTGAAAACATTTGGGATAATGTAAGTACACAAGTCTATCAAATATATAACACTGTTATAGTGTTTTTTGGATATTTTAATAAAAAAAAAACGCTGGATGTCTTCACAGAGGTGATTTCGACATTCATTATTTATAGAGAAGAAAGTGGGGATGTAAACTTTGTATAAACAGGATATTGGAGAGGTCTCAAAGTCATACTATATCAGTAGAGAAGGAATTTACTGTGTGTTGAAGGGTGAAGGACCGGGCGACACTCAAAGCATGAGGAGATTACATAGCCGCCATTCAGGTAGGCAGTAAAATACAACCTTGTCTGTACAGGAAAGGGAGGCGGAGAGGGACAGGGCACTTTGCCCTTGTATTCTGTTTGTATCTTTGACAAGTGCTGGGTGTTTAAAAAGTCTTTTGGGAAGTTGCTGCTGCACCGTGTTGCAAATTACGACTAGCAATTTGACTGTCCTCGCTGAAAGCATAAATGCTGTGTGACGTAGCACAAGCCAGACAAAATAAACAGCAGCCCAGACACTCAAGGCACTTATAAAATAAATATCAAATCAAACACTTTATCAAAACATTTTCCACAAAAAAAAGTATTTTTTTTTTTAAGGTTTAAAATAATAATTAAAAAATGAAACTTTTTATAATTAGAATATAATATCTGATTATTCCTGACTTTTAATGAGTAAAAAATGTGAAATTTGTTAAATTCATGCATTTAAATCAATAAATACTCAGTAGGTTGTGAATTCTCAAAAGCTCAGAAAATATTTGAAAAATATCTAAAAAAAAAAATAAAAATAAAAAAAATAAAACTCTGCTTGTCTACTTAGACTTCTTAAAAGTTTTAAACTACCTTGGGCTGGGTAAAAATTATTGATTTGTTGTTTTTATTCTATTCTTATTTTTCACAAAATGATATTGATTCTTAAATCTCAAGAATAGATTAGTCTAGCCTGTTTTTAGTAAATGAACAGAACATTGTATTGTAGTGCACCCCTACCATCCAATAAATTGCAATAAGCTTTGTGCTTTATTACTTTTGATATAAAACGAAAAACAAAATGAGGGACAGATCGCTTAGTTGAATTGAAAGTGGCCAAAGTGCACATGAACTGATCATCTGTGTTTGAATACCAGTTTCAGCATGAAATAAACATGAATATACATCCAAAGGTATCTTAAAAGAGTACAACTTAGCGAATCCATATCCTGTCTCATGTAATCTCTCAATCAGCTTTTTAACAGTTTTAACTGCTCAAAAATGTCAGTATAACAGCTTGTAAACAATATGTCACATAACATCCACATGACCAAAAATGTGTCAGCTAGAAAAATGTTTGCTAAATAAATGCAACATATAACACATTCATTATAATTTTAGAGTTCTTCAGGGTTTATTTATGTTTAAATAAATCAAGTTAAGTTTTTATGACAGCCACCATTTAAATGTTTATATTTCAAAAAACTAACTGGAATAGAAATATAATTATGTGACTAGAACTGTATCATTATAAAACCTCAATGAGTGTAATTTAAACATTATATACAAATCAGTTAATTTTAACTTAAAGGGTACATAACATACAGAGTTTCACCTAATCTCATGTTATTCCTAAGTACCTATAGAGTAGTACTGTATCCTTATTATCTCCAAAAAGTCTTTAGTTTTATCATATTTATAAAAGAAAAATACAGCTTTCCAATTTTCTCAGGAAAAACCCGAGCTTCTGGAGGCACGCCGTGGGCGGAGCTAAATTCGACGATCACATGCGCTGGGATTGCCAATAAAACACAGATCTGATGCTGTTTCACTTACCATCTGCAGTTCTGAATCATGACCGGAATCTTTTATAGCAGGGACCGCTCCATCTTTCAGTATCAAACAATGTGCAAATCCAGCGAACTGGGCCTTGTATATGAAACGTTCGTCAGCAAACACACACTTGCTAAACTCCATTGCTGCCCCGGAAAAAGGAACTGCATCCACTGTTCATGTAACGCTGGCTTCTTTGGGAAGCTGAGCAAAGTTATCTTTGCCTTACAACCAAAACCACACTTCTTTAGAAACATTTGTCCCGAGTAAATCCCTTGCAGCAGTGCAGCCGAATGAACCGCATTGATGGGCGCGCTCTCTTTCTCACGGTCTAGCAGACATGAGCGTGGGCGCCGCTGGCACGCTTTTCCGTGAGAAATGATCATATAAGGAGTTCCACCACTGTCTACGTCATTAAAGCTACGATCGAAAAAAAACAGCCGAAACTTGTACCAACCCGAAAGTAAGATTTTCGGCAAAGAAATTCTCCGTCATTCATCTAAATGTTTTTTTTTTTTACTTTGGCCATGTTTAGCATGAGAATCCAACTCTTTAACACTGTAAACAACTCTGAATATATGAAACACCACTGTACCCCCCTTTAATTTTAACTTTTAATATTACAGTAATGTAGTTACAGAATCTCATGTATATTTTACAGCATTAGTAGAGATTATTTTCTTGAGAACATTTGGCATGTACTGTACCTGATATACATTCTAAAATAATCAATATGGAATCAAGCCGAATTGTGAAATTTGTGTCAAAACCCAGCCCTAGTATGAAATAATAAACAGTCCATAATATACGCCAACTGTCCTTATTTCTCACTTACATGCACAACCCAGAAAGCACCACATCATCTGCCAGCCTTGAACCTCAGAGGCTCTGCTCGTCCCATGTCTTGCGGTAGCACTCACTCCCAAACATACACTTACACACACCCACACGAAAAAGCCAGATCCAGTCAGTGCATCCTGTACCGTAGCACTGAAGCCATGACAGGCCTATTCATAGCTCCTCGGAGAAAACAATATGGGCAGCTGCTGGTCTCTCTCACTCTCTACAGACACCAATTAAGCTCCATTACATACACCAACACAGCACTAACAAACAACTCAAGCCCGGGAGAGCAAGAGAGCTGGACAGAGATAGAATTACACAGACGGTGAGAGAGGTAGATAGATAGAGATGGAGAGAGGCGACATAAAAGAATGAGACGACTGGGCCTGAGTAAAAGCTAATGTTGTATGAAGCATATTGAATTATCCCAGCAGCTGATTTGCAGGAAGCCTGGAGGGTGGGAGAGCAGCGGAGCTGATGCATGGGGCCGATGCACCATAATCGCTCCTATCGATGTGCGCGGCTCATACAGTCATTTAAAAACAGCTGATCCAGACAGCAGGGTCAAGAGGCCGAATGCACACAGCAGCAACGCGCAGAGAGACTAGCTCTCTGTGTTTATCTTTGCTAGTGTAATTACTGCCTGCTTGATGATCTGCAGTAGGGCTACACCGTTTTGACAAAAAACTTAATTATTCACCCCTTGACTTTGTATGCGCCGTTATTCAAGTTAATATATGATGGGCAAGTGTATTCTATATACTTTTCATAGGCTGCAAAGCCAAAACAACCTGAGAAATGTTCTGGAATTAATTTATTCCCCTTTTTATTTATTAGTAAATAAAAACTGTGCCTTAATGGTCAGCTTCATAGTGGACCTCTTAGCAGCATGAAAACAAAACTGTTATCAATATTTGAATAAATTATACAGCAAAAGCGAACAGCACAACAATATTAGAATGCTCCCATTGCATTAAATACACAGAACTGTCACTGAGTTCATTTCCATAAGCACTTCAAATCAATATACAGCAGACTTTTGCCAAACATTAAACAATGTAAAATGAAAATTTATATGTGAAGATTTATGACGTCAAAATACATTTGCTTAACTCAGTTGTTCTTTGACTACTTTAAGGCCACATACACACTGTACACAAGTACACACACGTTTCAGAAATGTCAACCACCATTTTAATGCGTGAGTGAATACTAGGTAAAATTAATAATATTACAAAGTAATATTACAGCAACCAAACACTCATTATGTTCACCAATTTTGAACTAAACCACTGTTGACAAAGCTATTGTGTATCAGTTGTGTTTGGAAGACTGCTTTGCAAAGTGCGTTTCTGAAGTGTTGCCATGTTGCAATTAGCAATGCTAATTAACTCTTTCCCTGCAATTGATGGGTTTTTCCATCATTGATGACATAGCGTTTCCCCCAAGTTTTTTCAGCTTTACATGTTTTCATAACTATTATACAGCATATCCAGATCCAAAACCACAGATTTGATTGATTAATATGCTTTTGATTGTTTGATGATCACATTAACTTACAGTTGAGGTCAAAAGTTTACACCCCCTTTTCAGAATTTGCAAAATGTTAATTATTTGACCAAAATAACAAACAAAATGCAAAAATGTAAAAAATAATAGATGAATTTGACCCAGTTGAAAAGTTTGCATCCCCTTTTTTCTTAATACTGTGTTCTTACCTGAATGATCCACAGCGGTGTTTTTTTTTGTTTTGTTTTTGTTTAGTGATAGTTGTTCATGAGTCACTTGTTTGTCCTGAACAGTTAAACAGTTGTTAAACAGTTGCTGTTCAGAAAAAAATCCTTCTGGTCCCACAAATGATTTGGTTTTCCAGCTTTTTTGTGTATTTATACCCTTTCCAACAATGGCTGTATGATTTTGAGATCCATCTTTTCACACTGAGGACAATTGAGGGACTTTTATGCAACTATTATAGAAGTTTCAAATGCTCACTGATGCTCCAGAAGGAAAAACCATGCATTAAGAGCCGGGAGACTGAACCAAAATGGAGATTTTTCTTATTTTGCCTAAATTAAATTTTTATTATTATTATTATTATTATTATTATTATTATTATTATTATTACTGCCCTTCAGAGGCTACAGAAGATAGTTACATAAACTATTATTTTCTCTTGTGGACTATATGCAAAATATTTTATGTAAAATATAGGGCTGTCAAACGATTAATCGCATCCAAAATAAAAGTTTTACTTTGTATATTTATGTTTTTACTTTGTATATTTATTATGTACATATAAATACACACACATACATGTATATATTAAAACAAAATATTTATATGTATATATATTTATACCTTTATACAATTTAGATTATAAATAAATATAAATATTTTAGATATAAATTTAAAATATTTTTCCTTAATATATACATGCATGTGTGTGTATTTATATATACATAATAAATATACACAGTACACAAATATATAGTATGTAAACCTAAACTTTTATTTTGGATGTGATTAATCGACAGCACTAATAAAATATCTTATCCAGGTCAGTACTAAATAAACAATAACATGCATTTTGTATGATCACTCTAATTTTGGTCAAATAATTAACATTTTGCAAATTCTGAAAAGGGGGTGTAAACTTTTGACCTCAACTGTAAGTTAATGTGATCATCAAACAATCAAAAGCATATTAATCAAAAAAAGACTAAAGTGTGCAAGCTGTGGGGGTGTTAATGGACAAATCCATTAAATCCAATCCAGACAAAGTCTTTGGCAAAAAATATATATATACTTTTGCATATTTTTGTTCAAAATTATTATTATTATTATTATTATTATTATTATTATTATTATTATTATTATTTTATTTGTTTTCTTTTTAATAAAACGTTCAACATTCAAGTGTTGTTAAAAAAAGAAAGAATGAAGCCAAAATAAAATGTTGCAATTTTATCACAGGTAGCATATTTTCAAGATTATTATGGGTTTGTTTGTTAATTAGCATTTTTTCCTAGCAAGATCTGGCAACACTGAGTAAATATGTGCCTTGTTTCTTGTGATTTCTTGCACTGCACATACAGAGTAGAGACTTGACTTCGACACACATTTCAATATGCCCCTAACAACTAGTTGTTCAGTTCTGTTCAGCAAACACTGCATATAATTTTTGTAAATACTGTTGTCACAACCTGGATTTTTCAAGAGTTCATTTGGTTGTAGAATGTGGTTGTCACTCCTGCAATTACTGAAACATGTGCATACATAACAGGACTAAGTGCTAAAAGGTGAACTGGCAACCAAATTTAGCTGCAGTGTGTACATGGCCTAAAAAACGTTTAGATCGATCAATCGATTTCCAGCTCAGCCAATAGCAGAATAATGTAGCAGGCTAAATAAAATAAAAAATAATACATATCTAATACAAAAAAAAATATATCTAAATTAAACATGCTAAACTGTGCCGAGTTACAAGTGCAATATCTAGGTCAAAACATAAAACAGGCACTTGTCATTACTGACTGATTTAACTGCCTCTGATTTGCCACTGCATTCAAACACAAAGTGGAGTCTGTAATTGGTTACAATGGTCATCCACTTGCCAAAAAAAACAACGCTGTTAATAGAACATTTGGACTAAATGGAATGGTGTAAACACCAATTTTCCTGATTAGTTGATCATAGCAACCGTAACAGTAATCACAATTATTTTTTCTTTTAATTAACTGTGCAGCTCTAATCAACATTCACATTGTCCACATGTCCAGTTAATAAATTAGGCAGCATCTTATTTGTCCCACTGACTGTATTAAACAGAAGCCAGTAAGCAGTAATTGAGTGAGCCTCTGATGATAAAGTATGTTTTAGGATTAAAATAATCCCTCACCCTCATAGACTTCACCATAAACAAGCCTCATATTTAAAACAAAGTGCCTTGTTCCTGTTGAATATACAGAGCCTGAACGGAGCATGCAGGTGTGTGGAAATCTAAAACCTAAAAATAAGCAAATAAATAATAATACCATATATATTCTGCCACAGATGTATAAGCTTCCGATTGTGAACCACGGCAAGTAGTCAAACATCTGCCAGACTTTCCCAGATGCCATGAATTTAATATTGAGTAGACAAATAATTAAAGCAAAAATAGTAATTTACAACATAAATATCAATGTTAAATGACTACATCATCTTCAAGCACACAAATGTTATTAACTACTTCTATTTTAGCATTTGGAGCTTGTGGTCACTATGTGCTTTCAGTGTTTTGAGGAGCAAAACATACCAGTCATGTAGGTCTGGGAACAACATGAAAGTGAGTACATGATGACAATGTTCATTTCAATTACAATTCAAACTGAATTACAAAATGGCAACAAAGTGTAAAATAACATTGGTGAGAGGTCTAGCAGCCAAAGTTTGTAAGGTTAGGAACAGTTCACCCAAAAATGAAAATCTGTAGAAAATGTACTCACCCTCAGGTGGTCCAAGATGTAGATTATTTTGTTTCTTCTCTGGAACATATTTGGAGAAATTTAACATCACTTGCTCAGCAATGGATCCTCTGAAGTGAATGAGAGTTCAAACATCTGATAAAACCCCTGTAAGTAATCTGCACAAATTCAGTCCATCAATTATTGTCAAACCATTGCTTCCAGCTAAAATATGACTCCTCTATCTACAATATTGCTTTCTGCAGTTCAAAAGTTGTCTTGTCTGAATCAGGAGAGAAACATGCGCAGATGTACTGTATACAAGTGGAAAAAAAAACAGTTCTAAACAAATATGCTGGTGGATTTTGATGTGAGAGGACAACAGATGATGGACTTTTTCACTGGATTAAGCATTATGGATTATGAACTCATATTTTGGCCTGAAGCGATGGTATAAAGTTAAAACTCTCATTCTGATGGCACCCATTCACTGCAGAGGATCCACTGGTGATGCAATGCTAAATTTCTCCAAAACTATTCAGATTACGAAACAAACTTATCTAGATCTTTGATGGCCTGAGGGTGAGTTTTCATTTTTGGATGAACTAATCCTTTCATCATTAATACTAACCATCATAATCACAATAACCTTCAGTTCCCCCTCAGTCGTTCTCTACGACGTTACGTCAATGACGTAATATTGGGGATCGGCAACGAGACCCTATCACCTCTGAGCTAAAGAGAAAAAGCCAATGAACATTGGCGAGTGGAATTTGCATGCCGCGCCACTCCCCCGGACATACGGGTATATAAGATGGCGGCGTGCATCCACTCATTCAGATTTCTGCTTCGGAGCCTCGCCTTTGAAGAGCTGTGGAGAAGAAATAGAAGACGGAGAAGAACGAAGTTGTTCCTGCTCCTGTTCCTGCATTCCTGCTCGATCGCGTTACCGGCGCTGCCGGCATCTGTGCCAGACCAGCGATTTTGGCTAAGCCTTCCCTGGGGCACGCCGATCTAAAAGAGCAATTTTCTTACACGGTCGTCGATAGCGTCTTCCGGGATGTCTGTCCGACCGTGTGCTGCTGGATGTGGTGGTTTTCTGTCGTCTAATGACGGCCACGAGCGCTGCCTCTCGTGCCTGGGCCGAGAACACGCTGAGGCGGCGTTTGTGGATGGATCGTGCACTCATTGCGAGCGCATGTCCATGGCCACGCTACGATCGCGCCTCTCGTTCGCGAGATGGCGCCCTTCATCCTCTACCCCTTCCAGTTCGGCGGGCCGTCCCGGCTCCTCGGCTGCATTGGTTAGAGGTGAAGGTGATCTGAGGGTGACAGTGCCGAACGTTCCGTCGGGCCAGCCCCCGCGGAAGTCCGGTTCCTCAAAGCGTGGCCCCGTGGAGTTGCCAAAGCTCAGCACTCGTCCACCAGCTGGACCTAGTGTTACCTTTGGCGCTCCAGAGGATGACAGGATGTCCATCACTGCATCAGAGGAGGGGCTTACGCCTGCTGATGCGGAAGCTTCTACTGGGCAGCCCCCCGCTGCGGCGGCTGCTCAGTCGGAGGCGGACGCAGAACTGGCGGCCATGCTCCGTCGGGCAGCCGCGAGTATCGGGTTGGAGGTGTCTAAAGCGCCTTCTCCCGAACGCTCGCGGCTCGACGATTGCTATCTGGGCGCGAGTAGCGACGTCGCCACACCTCGCTCCGCCCCAGTGCCTTTCTTTCCCGAGGTGCATGAGGAGCTCACCAAGACGTGGAAAGCCCCCTATTCGGCTCGTACACGTCAGGGCTCCTCCCTTCTCACTACCCTCGATGGCGGGGCAGCCAGGGGGTACGTGGATGTCCCGCAGGTGGAGCGTGCGGTTGCGGTGCACCTGTGCCCGCAAAACGCCGCCACCTGGCGGGACCGTCCGCGTCTCCCGTCCAAAGCTTGTAAGCTCTCGTCAGCGCTTGCTGCGAGGGCTTATAATGCGGCGGGCCAGGCTGCCTCAGCCCTGCATGCGATGGCCACCCTGCAGGTCTATCAGGCCAAAGCACTAAAAGAACTGCACGAGGGTAGTTCTGACCGAAGGATGATGCAGGAACTGCGCTCGGCTACTGACTTCGCCCTCCGGGCGACGAAGGTAACGGCGCGGGCCCTCGGTCAGGTGATGTCTACAATGGTAGTCCAGGAGCGCCATCTCTGGCTGAACCTGGCGCAGATGGCTGACGTCGACAAAGCTCGCTTTCTCGACGCACCCGTCTCCCAGGCCGGCCTCTTCGGCGACACCGTTGAGGACTTCGCCCAGCAGTTCTCAGCGGTCCAGAAGCAGTCTGAGGCCATAAGCCACATCCTGCCCCGGCGCAGTGCCACCAAGCCGTCGGGTGCCAGGCCTCAGGCTGCTCGTCGCCGAGGGCGCCCCCCTGCGGCTGCGGCTCCTGCTCCGCCCCCTGCACCACCAGCTGAGCCCAAGACCTCTCAGCCCGGGCGTAGAGCCAGTCGCAGGAAGGCGGCGCAGCCCGAGACTCAGCGGCCCGCTAAAACCACCCGCAAGTCTGCGAAGCGGCCCTGACACGGGCTGCCCGGAGATGAGGGAGATTGCTCTTCGGGGGACGTCACCATCAGTCCCCCCAGCCCCGGGGGAGGGCCGGGGCCAGACAACATCGCTGCTGCCACTGACCTCCGGGTCAGTGGTACCCAAATTTTCACAAAAAGAGCAATTTTCTTCACCTCTGGGCCTAGTGCCCCGAGTTTCGTTCCTGAGCGACGCATTGCCTCCTCGGACTCGGACTCGGAGCCTGAATTCGCCAGCGCGGGATCCAGGGAAGGTAAGCGCTGCCCCGTGCAGCTCAGCTCTTCTCCAGAACGCCCCGCTTTCTGGGATGAGCCCCCTTCCCCTTCCCCCCCCCGGCTGCCCCACCCCCGGCACGTCAGTTACTGCTCCGTTGATCCCACTGGCACGTCGACTGGGAGCCTGGTTAGCGCTTCCCAGTCCGTCCCCGTGGTTGATCAGGACGGTACGACTCGGCTACGCGATTCAGTTCGTGAGGCGACCGCCCAAGTTCAGAGGCATCCATTTCACGTCTGTTCGTTCGGACACAGATGCCTCTGTTCTACGGGCGGAGATTGCGGTTCTCCTGGCGAAGGACGCAATCGAGCCTGTCCCTCCAGCCGAGATGAAATCAGGGTTCTACAGTCCCTATTTCATCGTGCCCAAGAAAGGGGGTGGGTTACGACCGATCCTGGATCTTCGAGTGTTGAACCGGTCCCTTCACAGGCTACCGTTCAAGATGCTTACCTCGAAACGCATACTGTCTTGCGTACGACACCAGGATTGGTTTGCAGCCATCGACCTGAAGGACGCGTACTTTCATGTCTCGATTCTGCCTCGACACAGACCGTTTCTTCGGTTTGCTTTCGAGGGTCGGGCATATCAGTACAAAGTCCTCCCATTTGGCCTGTCCCTGTCTCCCCGCGTCTTTACCAAAGTCGCGGAGGGTGCCCTGTCCCCCCTTTGGCGGAAGGGCATCAGAATCCTCAACTATCTCGACGACTGGCTGATTCTAGCTCACTCGCGAGATATGTTGTGCGAACACAGGGACCTGGTGCTGCAGCACCTCAGCCACTTGGGGCTTCGGGTCAACTGGGAGAAGAGCAAGCTCTCCCCTGTGCAGAGCATCTCTTTTCTCGGTATGGAGCTGGACTCGGTCACCATGACAGCACGCCTCACCAAGGAGCGCGTCCAGTCAGTGCTGAACTCCCTGAAGGCTTTCAGGCACAAGACAGCGGTCCCTCTCAAAGATTTTCAGAGGCTCCTGGGGCATATGACAGCCGCAGCCGCAGTTACGCCGCTCGGGCTGCTTCATATGAGACCGCTTCAGCGCTGGCTACACGACCGAGTCCCGAGATGGTCATGGCACCGCGGCACATTCCGGGTGGGCGTTACTCCGGAATGTCGCCGCCTGTTCAGCCCGTGGTCGGACCCTGTTTTCCTCCGGGCAGGAGTGCCCCTAGGACAGGTGTCCAGGCATGTTGTGGTCAACACAGATGCCTCCACGACGGGCTGGGGTGCTGTGTGCAACGGGCAGTCAGCCTCGGGCTCCTGGACAGGACCTCGACTGCAGTGGCATATCAATTGCCTCGAGTTGCTGGCCGTGTTTCTGGCGCTCCGGCGGTTTCTTCCGCTGCTGCGCCACAAGCACGTGCTTGTCCGTACGGACAACACAGCGACCGTAGCGTACATCAACCATCAGGGTGGTCTGCGCTCCCGTCGTCTGTCGCAACTCGCCCGCCATCTCCTCCTCTGGAGTCAGACGCGGCTCAAATCGCTGCGGGCCGTTCACGTTCCAGGAGAGCTGAATCGTGCAGCCGACGTGCTCTCACGACAGCTCACCCTTCCTGGAGAATGGCGACTCCACCCCCAGACGGTTCAGCTAATTTGGAGTCGATTCGGGGAAGCTCAGGTGGACCTGTTTGCTTCCCCAGAGTCCTCCCACTGCCAGCTCTTTTTCTCCCTGACTCAGGCCCCCCTCGGCAGGGACGCTCTGGCACACAGCTGGCCTCGGGGCCTCCGCAAGTACGCCTTTCCCCCAGTGAGCCTCCTTGCACAGACCCTGTGCAAGATCAGGGAGGACGAGGAGCAGGTCCTGTTGGTTGCGCCGTTTTGGCCCACCCGGACCTGGTTTGCCGACCTCATGCTCCTCGCGACAGTCCCTCCCTGGAAGATTCCCCTGAGGAAGGACCTTCTTTCTCAGGGGGACGGCACGATTTGGCACCCGCGTCCCGATCTATGGAACCTACACGTGTGGCTTCTGGACGGGACACGGAGGACCTCACTGGCCTTCCCCAGGCCGTGATAGACACTATCACTCAGGCTAGAGCCCCCTCTACGAGGCAGGCCTACGCCCTGAGGTGGGGTCTGTTCGTTGACTGGTGTTCCTCTCGCCGAGAGGACCCACGGAAATGCTCGGTCGGAGTGGTGCTTTCCTTCCTGCAAGAGAAGTTGGAGCGGAGACTGTCCCCCTCCACTTTGAAAGTGTATGTCGCAGCGATTGCGGCATATCACGATGCAGTGGATGGTTCATCCCTAGGGAAGCATCACCTGATCGTCAGGTTCCTGAGAGGTGCGAGAAGGATTAACCCTCCTAGATCGCACCTCGTACCCTCTTGGGATCTCTCCGTGGTCCTCCAGGGCCTTCGGAGAGCTCCCTTCGAGCCGCTCGGTTCAGTTGAGCTGAAGTTCTTGACGCTCAAGACTTCGCTCCTGGCTGCGCTGGCCTCCATCAAGAGGGTAGGGGACCTACACGCATTTTCGGTCAGCGAAGAGTGCTTAGAGTTCGGGCCAGGTAACTCTCACGTTATCCTGAGACCCCGGCCCGGCTACGTGCCCAAGGTTCCCACCACTCCCTTTCGAGATCAGGTGGTGAACCTGCAAGCTCTGCCCCAGGAGGAGGCAGACCCGGCCTTGGAGTTGCTGTGTCCCGTCCGTGCCCTGCACGTCTACGTGGACCGCACCCGGAGCTTCAGACGCTCCGAGCAGCTCTTTGTCTGCTTCGGGGGACAGCAGAAGGGGAATGCTGTCTCCAAACAGAGGTTGGCCCACTGGGTAGCTGATGCCATCACCTTGGCGTACGAAGCCCAAGGTGAGCCGTGCCCCCTGGGAGTGAGAGCCCACTCCACCCGGAGTGTGGCCTCCTCCTATGCGCTGGCGCACGGCGCCTCTCTAGCAGACATCTGTAGAGCTGCGGGCTGGGCGACACCCAATACCTTTGCGCGGTTCTACAACCTCCGCGTTGAGCCAGTGTCCTCCCGTGTGTTGGGTAACATCAGGTAATTTGCGGGAGGACGGCTCAGGTGTCGGCTTGCTGCGCCACTCCTCTCGGATCCGTGCGCTATTTTCCCAGTTGTTCCCAAGGTTGAACTCTGGGTCCTCCATGCCCCGCAGTACTGGACTAGACGGAGTAGTCCATACTGTGCTCCGGAGCGGGGCCTCCTTCACCCCCCTCCGGTTGTGGCATCATGTCTCAGTATCTCCACGGAACCTTCCGTGTTTCCCCAGTCTAGATTAGACTTACTTCTAAAGCTTCCACATGACTTAACCGTCATTGTGCTCCGCCCCCCAACGGCTGCTTCAAAACTTGGCACCCCTGGTGGGCCACCACGTGGTCTACAGGGCGTTGGGACGATTACGCATCGAGCCCTTTGTTCCGACACGCTTGCCTGCCGGCATTGGGTCTCGGCTGCGTAACGCAGTTCAGGATTGTGGCGTTTTCCAGAGGTCCCCAATATTACGTCATTGACGTAACGTCGTAGAGAACGACTGAGGGGGAACGTCTCGGTTACGAAGGTAACCCTCGTTCCCCGAAGGAGGGAACGGAGACGTTACGTTCTCTTGCCACAATCCTGGACTGCGCTGAAGCCGGGTTGCGGCTCGGCTCCTCAGCAAATCTGAATGAGTGGATGCACGCCGCCATCTTATATACCCGTATGTCCGGGGGAGTGGCGCGGCATGCAAATTCCACTCGCCAATGTTCATTGGCTTTTTCTCTTTAGCTCAGAGGTGATAGGGTCTCGTTGCCGATCCCCAATATTACGTCATTGACGTAACGTCTCCGTTCCCTCCTTCGGGGAACGAGGGTTACCTTCGTAACCGAGACGGTAATATGGTAGTAGTTCATTAGCCTGACTGTGGGCTGTTTATGGTCGCCAAGCAACTTGCCGTTTTAATACAGAATTTGTGCACTATTTTAAATTGGCTTTGAATGTGACTCATCCAATTAGACTCTACAGCTTGTTTGTGTGTGTGTGTGTGTGTGTCTATGTGTATTCTAAATCTTGCTGTTAGTAGGATAAATTAGAATGTTTTAATCCCATATTGTTTGTTTTAGACACTGTGACTAGAAACTGTGTAACATTAATAAAACAGTTGGAGACTTGAGCTTATCTAACAGAAAAATGAAAGAAATTCATGCTACCTGATCTCATGATGAAAACGTACATGTGTGGACTTTTTCGCAAGACGCAAAATACGTACCAATAAGTACATATCACAGCAGTTTTCAACAGAAAACAGCAAGCACTTGTAATCATTTTTTTTACACAGTTATGATTACAGCTTGTTTCACTTTCCGGATGTAACAAGCTTGCTCGGTAGCTCAGTTGACATGGAAATGGACTTACAATGCGGACTCCTTGGTTACGAATTCTGTGAAAAATATGACTCAATGAAAAAGCTGAAAGATGACAAGCTAAAATGGCATGTTTGCGATCGTGTTTTTACATCACATTCGCTTTTGTTCATACTATTGGGTAGGTGTAGGTGTAGTGCATATGGTATGTTATTTTAACATGTCACGGAGCATAGGGCCATTCTGACCGTTTATCTGCTCGGATCAAAGTTCAAGTGCCGGCACAGTGCGAACTCGAGTCAAACAGCGCTGACAAACAGGAGAAACACTGTGCACAACGATACAGTCAGAAGGCTTTTTAATCTACAAATCGGCATCATTTAGCCTACTATAGATTTACTGTAGTAGGACTAACTGCACAGTGGTATTGTGTCAGAAATGTGGGTATATTTGTTGAATTTTATTATATTATTAATGTAGACATGTATTAAAATGTATTGAAGGAGGTGTAATGGAATATAATTACAGTATTTTTTTGTGTGTGTGTGTTTATCCATTTATACTAAATGTATTTAGACTACAGTTTTTCATACAAATACCTAGGAACCACATTATATTTTTACCATGGTATTGAGGTACTATATTTGTGGTTTTAACTGTTATTATCATGATCTATGGATGTTAGTATGAATGATACTATGGAAGAGCAATGGTTAAAATAGATATTACTGATTTTAATAATGAACATAAATCTACATCTGCATTCTAACTCAAACTACTACTAAATATGTATTTCTAAGGAGACAAAAATTTTTTTATATTATTATTAATATTAATCAGGGAACACACAAACCTGTTTCTTGATTTGATACAATAACATGCAAAACGAAGATTTTATTTTAATTAATTTATTTATTAATTATTTTATTTATTTTTCTATAAAGATATGTTTTTTTTTTTTTTTTTTTGAGGAAAAATGATTGGAAAAACTGTAAAGAATTAAAAAAACACGAAAAACAAGTGTTTGTCATGTTCTGACTATAAAGAATATTTTCAAGCCACAATTAACGTCTGGTTTGTACAACTTTCACATTGTAGTAAAAATCTGCCTTTAAACTTGAAAGAAATAAATATTTGACATGTATAGTGATAATTATCAATATCGACAGATATGAAAAAAAAATGACGGAGCATTAGAATTATAGTGCCACTCAACGAACATTTCAAGTCAGAACTGTGACACTTAAAAAACACTGGTTTAGTGCCACCAGTGGACATTTCACATTGAATGTATCACAAAACATGGCGGTGCGTATTTCACATCTTGTGAAAAGGTTTCCACAGGTACATTTCCGTCATGATTTCATCAGGCTGAATTAATGACATCTCTTTCAAATCAAAAAGGCTTTTAAACTTCCAGTCTCAAACTCTAAATCTGTATCACAAAATGCTTTTGCCTTCATCCCTTTTGGGATGAAAAACTCTTTTACACGGCTCGTTAAGCAGCATGCGACTGTGAAGGACCAACACGTTATTCTCCTATGAGTTTGCGTAACACTCCACATGGGTCACACACTAAATGCTGCATGTGGTAAGTCCTCAAGGGTGAGGGTGACTTTGTTTGGAACATTTTAATGTCTGTATTCTCTCCTACTAGGGTAGCATTAAGTAATTATTCTAGTATATTTGTTCATTAAACATTTCACAGGAAATGTCTGTCTATTAATAAGTAAGTCGAGTTACTTACTGTTACTGTTTTCCCATTTATTGACTGACAGCTCTCCTGGCGTTGTGTGTGTAGATGCAATATTCCTCAAAATGAATAAAAACAGTGAAATGCAAACTCAGAATAGGATGCAAACCTGTAATAATTAAATAAGTTAAATAACAAATATCTGTTATGTACTAAATCCAGTTTTAATAACCAGTGTCTGTGCTGCTGACCTTTGCTGATTCAATTTAAGCATATTAATAAGCAAAAAGGTCTTTAGAAAAACATGACATTTGTGTTTATTTTCTATTTTCTTTTTTTCCTCCTGTATTCTTAGCTTCATGGACTCTGGAATACTTTAGAATTATTCATTTACCTTTTTAATGTGAAATGGCTTTTATGCAATGATGTACTTTTTAAGGGAGTAACGCAATGTTGTAATGCATTACTTTTAAAAGTAACTTTCCCCAACTTTAAAAGAGACATTAAATTATCAGCTATTCCAAATTTCTGACTGATATATATGATCCTGGACCTGGCCTTAAGTAGCACGGGTATGTTTGTAGCAATAGTCAAAAATGCATTGTATGGGTCAAAATTATTGATTTTTCTTTTATGTCAAAAATCATTAGGATATTTAGTAAAGATAATGTTTCATGAAGATTTTTTTTTCCTACCATAAATATATCAAAATTAATTTTTGATTAGTAATATGCATTGCTAATAACTTAATTTGGACAACTTTAAAGGTGATTTTTTCAATATTGAGATTTTTTTACACCCTCAGATTCCAGATTTTCAAACAATTGCATCTCAAACCATACAACTATGGAAAGCTTATTTATTCAGCTTTCAGATGATGCATAAATCTCAACTTCGGAATTTCTCAATTTTGTGGTCCAGGGTCACATATAGCAAATTTTGTTAAAATGCAGGGGGAAAAATGTAAATAAAGGGTAAAAAAGGGCACCCATTAGTTTCATCTAGTATATTTGTTCATTAAACATTTCAAATGTCTGTCTATTCTGTGACTACTTCTAAGACTACTTAAAATCATATAATGCAGGTGTCCGAAACTACACAACAGTAAAATAAGCCATGTCAACAGCTCAAATGAGAAAATACTGAAGTCATTTCATGCTAAATCATACTTTTAACCATACAGAAATGGAAGTAAGTCTAGGTCAGTGCAACCTGTGATCCCTCTCGTGTCCAGATTTGGCCAGATGCACACACATGAGTGCTCTCAGCACCTGGGCCTACTCTAATTGGCCGATCTTGCTGAAGTCAACAGAGGCCCTCTCGTCTTCATTTCACCCTCTTTAAGAGATTCTGCTGATGCTCGACATTACCACAGGTCCACTGTTAACCGAGAAGGCAGTAGACTCAGAAAAAGGGGAATAGCAGGTGAAGGAAAAGTGTTGGCGTAGTCGAACGGTTTGTAACACTGGGGGTTTCACTCTTTATGAAACTGAGGACAGACCCATTAGAGCGTAAGACTCTCTTTCTTCACTGTCTAACAGAATGCGAGGGTTATTCTACCTGACGGATGTCTTTTAATGTTTGGTAAGCTGATTTTAAAAGTAAATCTTTCATTTTAAATATTCAATAAGACAATGTACCGGAGTGCTAAAAAATTGTGGGAAAAAATTATAATTCTAAATTATAAAAAATCATAGTAACAGCTGACTTTTTAAAGGAACACTCCATTAAAAAAATAAAAAATAGGCTCATTTTCCAACTCCCCTAGAGTTAAACAGATGAATTTTACCGTTTTTAAATAAATTCAGCCGATCTCTGGGTCTGCCGTTAGCACTTTTAGCATAGTTTAGCATAAATCATTGAATCTGAATAGACCATTAGCATCTTGTTCAAAAATGACCAAATATTTTCGCTATTTTTCCTATTTAAAACTTGTTTTGTCTATAGTTACATTGTGTAAGACCGACTGAAAATGAAAGGTTGTGATTTTCCAGGCTGATATGGATAGGAACTATACTCTCTTATTCTGGCGTAATAATCAAGGAACTTTGCTGCCATACCATGGGTTCAGCAGGCGCAGTGAAATTACGCAGCGCCTGAAAATAGTCCCCAGCTAGGTAACTTCCAATGTGACCAGCACTAAGCCACTAAGGTAATATCATTGCACCTGCTGCACCCATGGTACGGCAGCAAAGTTCCTTGATTATTACGCCAGAATGAGAGTATAGTTCCTATCCATATCAGCTTGGAAAATCTCAATCTCTTTTCATTTTCTGTCCGTCTTTGTACATGATGTAACTACAGAAGAGTCAAGGTTTAAATAGGAAAAATATTGAAAATCTTTGGTCATTTTTGAACGAGATGCTAATGGTCTAATCTGATTCAATGATTTATGCTAAGCTATGCTAAAAGTGCTACCGGCATACCCGGAGATCGACTGAATGCATTCAAAAATGATAAAACTCATCTGTTTAACTCTATGGGAGTTGGAAAATAAGCCTATTTCAAAAAATAAATAAATACAAAATCTTATGCTCACTAAGGCTGCATTTGTTTGATCAAAAATACAGCAAAAACACTAATACTGTGTAATATTATTACAATTCTTAAAACAGTTCATTAAATTAGAAAATTACTAATATTACTGTATTTGATTTAGTTCATCAAATAGTTTATCAAAAAAATGCTGCCTTTGTAAGCCAAAGAGACCAGTGTTAGGGGTAACGCATTACAAGTAATGCGAGTTACGTAATCAGATTTTTTGTTTTTTTTAAACTAGTAAAGTAACGCATTACTTTTTAATAAAAAATGTAAAAAAAAGTTATATTTAAAAAAAAGTAACTCCAGTTACTTTGTTTTGCCATTTATTAACTGACAGCTCTCCTGTCCCCATGTTGAAAGAAAAGTAAGTAAGGGAGTAAGTGCAGGGGCACTGTGTGCACAGATTCAGTATTCCTCAAAATGAATTAAAAAGTGTAATGCAAACTCAGAATATGATGCAAACATGCAATAATTAAATAAGTTAAATAAATATCCTTTAAGCATTAAATCCAATTTTATTAACCAATGTCTTTGCTGCTGACCTTTGCTGATCCAATTCAACCATACTAATAAGCAAAACTGACTTTAGAAAAACATGACATTTGTGTTTCTTTTTTTCCCTCTTCTCCTGTATCCTTATCGTCATGCACTCCAGAATGCTTTAGAATTATCGTTCCACTTTTGATGTGAAAGGGCATTTACATTTGCCAAAAATGTATATTAAAAAACAACATGCAAGCCCAGCTCAGATGAGAAAAATAGCGCAAAAGTAACATTACATATTACTTTCCATAATACAACTAGTTACTTTTTTAAAAGCAGCTCAGCCCTCAACTTTCCCCAACATTGAAAGAGACATTAAATATGTATATAAAGAAAAAAAAATTAAAAATGGCACCCGTGCTGTAGCTTCCTTTGGACACATTATCAGAAGCGCACAAAGATTAGAGAAATATGTCAAGACTCCTGTGTAGTTAAAGTCAGACCAGACCATACTCTTGTTCTTCAACTTTGCTTGTTAAAACTGCAGTGGAAGCCACTAATATACCAGCAAAAGAGACGAAAGGAAACTGATAGATAGCTCTGCCGAAGGGGAAGCCAAGAATGTAAGATAAAATCATAAAACCTCTCTCTTCTTTACTGAGCAATCGATACGCCCAGTTCCTTCAAAGATTTATCAGGAAGAATTTGAATAGCCAGAGTTTTCTTCTTTTTTTACCAGTCCCATTTTACTGTCCACTATTAACTCTTTAGCCAAGTCAATATTATAGGTGGAGTTTGGAAGGCTGACAGTGTTTTTTTGTTTTTTTATATATATATGTATGTAACATATAAATGAGTTTTTGCCTGATCCTCTACCACTATTTGTGCCATTGTTCTAGCTAGTCCAGTTCAGCAAAAACTCTTTTTCCACATTGATGGCGACTCTCAGCTTTTGTATTAGAAAGCTTCTTGGCGGTGTTATATAGTTCTTTGCCTCTGCCAGGCTGTCAGAAGCTCTGTTTGAATCAAATATGCTAATTAATAGAAACACAGAAGCAAAATGATTGACATATTGGCATTGATCTGTTTGAGACATCAAGACTGCTTATTTCTTAACAAAGGGAAGAAAGCTATTTGCATTGATTAGTTGCAACATTCACTGGAGCCTTTTCAGAACTAGACTTGTGACTAACGGAGGAAATAAAAGAGGGTTCTATGACAGCGTGTCAAACGTACAATGACTTTCATGGAGGTCAGAAATTATTTTGCCATTTCTGGGGCTCAATTTGATCATTGCGCACAAACCAGAATTAATAATAATGCTAATATTATTTAAAGTGCTTTTTTGGCAATATTCATCACTTTTTAAAAAGACATTCTACTCCTTTTGCTGCCTCCAGGGGCTTGATAAATTCCCATTAAAGGAACACTTTTCCAACTCCCCTAGAGTTAAACAGATGAGTTTTACCGTTTTCAAATCTATTCAGCCGATCTCCGGATCTGGCGGTAGCACTTTTAGCATAGCTTAGCATAAATCAGTGAATTTGATTAGACCATTAACATCACGCTCAAAAATGACCAAAGAGTTTCAATATTTTTCCTATTTAAAACTTGACTCTTTTGTAGTTACATTGTGTACACAGAAAATTAAAAGTTGTGATTTTCTTGACTGATATGAATAGGAACTATACTCTCATTTCGGCGTAATAATCAAGAAACTTTGCTGCTGTACCGTGGGTGCAGCAGACGCAATGATATTACGCAGCACCTGAATATAGTCCCCAGCTATTTTACTATTAGCTTAGTGGCTTACTGCCAAGCTTAGTGGCTTAGTCCCGGTCACGTTGGAAATTACCTAGCTGGGGACTGTTTTCAGGCTCTGTGTAATATCATTGTGCCTGCTGCACCCATGGTACAGCAGCAAAGTTCCTTGATTATTACACCAGAATGAGAGTATAGTTCCTATCCGTATCAGCCTAGAAAATCACAACTTTTCTTTTTTTGTCGGTACATGATGTAAATACAGAAGAGTCAAATTTTAAATAGGAAAAATACGAAACTCTTTGGTCATTTTTGAGCGAGATGCTAACGGTCTAATCAGATTCAATGATTTATGCTAAGCTTTGCTAAAAGTGCTACCGTCAGACCCAGAGATCGGCTGAATGGATTCAAAAACAGTAAAACTCATCTGTTTAACTCTAGGGGAGGAGGGAAAAAAGCCTATTTTTAAGAAAAGTGGAGTGTTCTTTTAAAGTACCACTAAATACCGATATTAAAAGAAAATGTTTAAGCAGCCATGATTTCAAACATGACTTATGGCTATTTAGTGGCAAATAAATATGTGCAGTGACTAATTGAACCTTTTATTTACAGTATTTATTTATTTATTTATTTATTTATTTATTTTGATACTACAAAAAGTTGTACAAAATATAAATGAATAAAATTGCATAAAAAGGTATAAAATTCTAAAAATCTGTTGAAATACTTCCTATTGATGTCAAGAATAAAACCTATAGTATCCTGTATGGACATTTCTATTCAGTTTGGGTCACTAATTTTTTATTTCAGTTATTTATTTATTTATTTATTTATTTTTGCACATGGTGATCACAATTGCTATTATTATCAATTATATATAAGAAACAGTTGTGCCGCTTAATATATAGATTTATTTGTTTGTTTTGTTTTAAGGATAATTTTCCTATAATCTGTACTGTTTCCGGTTACTTTTATTTAACCCTTTAACTGACACTCCCATTTTTGAACATAGATTTGAAAATGCAGTATTCAAACCTATTTTTTATAATTCATGAACAAAAACTTTTGTAATATGATTTTGGTGTACTTTTTTCACAGTAACGCAATGTCTGATTTTAAAATGGTTTTCAAAGGATGAATTTTGAGATTTTAAGTTTTCAGTTTATATATAATTGCTTATTATTTCTAAAGCGTGATGGGGGGAAAAGGCAAAGAGGAAAGTCTTTTTGTGACAAAGGTCAGAACTCCTGTTATGAAGTATATTTTTAAGGTGCACTCTTGTCATATATAGTAATCTATTACTTCTTCTACATAATTTTTAACACAGAAAAATGGTAAAATATCTATATAGGAGTCTTAGACCTTTCCAATGATATATAGTTTGTCATGATTAGATTAGGATTTGTTTGTAAAATGGTGAAGTAAACTTCACAGAGGGGATGGGTGACAATTAAGGGGTTAATGCATCTTTGCTGAATAAATGTATTTTTTAAAAAATGATCATAATAAATACTGCCCCCAAACCTTTGAACGATACAAGGTATCATATTATATATTAATCACATCCAAAATAAAAGTTTATGTTTACATACTATATGTGTGTTTACTTTGTATATTTATTATGTATATATATATATATATATATATATATATATATATACACACACATACATACATACTATTGCTTATATATATCCTACGCCTCATGCGTTCAACATTTCATGCTACACAGATGACCAGAGGTCAGGACAGCTTTCCTCAATTGTGATAAACGTCTCTTGACATTGTGATGCCTACATCAACTCCACACAAACCAATGTATAGACACCAAATATTGACGACACTGTCTGAACAAACGATGTATAGATACACCGGATATTGACTATGCTGTCTGAACAAACGAACCATCAGATTTCATTGCTTGCAAAGTGACAGAGCAGACAGGCAGTCCTAAAGATCAGATTAAAAGCCCAAATCGGATTTGCGCACAGTGTGAACAAAGGCTGTGTGACTTCGGTCTCTTATTGGACATGTTTGTTATGTGAGTGACCCATCTATCAAAGAATGAGAGACAGAGGAAAGACTTCAATTGGGTCTTATTGAATGACTTCAGCAGCGAGCGCAGGGCTGAGTGATCAAGACCAAACAAAAAGGGTACGATACGCTGTCAAAAAGAGCAAAACATGTTGTACTAGGGCAAGATCAGCAATCACAACATGCGCACACAAACCCACACATGTGCAGCCAGACAATCTGACGGCTACAGTAATGACCTCACTGTCTCACCTGTCACTTCCATCTGTCTTTCTCTCTCTCTCCCTCTCGCTTTATAACAGTCGGGCTCCTTTTCCCTTTATCACTGTCCAGATCTCTCTGCTAGCAATTCAATCTTCTCGCTGCCACCTCTGGCATCTCGGCTCTTATTTTTCCAGGAGTATTTTTCCCCCTTCTCCTCACCACCACTATGAAAGGTGTGACAATGCACTCAACAACAGGTGCGTGCTCAGACAAGGTCGTGAGGGACGGAGCCTTGATTTACAACCTCTGTCTCTTCTACGTCTTTATCTGCGTGCCTCTCCTCTTCTCGCGGACTCTCCCCTCCCATCGCGATAAAGAACTGAGCTGTTGCTGTGGTGGACAGCAGGTGCGAACTGGATCAGAGAGGTATCATAAGGTAGTGAATACCAGATGAGCAAGGCAAGGACACACCTCGTGAATCACACCGGTGAGTCCTCGCTTATGTTCCCGCAGGAGAAAAGAGCAGCAAGGACAGGGACGGAGCTCTCAGACTCTTGGGTTTCCTCCAAGTTCAAATTGAAGGGAATATCAAAGGGTGAGAAGTTTAGAATGCACTTTGGCGGATTTGCAGCAAAATCCATTACTGCTGAAATGAAACGCTAGCAGTGTTGTTATTGTTAACAACAACCAACAAATGTTAACTGAAAAAAAAAGCTGAAATAAAAACACATAGTAGTTTGGGAAACTTAACTTCTTCATCTTTTTTCAAATCTGTAGTCACATTTTCAAAAATCTAAACAAAAGCAGCACAACCTCTGTCTGTTGTGACCACACCATTAACGTAATTCATGTTGTTTTCACACAATACACAGTCAATTAACACATTTTTAAAACGCTGAAGTATTCTTTACATGCAAGGTTTACAATACCAAAATCATAATGTTCTTAGTCACCCAAAAATGAAAATTCCGTCATTAATTACTCACCCTCGTGTCGTTAACGTTCTACTTCCTGAATGTCACAAGAGTTATTTTTGTTTTCTTTGTGCACAAAAACCATGGACTATTTTATCGATGTCTTTACTGCCTTTCCAGGCCTTGAACTTGGTAGTTGTGTTGCTGTCTATGCAGGGTCAGAAAGCTCTTGAATTTCCTCAAAAATATCTTAATTGTGTTCCGAAGATGAACAAAGGTCTTACGGGTTTGGAACAACATGAGGATGAGTAATAAATTACAGAATTTTTATTTTTGGGTGAACTATTCCTATATAGAATAAAGCTACTATATCAACTTCTGCAACAACAGCAGCTTGAGGCTACGTCTACATTTATCCGGATACATTTGATAATGACGTTTCCATTTTAAAACACTCTCCATCCACTTGATCATTTTCAAGCATTTTTTTAGCATTTGTGTAAAACCTCATTAAAGCTCACTGAGATTAAATGGAACTGACATAGTAAGTTTTCACAAAATTCTTTTAGTAGGATCATTTTACTAACGGAAATGTACTCGCTCACTCATGTTTAAAAAAACTCATGTCCTCATGTCAGGACAGCAATTGTGAGTAAATTTGATGTCATCTCTGCAGTACTGTAATATGCACAAAGTAACATATCTTTAACAACAGTGTGAAAGTGAATAGCACATAAGCTCAATACTGGTTTCAACAAAGATAACTATTGGTACAATATGTGTCACATGGCTAAATATTTGGCTTTGTTTTCACAGTCCATACTACAATAAGCGTTTTCAAATTTATCCACTTTAGATACCCTTTTTTCTTTGAAAAAAACACAGTCTCAGTGTGGATGGAAGGCCAAAGCTAATAGAAAAATACGTGTTTTTTAGATGTTTTGAAGCATGGAAGCTGGTTTGAGCTGGTTTGAGCTGGTTTAAGCTGGTCCAACTACCTCCTGCTCAGAACCAGCTCATAACCAGTTTATAACCAGCTCAGGATCAGCTTAAACCAGCTCATGACTAACTAAGGACCAGCTTGAACCAGCTGCCCTGCTTTAAACATACCTAACCAGCATATGCTGTTTTTTTCAACAGGGCAGTCATAATCTGAGACACAGCCAGGTCTTGCCTTTGCATGGAAATGCACAATAAAAAGGTACTCTCTGGCTTGGTTTTGTTCAAAACAACAAAGAACAACACAGAGAACCAGAAAAAGAAGGGAAATGTCTGGACGAGGGTGAGTTGGATGAGGAAGAAGACTAGTTGGACTGGGACAAGGGAGAAGGAGAGTCTCTACAACACAGAGCGCCTTCTTTTTGCTTTTAGATGACCTGCACCAACAACTGATGCCAGAAGCAGAAAGGGATCAGGTGGGAGGAAACATGCAGACATTTGTGATTACATGGGACAACATAGCTTTCCACCATTCACATGCAATCACAAAGGTTTGCAGCTGATCCAAAAATGATTTCTGTTTTTCCTCCATACTTTTTTTTTTTTTCTGCCTGGAGGTGGAAAGTCTATGGGATGATCTCTTGGATGCTAAGCGTCTTCTATCAAAGGTGCATAGCGAGAAACAATATAAGATGTGATATGTACTGTTGACTCCTTCACTATGTTGTATACTATCTAAAACGAATCCACACAAAATGTGCTAGTGCTTTGACAGAATGATTAGCTATTGCATCAGAGGTGCAGTGTTTTGATAGAGTTAGTGTATATTGAAAAAGTTTTTTTTTTTGCATTTTGAAATGTAGAGTCAGTATTTATCGAACAAAATGTGGTTTAGGGCAGAAAATATCTTGCTAATTGTGTGATGTATGAGTGCTGCTGTGCTAAAAGTTTCGAAGAAGTACTTTAAGTAGTAAACTCATACATTATTTACAAACAGTGGTCTGTTTGGGTTGATCTTCAGGATGTTTAGTCTGGGAAATGTTCCTGACTTTAGTCTAACAAATCATTCTCTCTGCACGGCTGCAACAATATGTCAACAAAAATGTGCTGTTTACATAGAGACTGATATTAAAACTTCAAAGTGTGTGCATGAGTTGCCAAGCCACACACACACACTGACATAAAGGTTATCCCTAATCCTCTGATCCTGGTTTATACATTATCAAATATCCATGAATGTCAGACAAGTTGTCTGTGTAACATCTAAATGACATCAAAATAAGTCTGGAGGTGTTTATAGTTTTATTTTTATACATCATTTGCCAGAAATGATTAGGAGCTATCTCATAAGATCCTGTTAAAACATGTTATATTTACACATAGAGATTTATAGGAAGGCCTCATCAGCTCTGCGAAACGGAAACGGATTAGAAAAGCATTTGGATGCTTATTAAGATCCGAGAGATGGGGTTTAGATTCAGACAGAGTAATTCGAGAGCCATTTTGACGCATTGGGGGCAGAATTAAAAGAAAGTAGGGAGCAGACACTTTCCCTTTTTTCCTCTCTGAAATCTCACTTTCTGCAACAAGTTCAGGCTCCAGGGAAATAAAAGAGGGATGCGTTGTGAATGAAAAACGGAAAAAATAGCTGATAAAAAGCAGAGGTGGCATCAAATCAAATCAAATCTCTCTGCCAGCTGCTCTTTCGTCCTTAAATCATCTCTCTCTGGAGAAGACTGGCATCAGGCACTGTCTGCAGCGCTTGGAAATAACTGACTAAAAGTTGTGATGCAACTAACTTCGTTGTGACATCTGCTTTGAAATAGTGTAGCTTTTACAGTAACAAGCTGTTTATGCCAACAAGCAACGAAAGGCTCATCAAACAGTCACTGTATTTTAGCCCTGAAGTCTGATTCATTCAAGTGAATCAATTTGCTTGGACAATTCATGCAAATGAACTGAAAAAAATGCAAGTTTTGTACAACTTTACTAGCAATGTCTGTGTAAAAATAGTTTCTACACCTTTTTATTCCAGATTTGGAATGACATGATGACAGAAATGAATTTATAATTACTTTTTGAAGAACAATCCCATTAAGCCTGTAGCTTGGCAAGCTATAGTTTCAAAGTAACTACTTTACTACTACTGTTTATGCATTCACAAGGAAGAGGGAAGAGCACAGCAAGAGGACTTGCAAACAAATGCAGTGCAGGAAATGTGGTTCATTTACATTTACATTTACATAAATCCTGTTTTAAAAGAAAAGATGATTTAAAGAGAAAGAAAAGTGTGTGATAAATGTGCTGTTGGACCATAACCACACTTTCAGAAAGGTTAAAAGTTCTGCCTAGAATGTGCCTGCGGAGCTTCTTTAGTCACGCAGCATTTTAGAATTTCAAGCGTAAAAAGGAAAAAAGAAACTAGTTAAAAAGAGAATTAAACAAATGGATCATCTTCAATTTGATAGATGGCAAACGTGTTTTACAGCTTTACGTTTATAGGACTGGGACAGATGGCCGTCTTACTGCCTGCCCTCCCCCCTTCAGGGGGCTGTTTTCCACAACAATTGTATGCTTTTGCAGTTTTAAGAGCGTGCTGTTTAAAAACCTTGAGACGTGCTGGGTTGTTTATCTGGGGAACATTCATTAAAAGCTCAGTGCTTTTATCTAAATCTTCAAGTTCAAATTAGGAGAGTGCCGTTTCTTTCCCGCCACACTTTAGCTGTAAGCAGAGTGGTGCTCCACTTCTGAGTTCTCAGTTGTTGGCGTCTGAGGGGCAACAGTATTAGTCATTACAGATATGGGGGCAAATATTTCATACGCTAATATAACGAGCAAACAAGGCCCATTTCCATCCTGCGGTTTGAAGTGACATGAGTCAGAGACTCAGAGTACTTCCCATAATCCCTTCGCAGTTTACAAAGCGGCACGTCATGTCCCTCATGACATTGGGCTGAATTGATGGTCTAAAATAGGTGCCAGACAAACAAAGAGTTGGGTCGTTGGGCGCAGCAAATGGATGACAATGGACTCGCACCTCCCTTCCTTGCTCTAGATTTTGAAGGTGAACAGAATGACCTCGTTCATCTTCTAGAAAGTCTTCTATAGAATGGTTCATCCAAAAGCATGGATGTGTCAGAGAGCGAGAGCGGCAGGACCCGAGCGATGAGCCGATCTTGAAAGAGGAAGGAGAACAAAGAGCTGAAGGTATTTTATGTTTTAGCATGCACATCAAAACTTCAATTCTCTTGAGATAAAAGCCAGGTATTGGCTGAGCTGAGAGTTGTTGACCTTTGGAGCTGAGGTGCAGGAGAGGTAATGATGCAGGCCTATTAAACCATCTTCTCATGTACTTGGACAAGGGTATTTGGTACAATAACTGCATACACACACAGGGGGAAAAACACAACATAAAAGGAATAGACCCAAAAATAAAAGTCCTGTCATCATTTACTTGCCCTCATGTCATTCCAAACCTGTATGACTTCTGTGGTACACAAAGATATTTTAGAGAACATTAAGGTCCAAATAACATTGGACATTTGGATCCCAAAAGCCATATTTTCTTTTGTGTTCCACAGAAGAAAAAAAAAAAATCTAGAGTGAGTATAAAGGTTGGAGTTCTCATTTTCCTTTTCCTTCCTCCAACCTCTATGATAACATTTACATGCACTTAATTTTATAATTGAGATCCATATTTTGGTCAAGCATTTATCATGGAAAATAGAAAAGCTTTTTATGCATCTAAATAAATAAATATCATGGTTTTACAAAAAATCCTGAACCTTCAAAATTGAAAATAATAAGAAATGAAGTTCAAATTAGCTTCTTTTTTAATCAGGCTCCTATGAAAATAATACTGGATATTTTCTGGAAATGAGGCATTCAGTAACTAATGATGACTAATGACTAATAACTGTTTAATTTATATTAAAGTGAATGTACTGAACATAAACATAGGAGCCTGGTAAAAATTTAAAAGAAATCCAGAAACATCTCAGACGGACTTAGATGTTTTTGCATCTGAAGTCTTCACATGTTTCTTGAAGCGCAAAATTAGCACATTAGAATGATTTCTGAAGGTTCATGCATGTGGAAAATTCAGCTTTGCTGTCACAGAAATACATTTAAAATATGTTAAATTAGAAACTAGTATTTAACTTGCAATAATTGCAAAAAACTTGCATTTCTAATTAAATAAATAGCTTACAGAGGCTTATTTCAAAACAAAACTTATAATGCTTCTGGCCATGATGCATAGTTTAAACATTTTAAAACATTTACTAATGTAAGTAATGTATCTAATTTGTGACCCTGGACCACAAAACCAGTCTTAAATACCAAAAGTATATTTATAGCAATAGCAATGCACTGAATGGGTCAAATAGACAGATTTTTTTAGGATATTAAGTAACGATCATGTTCCATGAAGATATTTTGTAAATTTCCTACCGTAAATATATCAAAACTTAATTTCTGATTAGTAATATGCTTTGCTAAGAACTTCATGGACAACTTTAAAGGTCATTTGTCTCAGTATTTTGAATATATATATATATATATATATATATATATATATATATATATATATATATATATATATTTGCACCCTCAGATTCTAGATTTTCAAATAGTATCTCGGTCAAAAAATGGCCTATCCTAACAAACCATACATCAATGGAAAGCTTAGTAATTCAGCTTTCTGATGGTATATATAAATAAAAACATTTAGAAATGGTTCAGTTCTGATTCAGACATGCCTATGCCAGGTTTCTTATGTGATGTTACATGATGTTTACATAATCCAAATATGACCGTATACTGAATAATATCAGAATATTTATGTGCATGTCAATGCAGTTACTGAGTTTCCCACATTCTCTCTGCCTTCTGAATCTCAATCCTATACACACACACACACACACACACTGTACAAACACACACACAACCATAAAACAGAACAAAAGCTTCCGGCCACAGAACACTCCACAGTGTTTTCTGTCTCACAGCGCTGTGCACAGTATCGCTTCCATTAGTTGACTCTCGCAGGCCTGAACAGAGCAGCACAGCCTGTAGCCCTGACGAGAGCAGCCAGATCGAACTGAAAGTATTGCATGTGCAATCATGAAAATAGCTTTATAGCAAGCAGCAAGCGAGAGACAGACACCTACCAACACGCCTAGCCAGAAACAGACATCGCATAAGACTCCATCTAGAGAAGTGATGAATTCTCACACATCTAACTGATGATGGTGTGTGACTGCGAGAGTGGGTCACAGGGGATTACCAGGAGACGGGAGCCTGGCTGCTGGGGATTGAGAGAGCGAGAACTGCATTGTCAAGAAGAGCGAGGTGTCGGTAATCGACAGCCCCCTGCACGCGCACACAAACGGCCGTGTGAGCACGCACGCACATCCATGCGTCTCTCTAGATGCTCCTTTTCCCATAAGCTGACGATGGGAAATACAATCTTCACAGAGAAATGCAATCTGCTCGGCCTCATCTTCTCACACTCATGCACACACACACAGCCGCTTTCCACCCCTAAGAGCAATGCTGTTTCTGTCTATTCATGTGTACTGTCTGCAGATCATAATGACCAGTTCTTCACTGCATTGATTCAACGCTGCACCAGCTTTCCATACATGCAGGGTCATTTCTGTTTCTTTCACGCACAGACACGTAATGCTCTTATCCATTCTCCATCTAGTGATTTTAATGGTCAAACACAGACAGCACACACACATATTCATTCCATTTACATTTGCCACCAAAGCAGGTAATTAGGGGGAGACTCTGACTGCCACTGTGTTGGATAATATCTGTGTGTGCGTAAAAAAGAAGGATTAAAGAAATAGTTCAGGCAACAATGTACATTTTGCTGTTAGTTACTTGCTCCCTTGTCGTGCTGACATTGTAAGCTGTGGAATCCCAAATAAGGAGATATTTTGAATAATGTTCTGGGGTCCCTCTTTTCCATACAATTACAGTGAACAGGGAACAGAGAATTTCAGTCTGTTTCTCAAACAACCTTACCTCCAGAGCAAATATAGTGCTTACATATATTGTGAATAATTCATACAAAACACTTTTATGGGGCTGTTGTGTTTCAAGCTTTAAAGCTCTGGTCTTTACTGTAATCGCATGGAAAAGAGCAAGGAAAAACCCACAAAAATAAACTTTACTAAAGTATTTTAAAGTAAAACACAATCTTATGGCCACTGTACATTTTGTTCATGGGTAATTTTTTTTAATTTGTTTATAAAGCTAATTTGTATGAATTTGTATAATCTCATTCATACGTTACCAAAAACTACGCTTCTGTAAGAATCGCATATGAATTTACACAAAAGTCTAACCTATAGGCTCATGAAAATATGTGTCTCTATATACATTTGCTGTAACACCGTAATTACATACCTTACTGCAGTGGTTCTCAAGTCCAGTCCTCAGGGCCCACTGATCCCTCATTTAACACACCTGATTCAGATCATCAGCTCGTTAGGGGAAAGATCCATGAACTGAAGTGAGTGTGTCAGATTCAAAAACATACAAAATGTTTTTTACTGCACATTTCGAGGCAGTTTTAAAGAAAAATGTCCAGACAGTGGCGCTAAAACACGTTCAATATGTAACCGTGGTACATTTTTATTACATTGGCACACACTGCAAAAAATGTTTTTCTTGTTTCCAGCCAAAATATCTAAAAATTCTTAAATCAAGAAGGATTTTCTAGACAAGTAAAAATTATTGTCTTGTTTTCAGAAAAAAAGTCATCAAAATTATGAGTTTTTGCTTAAAACAAGGAAAATAATCTGCCAATGGGGTAAGCAAAATAATCTTATTTCAAGCAGAAAGCTACATTATTATGCTTACCCCATGGCAGATAATTTTGCTTGTTTCAAGCAAAAACTCACTTAATTTTAACATATTTTGTCTGAAAACAAGACAATAATTTTTACTTGTCTAGAAAATCCTTCTTGATTTAAGAATTTTTAATGAATGTTAAGAAATTTTAGGATTTTTTTGCAGTGCAGGCACATATTGCTATGTTTTTATTACGCTGCTTGAAGTCTGTATTGTGGCGGTTCAGAATTCAATGCTCTGTTGTTAATGTTCTGTCGTGTTGGAAATATCTCCTAGATAGTGTTAACAAATGCAAAGTGATACAAAAATGCATTTACTGATGTAGCTATGCTATTTTAACTTCCTTATGCGGAATTGAGCTGTTTTGTCGGTTCATAGTGGAGCTCTTCATTACTCAAGAGCAATGCTGCATCACGTGAGCTACTTAGCAAACCTACTGAATTAGAAAACTCATACATATGAAGATATCTAATGACAACGTTCAAAAGTATCAGTTTTCAAAGTCTTAATTTAATATACTTCAAGTAATTGTGTGAAAATTAGGCTTTATTTATCAAGACTCTGTACCTGTAAATCATGCTTTGTGTGAAAAGGAATAAAAGTTGTTCCAGTTTTACTACATGTCGTATTTCAACTAGAAACTGCAGTGATTCGTACAGTATATAGGTATGTTTTTTCTCAGAAACGTATATAGTATTTCCAATGAGACTATGTTGCAAAAATCACCATCTTGTTTAATAGTTACATCTTCTGATGATATAGGCTGGTAAAAATGTATTGTTGGTAAAACCAGTCCTAACAGACTCGTGAAATTGAGAGACCTATTATTCTCCTTAAAGTAACTTTGATTCACAAACTTTGAAAAGTAATTTTCTCAATATCTTGACTTTAGGACTTGCCAGAATCTTAAACTGAAACCAATTCCTGAAACCTATTACCTGACATTTGTTCAAGCTGTTTCTCAAGTTGTTCTAAACCTGAATTAGTTTCTTTCTTCTGCTGAACATAAAATACGATACTTTTTTAAAATGCTCTTAACCAAACAATTGCTGGTAGCCACTGACTTTGATAGTATTTTTGGAAAATTTCACTGGTAGGTTTATCTTTTCCTAAATATCACTTTTCCTTCTGCCAGTCTTTACAATATTCCTTTAAAGAATGTATTTTTTAGGTGAACTGTCCCTTGAGTAACTGAAAAATGATACATTTTTCAGTTACTCAAGGCTCGTTTCACTCATCTATTAATATAGCTGTTATTTCTCTCCTGTTAAAAAAAAACAAAGATCCGACTTCCTGTTCTAGCTACCGGACACTTTCTTTGATTGGGACTGATGTTAAATTATATGCTAAAGTATTATCTCGTCGCTTAGAGAATTTTATGAATAGGCTAGTTCATTATGACCAAACAGGATTTATTAAATCTCGCTCAGCTGCGGATAACTTACGCAGGCTATACCATATTATTAATTCTACGGATTCGTCATCTTCACCTCGTGTAGTATTATCCCTAGATGCGATGAAAGCTTTTGACCAGCTGGAATGGAACTATTTATGGGCAGTTTTACAGCATCTGGGCCTAGGAGCGAGTTTCATAAACATGATAAAAGTTCTATATGCCAACCCAGCAGCCACTGTCCTCACAGGTTCCGTTTGTTCTAACCCATTCTTTATACATCGAGGTACTCGTCAGGGTTGTCCGCTTTCCCCTCTGTTATTTGCCCTATCCCTGGAACCCCTAGCCCAAGCGGTCCGACAATCTCAAACTATTTCTCCTGTAAATTTACGGAATACTCATCATCATATTTCTTTGTTTGCTGATGATATTTTATTGTTTTTGGAGAAACCGTCACACTCTATCCCTCATGTGTTGAAGTTATTTGACCGTTTTGGATCTCTATCTGGGTTTAAAATTAATTGGAATAAGTCATGTTTACTCTCCCTTAATTCTAAAATTGATTCCTTGTCCCTTTCTATATCTATTCCACTGGTTCAAAACTTTAAGTACTTGGGGATAGATGTTTTTCCTTCCCTACAGGAAATCGTCTCAAAAAACTATAATAGTATTTTTACCAAAGTATCCTCAGATCTGGAAAATTGGTCTCGTCTTCCTACTTCTTTCCAGGCTCGTATATCGGTGATTAAAATGAATGTTCTTCCACGTATTAATTTTCTTTCTTCTATGATTCCTCTCTCTCCACCGGTTGGCTACTGGAACAAACTTGATGCATGTGTTTCGCGATATATATGGGATGGGAAACGTCCTCGTATTAAACTGACTACCTTACAGCGATCTAGATTACATGGAGGTCTTTCTTTCCCCAATTTTAGACTGTACGCTCAAGCTTTTTCTCTCCGCCCTTTATCGGTTTGGTTTGATCCTGACTCTCCTGTATCTTGGAGAGCAATTGAGGAATCTGTTGTTTATCCGTATAAATTGAAACATCTTGTCTTTTCGGGGGTTCCGCTTAGACAGTGTAAATCTCGGTTTGGTCCTATTGTAACCCATCTCATCTCAACATGGAGGGATGTTGAAAGACGTTCACAACTAGTCACAATATGGCATAGGCATTCGCCTATTTTCCATAATAATAATCTTTTGTCAGGCAGTACTCCATTTCATTGTCCACAGTGGTCTCATAACAAAGTAAACTCTCTGGGAGATATTTATGATGATAATGGTTTAAAATCCTTCCAGGATCTTAAAACTCAATATAATCTGCCAGGCACCTCCTTTTTTATGTATTTGCGCATTAGATCAGCCCTGCGGGCATATGGGGTGCCTTGGAACTCTCAACTACCCATTCACCCTTTACACAAACTAATCCTTCCTTCTGTAGAATCTCCCTCTTCCGCTTCAACTATTTATCTTTTTCTTCTTGAGCATTCATACAAATCTCTGTCTATTACAACTGTTTGGGCTAAAGATCTTAATGAGGATGTGGATGTTTTATTTTCAGATCAGGTATGGGACATGTTTAAATTGTCTTCTAAAAATCCTAATCACCAAATGATTCATTGGAAATTGCTGCACAGGGTTTACTTGACTCCAAAGAAGCGTTTTTATATGAATTTGTCATCTTCTCCTAAATGTAATCTCTGCTCACAAGGATCTTTAGGCACCTTTTTACATTTTTTTTGGGAATGTCCCTCTCTCTCACCTTTTTGGTCTCAGTTCTCACAGGATCTTTCATATTTGTTGGGCACCGAGATCTGTTTAACTCCACGTCATTTTTTCATGAATGACTTTTGGGACCTCTCCTTGTCCGTCCAACAAAGATGTTTATTGTTATCTTCTCTCACAGCAGCAAAAAAACTGCTAGTCAACCGTTGGAATCCTCCTCACACAATGGACAGACGAACTTGGGCCATGTATTTGTTGGACATTCTCTCGATGGAACTTTCAACCGCTCGAATTCATGGATCTAATATGAAAACTGTCAAAATATGGCATTCAGCTTTTAATGTTGTGTCATCCTTTTTAAAATCTCTGTAAAAAATATTTTATTGATTTATTTGTTTTTATTTTATTTTATTTATTTTTCAAAGTCTACCAGGGGTGGGATGGGTGGGAGTGGGATCTAAATGTGCAAAATTGTTTTTTGTTATACTATTGTTTCCGGAAAATTCAATAAAAAATTGTTAATAAAAAAAAGAAAAAAAAAAGAAAGAAACTGTACTTGCAGATGATAAAGGCCACTTAGGTGTACTTCAGGTGAGTACACAATCATGGCTATGTATAAGTACCCTTTAAAAAAGGGTGTTCAATTTAACTTTAACTATGAATTTGTGTAAATATCAAACAGATTGATATTAATATCAAATGACATGATTAATCGATTCAAAATAAATGCGTATATTGATGTGTATATATATATATATATATATATATATATATATATATATACACACACACACACACACACACACACATACATGTATATATTAAGGAAAAAATTTTTAGATTTATATGTAAAGTGTTTACATACCTTATATCTTTAGTGTTTACATACAAATACATGTTTAAATATATACATATATGTGTTTATTTATATATACATAATAAATATACACAGTACACACATATAGTATGCAAACTTATTTTGAATCGATTAATCACGACTAATCGTTTTGCAGCTCTAAAACCAAGTAATATCTCTCTTGTGAAAAGTGTGCTTGCATGTATTGAATAAATCAAATCTTAAAGTATAATTTAAAAAATATGTACTTCCTGATAAATATAGTAATAATTAAAAGTCACTTGAGTGTGATTAAAGTGAGTAGACATTCAGGGCTACGTTTCTTAACACATAGGTACTCTTTAAAAAATTGTACTTTATAATATGGGGAACAAAATAGTACCCTAATACAAACATAGAACATAAGGAAATGGTGTTAAATTCACCTTTAACCATGATGTTCTGTAAATATCAAACAGAACATGAATTTATATTGGATTAAAAGACAGAGAAGGGATTTTCCTTCACATTTCAAAAGTCTGCCACACACCACTGCTGCAAAGCGAGTGTGTTTACTATGGGAAGGCACCAGAAACAAAACCGATTAAATAACCTTACAATAAAAACAAAAATACCATTTGAGCCAGTTCAGCTTGTGAAGCGTCAAGTTACATCTACTAATCCATTTTTAGCTGCTCTTGAGAGACGGGGAGCGAGTTCTGTCAGCGCCATCAAACGCCAAAACCACCCTGGTGTTTATTATTAATGAAAACCTGTCCGTCTCTGCTGTGTCTATAGTGTGAGTGACCGACTTTGTTCTCTCAGATCTACAATAGGTTTAACATCAGGGTGCCTCCAATCATAACCGACCACTTTTGAGTTCCCATGGCTACCAGAATATTCCACCATCAAAGACCCATCACACATCATGAGCATGTTCTCGTTCTCTCAGTCTGTGTGTGGTCACATCTTTTTTTTTAATTACAAAAGCTCCATTTGAAGTAATCCGGATGTTTAATTAGTGATAATTTTGATCCTGGCAAGCGTCCTTTTGAATGTCTGTTGGTAACCAGCTAATGAGGGAAAGGTAAAAGAGCAAGACATGTCTTAGCACATTAGTTGAGTGTGTTTTTTTCTTCAGTAACGTTCATACGCAAGTAGAACTCCACTAACACACATGAGAACCGTCTTGGCTTTGATGTGTACTGTACACAACAATCAAGCCACATCACAGAGAATGAAGTAAACCCAAATGAGCACTGGCTGAAGGAAAGCATTCATTGTAAATTATGAAAAAGAACGAGGACTAAATCAAAAGGTAAAAGGAAGTGAATAATACATTTGAAGACTGAGAGGAATGGAAAGGATTGGATGAATTCAGAGGTAAAAAGTTGAACAGGTTGAAGATCATCTGCAATCACACAACAGCAACTTGTATTTAATAAAGGTGCATAGCAGAATTATAACTCAAAGACATACTCTCCAGGCCTCCAATATCAAGTTAATTTAAGGGTAGACAATGGTTGAAATGATAGCTTTAGTTCTGTTTGATGTCACGAACATAAGCATTGAGTCAATGATGCCAAGCAAAAGTAGATTAAAAACTAGTAATATCTTCCTTGTGAAAGAAAAGTGTGCTTGGATGTACTGAATGAATCAAATCTTAAAGTATACAGTAATTCAAGAAACTGTACCTGCTGATAATATCATATTAATTAAGGGCCAGCTTTACAAGTACGTGTTCATGGCTACCTTTCTTAGCTCAAAAGTACCTTAAAAAATGAACTTTTAGCTTTACTAATGCGTAATTAATGTGTAATTACAAATATATTTAAAGACATGAGATACAAGTTTGAATAGAAATGACATATGAGTTTGCATCACATTACATTCAAAAAGTAATTGACACTTACAAACAGAACCTAAACTCCAAAAATTAGCTTTAAAATATATACACTGCTGTTAAAAAGTCTCTCATGGTCAATAACGTTCTATTTATTTGATCAGAAAGATAGAAAAAAATAATATAATGACATATTATTGCAATTTAACTTTTAACAGTAGAGTATATTGTTACAAAAAACAGCACAACTGTTTCCCACATTGATAATAAATCAGCATATTAGAATGATTTCTGAAATATCATGTGACACTGAAGACTGGAGTACTAATGCTGAAAATGCAGCTTTGCATCACCGGAATAAATTTCACAATATTTTATTTATTTTTTTATTTTTTTATTTTTTCTGTATTTTAATCAAATAAACACAGACTTAGAAAACCATAAAAAAATCTTACTGATGCCAAACTTCTGGTCAGTGTAAGTTATCTGGATTCAGACAGACTTGCTGAATAGAATGTGTTTGTGTGCAAGTCACTATATGTGGAATTTCTATCAAGCCCAACAGATGTCTTTTTCTCCACTCCATATTTTATTGCTTAATAAAAGCCTATACTAAAAACACTGTGTTGATGAATAGGTTTATAGAGCAACATGTTTCTCCTGAACTCTATTTAGTTTTATGCTCCTGGTGAGTTCCTGCTACGCAGTACCGCTCTGAGATTACAATAACATGTTACTGTTGGCATCAAAATAAATATGCACTGCTAACATGGCGCTTTCACATTCTGTGTGAAATAGGCCCCAGGCTGGTCTAGTGATACTGAGAGAAAGAAATTAGACTTCATCTTGGACAGAGAGACTGGCCGTCTATTTGAAATGCAGAATGTAGGTTTTGGGAGCAGTGATGCTGAGCTAATGCACTGAGTTTCAACAGCAGCACGGGAACCTTGAACTAGACTGTTGAACTGCACAACTCTGTGGACACAACTTGGCTGCATTTATATGGCAATGCACAGTTCCAATATTTTGACACATTTGTGCATGCTATGATACTGAAGCTTGTTGCCCTGTCATGTTTTAAACCTCAGAACATAACCAAAAAGCATTTACACTCTTCCAGTGGGCACACTTGTGAAACATGTTGAGACTAGATGCTACTATACATATTAATTGCAGCTCCACTCAGGATAGAGATGAGCTTGTAATGTACAGCACCTTGACTATGATTTGTGATTTTTTTTTTTCTTTAATTAGAATTTAAAATTTTGCCTGTTGCCTTGGGAAAAAAAATAAATTAATATGTTTAAACTGAAGTATTAAAATTACACATACAATTATTAAAACCAACCTAAATTAAAATCCAAATTGAAAATGTACAAATAAATGATTTAAAAAATAACAAATATAAATAAAATAAAATAAAAAAAAATTAATAATAAAATGTGTAACACTATTTTCTCTTCATAATTATATTTATATTTTGGTTAAAAATTGCAAAAAGTTGCAAATTAAATATATTGGCAACAAAATGAAGTGCATTTATTTGAATTGTAATACTAAAATTACATTTGAATTAAAATTTTGCTGAAAAATTCTTAAAAACAAATAAAATAAAATAAAATAAAATAAAATAAAATAAAATAAAATAAAATAAAATAAAATAAAATAAAATAAAATAAAATAAAATACCAGTGCACAAAGTATTATTTCAAAGTGTACACTGGGAATAAAATAATTATTCATTTAATCAAATAAAAATAAATATGAAAATATAAAATACTAAACTTGATAAAACATACAGTAGTTTTCAAAAATAGTAAACAAAAAATGTCAATGTTAAAACATGTAATTAAATTAAATGATAGTGCATTAAGTATTGTGTTAAATCTGTGTACACTGGAAATCAAATAAATATTCATATAATCAAATAAAAAATAAAAATATGAAAAATGTAACTTGAAAAAAATACTATTATAGTATTTTTCAAAATTGTTTACAAAATAATAAAATAAGATTAAAATAGTATGAAACTAGTATATAATCAAATAAAATATGAAAATGTGAAAAAGTATGAAAAATTTAACTTAATTGATGAAAAATGTTTATTATAGTATAACAGTAAAATAAAATAAAATAAAATAAAAAATAAAATAAAATATGAAAAATATAAACAAAAATTAGAAGTGTTTCCTTGGCAAAAAAAAAAAAATAAATAATTAGTTTAAACTGAAGTACTAAAATTACAAATTAAAATTATTAAAACCAACTAAAATTAAAATGCAAACTGAAAATGTTTGTTATTATTTATTATTATTTATATACTATTATAATATTTGTTCATTTTTTTTATTATATTTGTTCATTGTTCATTTATAATATTTGTTCATTTATGTATAAATGTTAATTAAAAAAATAATATTTTTAATAATAATAATAATAATAAAAAAAAAAAATCAACAAACTGTTGTAAAATGTGCAGCAATTATTTTTGTTTAACTTACAACTTTTTCAGTGCAGAAACGTTTTAGTTTAGTTTTATATTATTAAATATTACTTTTGAAAGATGTGTTGGCATGAAAAAGGTGTTACTGATGTAACAAAGTCCACAAGGGAAGGAAAAATAAATTATATTAAAGAAATTCATATATAAATATATAAATTATACAAAAAAAAATATTAAACAATAATACCACACCATAGTATGTTTGACTCAATCAGATCAGACCCTATCCTGCATGATTTCCAACATAATATTCAGTTTTACTAGTAAACATATTACATTACTAAAGCTAAATACATTATATTGAATACAACCAATTTAATGTCTTTAAAGGAATCCAAATGAGTTTTCAGCAAAGATGAAACCTGCTCCGACATTAGCATGCTAACACAGATCAGCTCACTGGTGTTTTGTTTGTGTTTTGGCTCTGCTCTCCTGCAGGCTGACAGAGCTGACAAGGGATTTCCTCACACCATGTCAGATCCACAGCTTCTATCCAAGAATGTCCTTTCATCCATAACCATAAAGGTTCCACAGGGTAGCAGTCTCACCTTCTTAAACCTTCCCTCATCCTCCCTTTCTCCTCTTTCACTCGTCTGCGCTTTTTAGCCATGCTCTCTAAGAAAGCAAGGAAACCTGGCTTTTTTTAAAGACAACATGGCTGCCATCTGCACAAAACCGAATGTTGAGGAATATGCGAATGCTGAGTCATAACCAGGAAGCGGTTTATAATTAACTGTCACACAGCTCCAAGCGAAGAGATTCTCTCACTGGGAGCCCGTGGAGCCGCGGTGCGATCACGCGGTGTATTGTCTGCGTAATGAGGCCATGTGCCGTAAACAATCCAGGGTTAGCTGAAGGTTTTGTTCAGGTATCTGCAGTGTGTGTGTGGAAAAGTGTAAACAGTGCTGTTTGGCTCTTGTCATTTTATGGTCACTTTCCCATGAGCACACAGTGTGAATACAAACTAAACACAGGTCCAGTCCTGTCCCTGCAGATCACACGAACACACTCAAATACAGTCCGAACGTAAATACTCACACATACACTGCCCTTCCTGAACTTTTTTCAAACGCACACGCATAAGCACAGATAGCCTTGGTCGCATGGTCCTCGCAATGCTGGCTGGTTTCTGGGGATTTTGCGAGGATTATAGCAAAAAGTACACAGCTGATAATAACACACACACACACACACACACACACAAACACACACATAAATACAAAGCGCTTAGCTGATAACGGCCCCCCACCCTAGTTGTTTATCCCACAGGCTGTGCATTGCTCTTTTTTTTCGGCTTCTTTTAGCAGTTGGCAAAGAACTTTTGACTTTCCTTTTCATGGACCTTACAGGTTGGATCACATAAAACAGAGGCCTATGATCAGGGGCATCAATAGCTCCTTTTTACTGGGGCATGAGCACTAGTGAAATAAAGCTGTGACCTAGTAAAACAGTTCTGCTAAATCCTTGTCTGATTTTGAACAGAGTATAGCGATTAGAGGTCGACTGATATTGATTTTTTTTTTTTTTTTTTTTTTTGGGCAGATGCCAATGTAAAGCCAATATATTTGATATCTGATATGGTTTAATTTAAAGATCAAATTCATAGTAACTGTTAAAAAGAAATGTCATATAGTATTTACTAAATTAGAAATATGAAAATTTTAAAAAAATATGAATATTAATTTAACTTAATTTAAATATTAAAATACAAAAAAAAAAAAGATACACGAAAATTGCTAAAAAATAAAATAATAAAAATAAATATAATACAATTAAAATACTGCACTCAGTATTTTGGTAAGTGTGTATACTGTGAATCAAATAAATATTTATATAATCAAATAAAAATACACATGAGAATTTGAATGACATGAAAACATACTAATATACTATTACTATCAAAAAATACTATTATAGTATTAAAAAATGTTAAAAAGATTCACAATAAATTGTTAAAAATAAAATAAAATAAATAAAAATGCACTCAGTATTATAGTAAATCTGTGTACATTGGTAATCAAATAAATATTCATATAATCAAATAAAAATAAATATAAGAATTTGAAAAAAAATGAAGATATGAAAAATGTAGCGAAAAAATAGATCAAATAAAATCAAACAAAATACAAATACAAATGTACTCAATATTATGACATTTTTTATATAAAATAAATTAAATAGATTAAACTAAATAACAGTGCACTCAGTATTATGGCAAATCTGTGTACACTGGGAATCCAATAAATATTCATATATTTAAATAAAAAAATAAATATGAGAATTTGAAAAATATGAAGATATGCAAAATGTAACTTAAAAAATCTATTAGAGTATTTTTCAAAAATGCTGATATAAATAAAATAAAAATAAATTACAGTGCACTCAGTATTATGGCAATTTATTTATTTATTTATTTTTATAAAATAAATTAAATAAATTAAATAACAGTGCACTCAGTATTATGGCAAATTCGTGTACACTGGGAATCCAATAAATATTCATATATTCAAATAAAAATAAACTTTAAAAAAAAAAAAAAAATGATTACAGTATTTTTTTAAAAAATTGATAAAATAAAATAAAATAAAATAAAATAACAGTGCACTTAGTATTCTAGTAAATCTGTGTACAGTGGGAATCAAATAAACATGTATATAATAAGATCAAAATAAATATGAAAATTTGAAAAATATGAAAAAATGAACTTAATGAAAAAAAAATACTATTATAGTATTTTTTTTTCTAAATTTGTTTAAAGAGACTCACAAAAAACGTTACAAATAAAATAAAACAAAATAAAATAAGAGTGCACTCAGTATTCTGTATGTCTGTGTACAGTGAAAAAAAAAAATAAAAATCAGTCAAACAGGAAAACTTATCAACCACTAATACATTTCCAGTAATAATATTTCGGTAATAATGTTGTGTTTATTTTTTATGTCAGCTGTTTAGTATCACAAAAAAAAAAAAATTCATAAAAGAAACACTCGGGTTCACAAAAAGGTGATCGAACAGTTAACCCACACGCTGAACTGTTTGCAGCATATTAGAATAACTGGATACTTTCTAAAACAGAAAACCAAAACAGCGCTACACAAAATTTATATTTATATTTACCTACAATCTGTTTTAGGAAACAAAACTTGTCTTGTCTTGCATTGTTTCCACTATTTTGTTCACACAATTTGTAAAGGAATCTGGACTGCAAAAAATAAATAAATAAATAAATAAAAAATCACAAAAGTACAAAGTACGAAAGTACCAAAACACGCAAACACTTTTTAATAGAGGGCCTGATGGGGGGGGGGGGGGGGAGCTAGAAAAGCTTCTGCCTAAGATTAAGATTATGCAACTTTTAAAGGTGGAGGTTTATGACGTTTCCCACTAAGATTTTGCAGTCTGCGGGTTTCATGTGCTCCAAGGAAGTTTTATGGATTTCATTTTTATTCTCCTGAAACTCTCTCACTAGCTAGCCTCGTTCCAAAACATAATGAGCTACCTTCCCATGCTGCCTGCTGTCATCCTAAGTATTCTAACTGAAATGAAACCTCATAAGTGACTGATTTGGAAAGCTCTACATAGGCAGCAACTCGGCTCGTCACAAAAATAGCACTCCTCCGCAGGTGTTGAAAAGTTGTATTGATTCCAATTATGCTTGACGTTAGCATGTTGCTAAGCTAACAGCGAAATCAGAAACAGTACAGGAGGCAGAATGCCTTAAAATGCATATACACAACACATACAAATATTGACTTCATTATATTGAATTCATTTGGACTAAACTTTACTAAATTATGGGCATATTTTAGTACTTAATATATAGTGAAAGGGCAATTTATATTATAATATTTCTCTATATGAAGTATATTCAAGCCACAAAAAGACAAACATATTACTGAAAATGATACGGAATCTCCCAGCCTACATACAAAATGCACTGGGACAAATTTAAAGAAAAACTATGTGAGTGGCACTATGTGGCAGACGGCAGACATTCATAGAGAACAATATGTTCAAAAGACATGCTGTGGCACGGTGCTGTGCTTCTTGTCTAGTGTGCAACCCCTTTTAAAATGCTGTCTAGGTATACAGCTCACTAGGTTTTCCCTCACACACTCATTTTTGACCTCCATCCCTGCTTAAAAAAACAGCTAAAACCAGCCCAGGCTGGTCATCCAGGTTGGTTTTAGCTGGTCATAGCTGGTCAGCAGGCTGGTTTTAGAGGGGTTTTAGCCACTTTCCCAGCCTGGCCAGGCTGATGAGGCTGGTCTTAGCTGGTCAGGTTGGGAGACCACCAGCTACTTCCAGCTTAAACCAGCTAAGACCAGCCAAGGCTATCCTCTATCCTCTAGGTTTATCCTCTATATCTATGTAAATGCTTGACTGACAGCAAAATAATAACATATGGCTGGCTCCAAAAGACAGTCCATTACCAACCATATACAATCATTGAAGGACTGCATGTATAATCACAACAAATCAAGTTTTTCCTTGAATAGGCTAGTCATGTGAGGTGGCCAGGCTGGAATTGGAAGATAACGGAGCAGGTATGGCTGAGGGTATGTATTCAGTGCACAGTGCATTGCCAGAACAGGACTCAACTTCAGCTTCACACTCTCAGAATGAGGAAACTGTGTGCAGAAATGTGTATAGAATGAGCCATTGTATGGGAAGCGAGATATGTGAGAGTGTGTGAGTGGGCGTTGAGGTTTTCTTAAAGAAGGTGAGAGGAAATAAGAGGTGAGGAAAACACTTTTAACATATTGACAGGTTTTGGGCCTGCTTTTTGTACTTTATGCATTTGTGTGAGAGAACGAGGGAGAGATTCAAGGGTAAATTCACAAAAACAAAATCACAGGGCCGTTTTATTTGTTATCCAGCCACAGCACGCATACAACTAGGAAACTAAATGTGCTGAAAAAAAGCCTTTGAATTACTGACTTACTGTGTGTGTGTGTGTGTGTGTGTGTGTGTGTGTGTGTGTGTGTGTGTGTGTGTGAACACACTTCATTATCTGAAAAACTACTGCTCTGTGGAAGAAAAAAATGCTTAAAAAAGATAGGCACACACAGTATGCTACTGTAAAGTTTGGGATTGGTAAGATTTTAAAGGAAGTATCTTACGCTCAACAAGGCTGCATTTATTTGGTCAAATATCGGGTCAAAACTGTAGCAATTTATTACAATATGTTTTGAAAAAACTAAACCCAAAAGTATGTTCAAAAGTTTGGGATCAGTAAGATTTTTAAAGAAGTCTTTTCTGCTTATCAAGGCTTTTTTGTATTATTATTATTAAAAATAAAATGTATTACTGTGATGCAAAGCTGAATTTTTATCATATTTTTATTTATTATGAACATTCTGATTTATTATCAATGTTGTGCTGACTAATGTATATATATATATATATATATATATATATATATATACCTGTGATACTTTTTTCAGGATTCTTTGATGAATAAAGCTTTAAAAAGGACAGCATTTATTTAACATTTTTTGTAAGAGTATACACTACTGTTCAAAGTTTTCTTTCTTCTTTGCTTGAAATAAATTTTATTCAGCAAGGACTTTTTAAAATGATAAAAAGTGATAGTAAAGACTTCTATGAAAAGATTTCTATGTAATAAATGATGTTCTTTTTAACTTTTTATTCATCAAAGAATCCTGAAAAAAAAAGTTATCACAGATTCCCCAAAAAATATTAAGCAGAACAACTATTTCCAACATTGGTAATAAATCAGCATATTAGAATGATTTCTGAAGGATCATGTGACACTAAAGACTGTAATCACTGATGAAAATTCAGCTTTGCTTCACAGAAATAAATTCTATTTTAAAGTATACTGAAATAGAAAACTGATATTTTAAATTGCAATATATTTCATAATATTACCCTTTTTTTCTGTATTTTTGATCAAATAAATGGAACTTTGATGAGCATGAGACTTCTTTAAAAACATTAAAAATCCAAATGATCCAAAACTTTGGAATGGCAGTGTATTATATGTATATATCATTTATTTCTGTAATGGAAAGCTGATACCTAATGCTGCAAGCAATAATGCTGCTTAATATTTTTTTGGAAACCATGATGCATTTTGAATAATGCAGTATATTTTTTTCAAAAGAAGAGTATTTATTTTTTTAAAAATTATATTTTAAAATAGATTTTTTTACAGTCACTTCTAATCAATTTTATGAATCCTTGCTGAATAATAAAAAAAAAAAAAAACTAGTTAAACAAATTTAAATAGCAAGCTTTTAGCTATTTTTGGCTGGTTTTAACTGGTTTTCCAGGCTGCCGTTTAGCTAGGTACCAAACTGACCAACTGAAAAGTGTGTAAAAGTGCCTTAGAAATCAAATAAGACCAGATTTGCAAATTCCTTTAGCGACTTGTGTGCAAATAAAAGGCGCAATGAGCTGACACAATGTAAATTCCTCCCTCAATATCTGTTACCTAATTATAACTCATAATATTTCATGCAAAGATATTTATGTGATTAACAAATATTGCCTTTTCTGCCTCTGAAGCAATTTTTCTGCTGATCTAACCAAATCTGTGTAGGTGGAGAAAAAATTATATTAACCAATATTTCATAGTTTAACATGTTTAATCTAATTAAATCCTGATGGCGGATACAAGTCCCATCCTACATATTTTCCCACTGCCTATTTAGATTCTCTCGGAAATGCATCACCGCACAAAAGTTAAATGCTCTGTGAATGCAGTTTTGTGCTGTTTTTTAAGCACGACGACACTGGAGAATGACAGGACAAATTGTATGTTAGTTAAATGGTTGTGTTTAAGAGTGTTCGTTTGTATCAGTGTGCGAGTGAATAGTCATTAGACTGAAATCACAGCTATCAAAGTTCTTGCTCTTCCTCATCACTTACTTTTAAAATGAGTATAATCAAGAAAGAGAAAAGGTCTCTCCGCTCACATTCTTAACAATGACCTTTCTGAAGAGAGACAGCAGTTTGTGTGCACTTGTATTGCACTGTCTCATCCAAAGAAGTCTATAATACCTGAAAAAAGGCCTATACTCTATACTGTGGATTAGCCAAAAGGATTGTTATTGCTGTTTTGTGCAAAAGTGATCATCAGGGTCATTAGGAGCAGATGCCCTGGCTAATGCATTATCGCAGACAGTGGATTCATCCGAAATTGTATAATTCCATACTACATTGTAGGCAAAAACGAACGATTAATCAAAATTAAAGTTTATGTTTACTGTGTGTACTGTGTATATTTATTTATATAAAATACACACAAGCCCAGTATATATTTTTAAAATATTTGTCTGTATATATATTTATAAATCTAACATATTTTTCTTAAAATTATGCACGTATGTGTGAGTATTTATATACAGTCAAAAGTTTACATCTCCCTTTTAGAATTGGCAAAATGTTAATTATTATTGTACCAAACTAAGAGGGGTCATACTGAATGCATGTTATTGTTTATTTAGTACTGATCTGAATAAGATATTTCACATAAAATATGTTACATATAGTCCACAAAAGAAAATAATAGTTGAATTCATAAAAATGATTCTGTTCAAAAGTTTACATCCCCTTGATTATTAACACTGTGTTGTTGCCTGAATGATCCCGCAGTGTTTTTGTTGTTGTTGTTTTGTTTGTCCCTTGTTTGTCCAGAACAGTTAAACTGCCTGCTTTTCTTCAGAAAAATCCTTCAGTTCTCACAAATTCTTTGGTTTTCCAACATTTTTGTGTATTTTAACCCACTCCAATAATGACTGTATAGTTTTGAGGTCCACCTTTGGACTGCTATGCAACTATTAGAGAAGGGTTCAAATGCTCACCGATGCTTCAGGAGGAAAAATGATGCACTGAGAGCCGGGGAGTGAAAACTTTTGAATAGAATGGAGATGTACATTTTTCTCATTTTTGCCTAAATATCATACTTTTTTTATTTAGTACTGCCCTTTAGAGGCTACAGAAGATATTTATGTGTTTTCCAGAAGACAAAATAAGTTAAATTTACCCTGATCTTCTTAATACGTGTTTTGTTTTTTTTCTTCTGGAGCATCAGTGAGCGTTTGAACTTTCTATAATAGTTGCATATGAGTCCCTCAGTTGTCCTTAGTGTGAAAAGATGGATCTCAAAATCATACAGTCATTGTTAGAAAGGGATAAAATACACAAAAATGCTGGAAAACCAAAGAATTTGTGGGACCTGAAGTATTTTTTGAAGAACAGCTGGCAGTTTAACTGTTTAGGTCAAACAAGGGACTCATAAACAACTATCACTAAACAAACAAACAAAAAAAAAAAAAGTCACATGATAAATGACAACATGATGGATGTTTTCAAAAGAAGTATCTCCTCACAGAGTATGCATTTTCACACTCAGCCACTGTGTTTGTATTAAGTTTTACTCACCAGGCAAAAACAATGCAAAAAACAAGCAAGTTAATAAACAACCCACAAATCAAAAGTATTTCTGAAACATTCCGATTTGATCATTGTCAAAAGAGACCAACAATTAAACTGAACACTTCCAACAAAATGCTACTTGTGTAACAAAATTTGTTATTGAAAAGGAAAGCAGAGACTTTTTGTATGTCTTGTCACCACCCATTAAACAAGAGAGACAGGCTCTAATAACGGCACTGAGTCACCAGTGTTTCTTGCAATTAAACAGTCCGGTTGCTTTTGAATGCTACAAACAATTGGATTGAGAAGACATCAGAGATTGTGAAGTGCGACTCTACTCGTACGTGATAGAGGTTTGACTTGGACTCGAAATTAGAGACGTAAAGTCTTTAGGTCTACAAGGAGAATATTTTGTCTGAACATCACCTCACTGTTTAGATAAAAGGCAGTCTCTCATGCACGCTCTGTCACTCTTTTTTCCTGGGAGGATGTGCATGTCTGCGGAAATGCCGTCAGATGAAGCATGCTAGAAATACAGAATCATTTGATGATGTTAAGTGTAGGTGTAGATAGAGTCAGTCACACGTCATATACTGGAAGCGTGAAAGAAAACACATTTTGGTTATCATAGTTACCAATTCATTTATTTTAAAACAGAGAAGCTGCCTGTCAAGTGGCCATTTACTATACAGAAGTGAAAAAGTTGTTAAAGGAACACTCCACTTTTTTTTTTGCTCATTTTCCAACTCCCCCAAAGTTAAACAGATGAGTTTTACCGTTTTCGAATCCATTCAGCCGATCTCCGGTTCTCCCGGTAGCCCTTTTAGCATAGCTTAGCATAAATCATTGAATCGGATTAGACCATAAGCATGGCGCTCAAAAATAAAACCAAAGACTTTTGATATTTTTCCTATTTAAAACTTGACTCTTCTGTAGTTACATTGTGTGCTAAGACCAGCAGAAAATGAAAAGTAGCGATTTTCTAGGCTGATATGACTAGGGACTATACTCTCATTCTGGCGTAATAATCAAGAAAATTTGCTGCTGTAATATAGTCCCCAGCTATTTTATTATTACCTTAGTGGCTTAGTGCTGGTCACATTGGAAGTTACCTAGCTCGGGACTATATTCAGGTGCTGCGTAATATCATTGCGCCTGTGCACTCATAGTACAGCAGCAAATTTTCTTTATTATTACGCCAGAACGAGAGTATAGTCCCTAGTCATATCAGCCTAGAAAATCGCAACTTTCCATTTTCTGCCGGTCTTAGCACACGATGTAACTACAGAAGAGTCAAGTTTTAAATAGGAAAAATATCGAAAGTCTTTGGTTTTATTTTTGAGCGCCATGCTTATGGTCTAATCTAAATGCTAAAAGGGCTACCGGGAGAACCGGAGATCGGCTGAATGGATTTGAAAATGGTAAAACTCATCTGTTTAACTTTGGGGGAGTTGGAAAATGAGCCTATCTGCAAAAAAAGTAGAGTGTTCCTTTAAGTGTTTAATTTTTTATGTAATTAAGCTCTACGTATATATATATATATATATATATTAGGGCTGTCAAACGATTAATCGCGATTAATCACATCCAAAATAAAAGTTTATGTTTACATACTATATATTTGTGTACTGTGTATATTTATTAAGTATATAAAAATACACACACATGCATGTATATATTAAGGAAAAATATTTTAGATTTATATCTGAAATATTTATATTTATTTATAATCGAAATTGTATACAGGTATAAATATATATACATATACATTTTTTTTATAAATATATACACATGTATGTGTGTGTATTTATATGTACATAATAAATATACAGAGTAAACACACATATAGTATGTAAACAAAAACTTTTATTTTGGATGCGATTAATCGCGATTAATCGTTTGACAGCCCTAATATATATTTATATATAGACTGTCAAATGATTAATTGTGATTAATCGCATCCAAAATAAAAGTTTCTGTATATACATTTATATATTTTTGTTTTTTGTATTTTGCATCTACATCTTAAATTGACCTGCAAAATGGCCTTGAATTTGCTTGATTTTTTGAATTGAACATTCAAAAAGGTTTTGTGACAGGATCAGTGACCCATTGAAAAGATTTGACTCAAAATAATGATTCATTCCTAAACTGTTCATTGCCACTTCCATCACGTACATACAAAGGAGTTCTGGAATGAATAATACGATTTGAAATGGAAAATTATTTTGCTTTTTCTAACACTAAATGCTTGAGTTTTTATAATTTTGGACTTGACTTCCGTAGTCCTCATTCATTTTTATTATGCAAAAAAATGGCCAATATGTTCTTCAAAAACTTTACTTTTGTGTGTTACGTAAAACAAATTAAGTCCTAACGCTTTGAAACGACATGAGGGTGAGTAAATCATGGAAGAACTTCAATATTTGGGTATATTATTCCTTTAGGTGAGCAAAAAAAACAGGGGAAATAGAGAGAAAAAATGTTAACAGACAAAGAGAGAGAGAGATGGAGGAGGCTTTGACACTGCAGTCTATCAATTTAATGTGGTGCCAGCAGGAGTTTCACATCTGTTAGGGACGAGGCCATGGTCTCTCTCTGTATCTCTCTGTCTCTGTCTGTTTCCCTCACTCCATCCCTTTCTTAGTCCGTCCTCCCCCTCTCTGACAAGAGCAGGACTCATTATGCTTCTATTAGGACAGAGGGACGCGCGTGTTTGTGTGACTGCCTTCACGATGACATCGCAGATCCAAAATGTCATTTTCCAGCAGGAGGTGACTGGCTAGTGTTTTGCTCTCGCTGTTCATGTCCTCTTTGCCTTTCTCGTGTTCCCTCTATTTTACACTGCCGAATAATATTGTGACAAGCTGATCTTTTGGCCTGGAGAGAGCCGATGCAAAATATGTGTGTGGAAGATACATCAAAAGCAACAGAAAAGGTAGGGGTAGAAATGGTTTGCTGGTCCAAAAAATGAAAATTCTGGCATCATTTACTCAACCTCATTCAACTTGTATGGCATTCTTGCGGAAGATAAAATAAGATACATTATATATTAAAGGTGCCCAAAATTTCCAAAGTCTAAAAATGACACATAGGTAGCGTGAAATTAAACTCAAATGGCATATTCCAAGTCTTCTGAAATGGCACAACCACTTCGTAAGATACTTTATGTTAGGGGTGCAACAATAAATCAATTCTAGGATCGATTCAGCAATTTTCGCAAATGATTTGCGATTCTCTTTTGAATCGATTCTAAGCTTTGTTTTTAACAGCAGATGGAACTATGCGCTTTAGCAACAGCCGTACTCTGCTTGCTTCCAGTTCCTTACACACATACATCACTTGAACCTAAAATAATCATTCATAAAGCTTGAAAATGTTGAAGCAAATTACAAAAGTGTTCACAGTGGACTTTGTTTATATTATTTTCACATAACAAAAGAATAAAAGCCAAGGTGCAAGTACATGGGACCACTTGAATTACTCGGACGAATGCATGAGCACTTTTCTTCGTTAGCATTTGAAGGATAAGTTCACTTTCAGAACAAAAATGTACAGATAATGTACTCACCCCCTTGTCATTCAAGATGTTCAATTCTTTCTTTCTTCAGTTGTAAAGAAATTATGTTTTTTGAGGAAAACATTTCAGGATTTCTCTCCATATAATGAATAGGAATGGTGCCCCAAAGTTTGAATTTCCAAAATGCAGTTTAAATCCAGCTTCAAAGGGCCCTAAACAATCCCAGATGATGAAGCAGGGTCTTATTTAGCGAAACGATTGGTTATTTTCTAAACAAATTGACAATTTATATACTTTTTAACTACAAATGTTGTCCTTGTCTCGTCTACGTGATGCACATGCGTAGTCTCTGTGACCCGGGTCAATACAGTTAGGGTATGTCGAAAAACTCCCATCTCGTTTTCAACTTCAACACTGTTTTACCTTTTTTCTAAAGAGCGTTTGATCATCTTTGTATGTTCACTTTGTAAACACTGAGTTGGTACTTCTGCAGCGATGTAGGGTGATTTTGAAGTTAGGGAAGAAAACGAGTTGGGAGTTTTTCGACATACCCTAACTGTATTGACCCGGATCTCAGAGACGAGAAAAGACAAACATTTGCGGTTAAAAAGTATAGAAATTGTCAGTTTGCTTTGAAAATAACTAATCGTTTCACTAGGTAAGACCTTTCTTCATCAGCTGGGATCATTTAAAGCCCTTTGAAGCTGGATTTAAACTGCATTTTGGAAGTTTAAACTTTGGGGCACAATTCATATCCATTATATGCAGAGAAATCCTGAAATGTTTTCCTCAAAAAACATAATTTCTTTACGAGTGAAGAAAGAAAGACATGAACATCTTGGATGACAAGGGGGTGAGTACATCATCTGTAAATTTGTATTCTGAAACTGAACTAATCCTTTAAGTGTGCAGTCAAAAACAAGCCTAGAGCACAATCCGCTGTTAAAAATTAAGCTCAGAATCGATTCCAGAGCAGGGTTCATTTATTTGGTATGATTATAATGATTTTTTTCACCAACAAAAATGAGACGATAACGAAATAAAACTTGTTTTGAATGACAAAAACTATGACGAAAATCTATTGACATTTTTATCAATTAATAAAAACAGTACGAGAATGTTAGGGAGGGATGATTTGGGAAGAGATTCATTCAGAACAAATCAGCTGCATGCGTGGTTAGAAGGTTAGATGGATACATTTGAACTGCATCATAGCCTACTGATCTATACGGCAGGACATAAGCTAGCATACACTTGCTGCATGGCTCATAAAACACTAAAAAATGTCAGTATCTGGGAGTAAGAGAAGAGCAGAGATATGGATAAGTTTGACTATGCAAAAAGAGCTCAATTCAGACCGGTTTTCTGAGCTCACACACCGAAGCAGCACCTTTCACGCAGTGCACAAGTGCTCTTTTGCGTCTCATGAACAAAGAAATGCACACAAAATTGTGTCTAATTGTCCATTTAGATAAGTATTCACGCAAACATATTCAGTTACGTCTTAGGTGAATATAAAATATTGGAAGAATATCAGACATGTTTCAGTACATTGCATCTGTGTATTCAGTTTTAATGTGATAGCAGCCGTGGCCTAATGGTTAGGGAGTCGGACTTGTAACCGAAAGGTTGCAAGTTTGAGTCCCAGGTCCGGCAGGGATTTTCGGTGTCCAGGTGTGTGTTCACGGTGTGTGTCTTCACTACTGTGTGTGTGTGCGCACTTGGATGGGTTAAATGCAGAGCACAAATTCCGAGTATGGGTCACCATACTTGGCCACACGTCACATCCTTTCTTCTGTCTTTCTGTCCTTTCTAATATAGTTGCTATTGTCTACCAAAAGAAAGACTGAATCACTTTAGTACCCTAATAAAGATTATATATAACCCTATAAAATGGGTTTAGAAATTTTAGAGAAATGCTTTACACTAACAAAAACCATTCGATTTTAGCCGACTAAATCTACTGTAGATTTAGTCAACTACAATCTTATATTTAGTCGAATAAAACTAGACTAAAACATTTTAGATGACTAAAATATGACTAAAATGAATCAGCATTTTAGTCAAAAGACTATGTTCCAAAAAGACTAAATCAAAATTTGCTGTCAAAATGAACACTGTTCCAGAGAGATTCGTGATGCATTTGGAACACTGAATCTAAACGATTTATCGTTGCATCCTTACTATAAGCAAACTTCAGTTTAAGCCTTTATTCACTCAATGCATGCATTCAAAGACTACATCAAAAATGGCGACACAAAGCGCAAATGCCATACTTCATTGATTCTTGCGCATTAAATGACTAAATGCCAGATTTTAGAAGGGTGAGCGATGCTCTCAAGGGTTAACTTGACCTTGAAGCACCTCTTCAAATATAGATGTCATGGCATTTCAATTAGAAAAGAGTCTTCCACAATTGACCGAAAGCTCATTCGTGTGATCTGTTCCCAAAGAACAAAATCAAACGATTTTTCTTATTAAATATCCCGTTTAACTCTGAAATGTGTCACATTACACAAGTAAAATGGGTCGCATTGTAAAATCACTTGTTTTGCATCAGATATGGAATTGTGTGTGAGATAATGGCTTTTGAATACCTCTTTCCTCTGTGCTCCGCTATTACTCATTTATCCACATCTCTGTATCTCCCTCTATCATTCTCACCCTTTAGACAGAGCTCTAGGGGACCTTCAGACCGAATAAAAAGGTGACAAGACATCATCATTTTTCAGACGGGTTTGAGAGAAGACAGGATCAGGAAGAGAACAGCCTCTTACTTTAGTCCATAGAGAGATCACTGAGACCTTTATCCAGTCTCTCTCTCAGTTTGTGAAAGGCCAAATCCATGCCCACTACACAGAAAATGTCTAGAACAGAAGAAGTTGAAACTCTCAATCACAAGATGCCCCAAACCTCTTAAAGCCAGGCTCTCTTGTCTCCACAAGAGACACAGTGACACATTTCTATGTTTCACGCTCCACAGAGAAAGAAAGAATACCGGCTTTGCTTTTTTTTTTTTCTTTTCTCCTCAGCTGCTCATGGTGGGAAGATGAAAGCCCAGAGATCAAACACTTCATGTATTTGATAGAAGGAATGTGAGGAGGAGAAAAAACTGCACCTTTACCATTCTTTCTTTCTTCGTCCTGCTTTCCTGTCCAATCCTTGGTACATGAAACGCCTCACTTGCCTCCCAGCGAGTAAGCAGAGCTTCAGCACCACGGACAGCGACTCGACGGGACTTGAATGATTGAAAGGGTAAAACCAGACTGACGCTTGGTGCTGAATCAGAAGGTCTATTGCTCGGGCCATGAAAGGCTTGTCGTTTAGCAAACATTTTATCCAAAGCTGTTTACAGTACAAGGATAACACCGTTTGAACAATCTCAGACTCAAGGCATTTTCATACCTGGCTAACTTACAGGGTTTTTACGTTTTAAACAAACTCTGGAGAACTTAACTCCAGCAAGAAAGAAATTCAACCTGACGGAACCAATGAACCAAGCTGTATCATAATATATAATGGGAAATGAGTTGCAAAAAAAGCAGCATTGTCTGCAAGAATGCTGTCTTACCAAAGCATTGAGTCCCACTCTAACTGATAAATGATCAAATAAATCGTTACAGAACAAATTAGAAGATCTGCAGGTATGAAAATGCACTTACTAAATGCACTTTCGGCCCAGATTTTTACCATTATGTCTAACCCAGGTTCCTTTGAAAAGACATACCTGTGTCGACATTTATGAAAAATTGTAATACGTAATACGTTACTTCTTGTAATGCAGCAATGTTAAAGTAAATGTCACGCAAGTGGCACTAAAGGCGCATCCATGTTCTATCCGAAACATGTAAATTTTGCAATGTTTTATTAAGCTGGTTATTGTGCGTATCGCAACAGTTTAGAAACGAAATCCCTGTTAAAAATCATGCATCACCTACCCTGCCAACAGTACTGAGGAAAGCAAACATGAGATAAAATGCTTTTGCTGAGGCAACCATACCACTTTAGCTTGCTTCTACAAGTATTTGAGCTTTTTATTGAGTCGTGACTCATATTTCACAGGACTTGTACCTGAGAGCTCCACAATTCAAGCAACTTGAAAATGTGTTTACAAGTCATGCACCGTGGTAAAAGTGTTTTAATTTCAAGGTGATAAAATTGCATTGCATGCAGACACACAAAAATAGGTCTTTATTAATAAATAATCAGCCCCTGTAATTATAATATGCATGAATTGTTGTTGTTGTACTAAAAGTAGCTGAAAACTGCAGTGAATTGTATGGTACGCTTCTGTAGTTTTGCAACAAATGTAAGCAAGCATGTTTTTCCAGTGAGCTTATGTTGACTACGTCACATTACTCTACCACTACACAACAGCAACTAACAGCATGACTTCATACTACTTAGAAATATTCACAATGCCACTAAACCACAACACTGATAAAATGCCACTATGACCCACCACACATCAAATGGCAAAACATCAAATGTTAATAAAGAAATCACATAAGGGGAAGGGAAAGAGGTATGAAACATGAAGGAAAGGTTGTTGGCTCAAGGCTAAACTCAAGGCTTTCATTGTTGCCTCTATAGAATGACACAGAAAACTGATGAGAAGTTAAAGGAATATTCCAGGTTAAATAAGCAGTACACTGCCTTTGGTAGTGTAGGGTTGGTAGGGCTGCATTAGTCATGGTAGTTACACTGCTGCCTTTGCAAGGTCAGAAAGCTCTCTGATTTAATCAAAAACATCTTATTTTGTGTTTTGAAGATGAACAAAGGTCTTTCAGGTTTGGAATGACATGAGAGTGAGTAACTACTTACAGAATTTTCTTTTTTGGGTAAACTACATCTAAAAGGTTCTTTATTGGCATCAATGGTTCCACAAAGAACACTGAACATTTATGGAATCTTTCAAATGCAAAAAAAGGTTCTTTACAGTCGAAAAAGGTTCTTTGGCTTTTTTAAAATGTTCTTCAAAATGGTTCTTTTAAGAACTGTTCAATGAAAGGTTCTTTGGGCAACCAAAAAAAAACATCTGGAACCTTTATTTTTAAGAGTGTATCCCGCTTAGTTGACAACATTTGTGGCATTATGTTGATTAGCACAAAAATGCATATTGACCTGTACTTCTGTTCCTTTAAACAAAGCAAAAGTCTGTGTTGCAATGGGGCTAACCTGTAAATGTTAAAATATTATTTTTTAAGTGCCTCACTGTACTGTAGTGGTGGGCAATATAGCTCTAAAATTATATCACGATATTTCAAGAATATTTGTGGTAATGATAGGCTATTTATGATGATATAGAAAAAAAAATATAGAACAACGTTTTATTGGTGATTGCAGCTGGCAGGCAGCACAATTCATTAGTGCAAACAAAATAAAGGACATTTTCCATCCCTTTCCAATGAGCTACTGTCATTGATGACAGACTAAACACTCACTGTTTTTAAAAATAAAAATAAAAATGCTAGCAAAGTAGGCTACTCTCTTAATATTCAGAGAGACCGGCTTTTTCAAGCATGATACAGAGCTATAGACAACTACATAATAGCCTACATACTAATAACAGCCTAGATACGTTATGTAGCCTAATTTGCGCGCATTGAGGAGTCATTCTCTAAACGTGGGGTATTTAAATTGCTTTTGAGTGCGCGTGCGCGTTTTACTTTCGGTTTCGTTTTAACGGTCGCGGTAACTCAGCAGTGCTGAGCGGGGGACACAAACAAGATTTTGAAAAGTGTCCCCAGTGGAAATTACGCCCCTGCCCGCCAGCCTTTCAAGGGCACTGCTGGTGGCAGGGACGTGCGACAGCTGCGCCGCGGGCCCGGTGGGTGTGTTCGGCTTGGGGCGGCCGTTGCACGTACCTATCGGTGTGTGGCGTCGGAATATACTCTGGAACCGCTCTCGCGGTGTTGCGCCAGTCGGTCTGCTTGACGTCGCTTAGGGTTGGGCATATTTGCGTTGTTGTTGTGCGCGATAGGGAACGTAAATGAGCCATATGTCATCGTGTAGCTATATCATCAATATTGTGAGATGGCACTTTCATATCATGTAAAAATTTATACCGGTATTATCGTGGACAGTATGATATTGCTGTACTGTTTTTTGGTTACACTTTATTTTGATAGTCCACTTTAGACATTCTACTAAGTGTAAGTAACTTTGTAGCTACATTTCAACTACATATCAACTAAATCTCATTATTTGCAACTACATGTCCACTAACTCTCAGAGTAGAATTTAGGGTTAGTTTAGGGTAGGTTTAGGGTTAGTTAAGTTGACAAAGAAAGTGTTAGAAGATATTAAGCAGACAGTCTACTAATACTCTACTAACTGCTAGTTGACATTTTGTTGCAAAGTTAGTTACTGTTAGTAGAATATCTAAAGTGGACTATCAAAATAAAGTGTTACCTGTTTTGTTTTTTTTACCTGGAGTATTCCTTTGTAACAGCCATAAATTATCTGCTGGATTATGTAAATAAATACATACGCACACACACACACAAACACTTCAGGTCACAGTTTTTTCTGCCAAAAGAAAAAAAAAATACTTCATGTCCTGAGGGCAGCAGACAGTCTCGGTTTGGGAGGGCAAACAGCATGCCTATCATTCACTTTCCCACATCCTACTGAGAAATAGCGTTTGACATTTTGGGGGCAGTTGATAGAGTGATAAAAGGAACCAGAGAATGAGAGAGATCTTTGATTGTAGGATGTGCGTTTAGTGGTCCAGGAGTTTTTGTGAGACCAGATGGTCTGCACAGAATCAGGGCTAGCAAAAAAAAAAAAAAACATACACACACGCACATACACACAATGCAGGGTAATTTATAATGAGAGACTATCACTGTTGTCATGATAATTATCCCCCATAATCCTATTCTAATGTGACTCTGGAAAAGAACATATGGCATATTAATCAAACGCCAGTTAAACCGACAGTGTCATACAGTACAAGAGCTGAAGGTCAGCTATCAAGGGCTGAACACCCAATATTAATTCTGATTTAAAAAAAAAAAAAAAATTCTGTTTCCACCAGTATCAAGTTCAAATAGTGATCCAGCCAGGGGTGTTTTATCTGAGGAGGTCAGGGAGGTTGTGCTGTCCTTAAAAAAAAAAAAAAAAAAAAAAGTATGTAAACCTACCTCTCTTTTTATGCTATTCAAGATTGATGCTCAGTCGGATACCATCAATTCTGGTCACATTAGCATCGAAATGAAGCAAAAAGCCTGTCAGGGAGCCAATTTTAATAGCAAGTGCTCTGTTTTTTTCAATAAAATTAGCATCCCTGATGTCAAAGGGGCGTTTTATGGTAACAACTTTGCTTGAGGAAAAGCTGCATCTCTGTGTCTGTAACTAGTTACACTAGTGATGTTAATTAAGGGTTTGATTATTGATTTTGATTATTAGAGAAAAAAAAAAACTTTGAATAATAACAATAATAAGATCAACAAAAAGTAAACACAAATAAAATTATTTTTGAAAAGTGACACCTAGTGTTGAAGATGCAGAATTACACAATGTGGCTGGAGTCTTGAAAGAATAGTTAACTGGAGAGAAAAAAAGAGTACGAAAATTTGCTGAAAATACACACCCTCAGGCTATCCTGAATTTGAGTTTGTTTCATCATTAAAACAGATTTGGAGAAATTTTGCATTGCATCACTTTCTCACCAATGGATCATCTGCAGTGAATGGGTGCCGTCAGAATTAGAGTCTAAACAACTAATAAAAACATCACAATAATCCCCAAAAAGTTAACATGACTTTAAAATCATGTTCAAAATCAAAGGATCCATTGGTGAGCAAGTGATGCAATGCTAAATTTCTCCAAATCTGATGAATAAAGCAAATTTTGAACATGGTTTATTTATTTATTTATTTATTTATTTATTTATTTATTTTTCAAAAGTACTAGCCATGTGTGTTCCCAACTTTTGAATGAGGAAAATTTCCTGAGTGTTGCCGTTTAAACTGTTCTTACAAACAAAAATATTCCATAAATAGTAGTTGTATATATTCCAGCTGCCTTTAATCCAGAGCTGCTGCTGTATTTGGGCTCTGGAGCAAATGTTTATGGGTGAACACCCTCTCCCCCGAGCCAAATGAGTATGCTATACCATAGAGGACCTTAATGGGTCCCTCTCATTACAGGGCCTGGGACAACGCCTTCTCATTTCATTAATCTACCACACGCCACTGGATCCAGCGCATTTAATTTCAAAATCTGTCATCCATACGTTTATGGTAGATTAGAGGCAAGAGACAAAAAACATGTTGTGCGGAATTATTCGATACACAATAACCAACTGTGCCTCTCACATTTAATGAAGTATGAACATATTCATCTACACACTGGATCACATTTTCACAAACATACAGTATCCTAAGCCACACATACTGCAGAGAGAGAGAGACATCTTCTTTATGAGGATGAGTAATGAGTTGACTAGTCAGGAACAAAGCTCTGACCCATGTTGTGAGCAATTAGATTAAAGAAACGCAGCAATTTGCTTTAATTACATGTCCCACACTCCCCCCTCAGGAGCGAAGGAGTGAGAGAACGAGGGAGTGAAACACTCAAGAGGACGAATGACTACACATGCTGTAAAGATAAGCTCAAAATGGCAAGAATGAGATTATACAGAGAATATAACTGGCTGAAAGCTCTCTGCCTTCAGTTTAATATGAAAAAGAGAACAGCGACAAGTTTGACTGGGTGCCATCTGAGCCAAATGAAAATGTATTCAATTTACTCAAGTTCATAAGGATATCTTGACCTCTCTTTTCAAAATGAATGTGAAACAGGGCTGTCAAACATTACATTTACTATATGAGTCATATGGACCCTTTTAAGAGTTTCTTGTGGTCCTTTTTGAGTCATTTCCCTATGTTTGCAAACAGAAATTCAGAAAAAAAAAATATTAACAGAATCTAAATAACTAAACACACCCAAAAATCATCAATTCATTCATCTTTGGAACACAAATTAAGATATTTTTGATGAAATCTGAGAGTTTTCTAACCCTGCAATGCAACCGACATGTTTAAGGCCTAGGATAGTACACTGCAAAAAAAAAAAAAAAAAAAAATCCGTAAAATTTACGGTAGAAAACTGGCAGTTGTAGTTGCCAGAATTTCACAGTTAAAAAATATGGTAGCAACATTTTACAGTTTACGGTTTTCAGTTAAATTTTCAAGTAAATACCGTAATTTCATTAATTGATATATTTGTAATGTACTAACTCATTGAAGTACTAAAATCTGTTTTATACCTTTGTAATAAACTGATAACCACCAAAACCTGGTGGTGATGAGAAAGTCACATGATAAACTTAAAGCCCACCACAAGCGGCCGTTAAATATTAACATATTTAGAAGGTGCACAGTGTCATTCACACAAACACTAAACACCATCATGGAAAGACACATGAAACTGAAATAAAGCAATAAACATTAATTTAACAACATTAGATGTAGCATACAACCCTAATGTACAAACCTGCTAAGAAAAAACTAAGAAGGAAGAGTTATTTCAACAAGAAAACATCACATTTGAAAAAAATGTATTTACGGTTATTCGCTGTAATTTACAGTCTTTTACCGTTAACCATTTAACAGGTTTTTACTGTAGCATTTTTACAGTTTTTTACTGTTAAATTCACTGTCATTTTTACAAGGACATCGTTAAAACAGTCCATGTAACATTAGTGGTTTATTTGCAATGTTAAAACAGGAACAAAAGTAGCAAAGCAATTCTTAGATGACATTTATTATTTACAGTGATAAGAAAGACGAATGTGTGACAAATTTCCTTTGTTTACGTTGAATAGTCATGGCGAGCTAGTTAGTTTCTCCAACAATGCATCACACTGGTAGCTAACCAGCGAGTTGTGCTGTTGTTTGGGAAACGCACTCCAGATTGGATGATATAATGTTCATTAAAGGTTGAAGTATTCTTTAACAGATGACCTGAGGTCAATGAAGCCTGCACTTTTCATGAAATGCACAGTGTGTTAAAGACATTACAGCAACAGCCCTATCAATTACAGCTCCTCATGCGGTCTCTTGAAACCTCTTTCGCTATACTCACATATTAAATACACAGACATCGGGGGCATAATCAAATCATCGCCACAGATACCAAGCATGTTATTGGAATGTGAGGACCCCTGGCTGTGGCGTAGTCATCTTAATAAACAGTAATGCACATTTTGTATGGCCCCTGACCTTGTAGGGCTTTTCTCCTGGATGTTGAGTGTATGAAAGAGATGAGGGATATGGGTTATTTCATTAGCAGAGCTTGTCTTATGCTGATGCAGGGCATAATTAGCCACTAACTGTCTACAAGAGCAGTCCTTTTTCTCCGACCACCACTCTAATTGCTTGATCTTTTTTTTTTCCACCAGCCCACAGTGTCATACTTAATTAAAATTCCTCCCTTTTACCTCTTGATCCTGAGCAAATAGATGAGAGAGAAAAAGTGAGAGGGAAATGGATAGTGATGGGGCCGAAATGGACCTTCTCTTGTTTCAGAGAGAACCCGCGAGATAGAAACAATGGGAGAGTGATATTGGGAAGCTAAATGAACCCTCCCACCATTATTGGTTGGTCGTTTGTTATTTGACCTTGACAGCAGCTGTTCAACTCAACTTAGCTGTCCCACAGGCGCTAACATGCTAATGTATCGTCAAAGGGGATAAGAACCTGGAGAAATGTAATGATTATAGAGCAGTGGTTCTCAACCACCTCTGCTGAGGCTTCAGCAAACTTCCAAGGGGGGCTGAAGATGACTTTAATGATTCAAAATATGGCAAAACAAACATTAAGACAAAACAAAAAAAAAAAGATATGTTTGATTTTAATGCACCTTTTCAAAACCTTTCCTAGATATAAGAGAAAGCCTAATTTTAAGACGGTGACTTCTAGACCTGAAAAATGAAAAAAAACACTCTCAGAAAAAAGATACAAAAGCTGTCAATGGGGCAGTATACCTTTCAAAAGGTATACTTTTGTACCTTAATTATCGTAAAAGGGTACATATTGGTACTTTAATGTGCAGTTAAGGTCAAAAGTTTACATATACCTTGCAGAGTCTGCAAAATGTTCATTATTTTACCAAAATAAGAAGGTTGTTCATGAGTTCCTAGTTTGTCCTACACAGTTAAACTGCCCACTATTCTTTCAGTATAAAAATAGTTTTTTCAGCATTTTTGTGCATTTGAACCCTTTCCAACAATGACACTATGATTTTGGGATCCATCTTTTAACACTGAGGACAACTGAGAGACTCATATGCAACTATTACAGAATGTTCAAACACTCACTGATCCCCCAGAAGGAAAAAATATGCATTAAGAGCCAGGGGTGTAAACTTTTGAACAGAATGAAGACGTGTTTTCTTATTTTGCCTAAATATCATGTTTGTTTGTTTGTTTGTTTGTTTTTATTCATTTAGTACTGCCCCTCAGAAGCCACTGATGATACTTACATGTTTCCCAGAAGACAAAATAAGTTAAATTTACCCTGAACTTCAAATTTAAAAAGTTTTCTTAATGCATTGTTTCTCCTTCTGAAACATCAGTGAACATTTGTAAACATGTATGTAAACTTTTGAACAGGGGCATTTTTATAAATTCAACTATTATTTTATCTTGTGGACTATATGTAAATGTATTTTATGTAAAATATAAAGTGGTTTAATTCGATAATATGAAAAAAACGAATGAATCGCACATTTTCCCTATAATTAATCACAATTAATCGTGATTAAACCTACCTGACATTAAAGTTTTTAATTATAATTTTTTAAAGCAACAACTGGAGTGTTAAAATCGTTAAAAAAAAAAAATTTTTTTTTTTTTTTTTGGAATATGTTGGTATTCTGGCACATTCCTAATGCGTATTCTTAAAAATGTGTTCATGTGAATGTAAGACTAACATCTCTTTAAATATGAGCACAAGTAATGACTTACAGTGTCTGTGTGCCTCAGATGTTCATTTGGTAACCATTTGACTGATGCAGTGAGTAAGTGAACAGTTACAGGCTGATGAGTTTTTCTGTGACTCATCTGTGACTCTTTTTGACCAATTCATTCAGCTGAGCTGGCTCATCTTTTGTTCGCTAATCAGACTACACTGCAGTGTTGACAACAGAAATCTACTATCCATCTACTGTTATTCATTGTAATACCTTCCAGTATTTCTTTTTAACGTAACCTCAGCTCTGCTTGTCAATCTGTTGGCTATCAGCCACCCAGGCTCCAACACATAAGGGACGACTGTATGCGTCAGCATTCACGAGTATTAACTTACCATTCTCATACCATTTAGATCCCACATCTGTGCGTAAGAATGTTAGCGTGTTATTTTTTGCAGATCAAAGAGGTCAAGCCTACTCCCCGCTCCGAGCGATGATGTGTTCATTCCCTCCAACCCACTCCACTCCCACCCACGTCACGCACCAGTGCTATGATACATCCATTACTGAGAAACAAAGACAGGAAAGGCAAGAAGGGCTAAACAATAATAACATATACAGTACACACATCATGACATAATTTTGCCAAGTTGGACATATTCCTGGATCAAAGACCTCTGTTAGTCTTGGAAAGGAATAACTATTAAAAAATGATTTCCTGAAGTGTGTTCTGGGACATATTCCATTAGGATTTTTAACAATCCAACAATAGAAGGCGGCCAATTACCAGTAGAGACTAATTGGACCAATTACAGTTTCGACTAAACCAGTACAATTCCCATTAAAACCAGTAAAACCATTGCAAATTCTGTTCAGCAGGGTTAATTACTGAAGTTTTAATTGTTTGATTATTTAACACATTTTATCTAAACATCCTCTAGTATATATACTACGTTTTCCCATAAAAAGTAGTGGGTAACTAGAATTTGTTTCGAATAATTGTTAGAAATAATTAACCCAAAAACATTCATTAAACTAAATTAAAGAAGTTTGAAAGTTAAGATAAATATATTAGATATATGTTATGTTGCGTGTGTAATTCAGCACATTGCTAACATATTAACATGTTGCATAATTAGCATGTTTCTAGTGTGTTTCTAGTATAATTAGCATGCTTAGAATGTGATTAGCATGTTGCTAGCATGTTTTACCATTAATAACATGTTGTTAGCCCATTGTTAGCTTGCTTTTAGTATGATTAACATGCTGCTAGCATGTTTTATCATGATTAGCATGTTTCTAGTATAATTATGCTTAGAATGTGGCTAGCATGTTTCTAGTATAATTAGCATGCTTAGAATGTGGCTAGCATGTTTTAGCATGATAAGCATATTGTTAGCATGATTAAAATGTTAGCATGTTGCTAGCATGTTTCTTACATAATTAGCATGTTGCTAGCATGTTTGAGTGTGATTTACCTTGCAAATATGAATAAAATGAAAAATATCCAACTATCAGCTAAAAGTAAATCAGCTGATTTAGCAAAACAAATTACAAAAAACAAACAAACAAACAAACAAAACAGTTAAACCCAGCTGATTTTGCAAACAACTAGTTAACAACCAGCTAAAACAATCTGAAACCACTAAACCAGTCGATTCAGGAAAAAAAAACAGCTAAACCCAGATAATTTAACAAAAACGAAAGGAAGAAAGAAAAAAAAAAAGTTTGTTTATAAAAGTTTATTGGTCTTCTAGCAAATCTTCAAGTTTCGCCAGCTAATTGATCAGTTTAAAAAGAAATAGTAACCCGAGTCAAACCAGTCTGAAGGTCTGACCTGAGTTTGGTGGTTGTAGAAAACTCTAGGAAGAGATACATTTTATTGTTTTATTTATTTTATTATACAATTTAGTCTCAGAAGAAAAGGAAGAAGAACCCAATCTTCACTCAATACAGTTGAAGACCCTGGTGCCAACCTGAACCCTAATCTAGCCCTAAAATGCAAAGGAAATATGATAAGAATGTTGCTCTTGCTTAAGCAACAACATAAACTTTAAACACAAAATTTGATAGGATAATATAGAAATGTTGGCCCTTAGGAACATGCCATGTGAAGCTTATATAGATGGCTGCAGTTTAAAAGCACACTTGGGTACATTCTAAATGGACAGCTGGACAGATGTGCTGCTAATATCCCTCTCTGTCCAGCAGTGACCATTTCACAGGGCAGGCCACGGTCATGCTGAGACACATCTGGAACAGGACTTGTTCCACCAGCACGGGTCCAATCTCTCTTATACACACACACACACACAGACTACAGTTATCTCTCTCCCAAACACAAACGCACACTAACACACACCAAATGTCAAACTCAATTTCCCTCATTTAGGCTCATCTTTCCCATCTCATAAGGTCTTTCCCAAAGCATCCGAGATCTTAATTATGGTAATACTTTCACCCACTGGGCAGCTGAGGAAAATATATGACACACACACACACACACACACACACACATATATACTTGGATATGCAAAATGATTGAGCGTTTGCTATCTAGCATTGCATTGTTAGACCCTGCTGGAAGATGCCTTAACTACACCATCTGGTAGCAAAAAGCATCTTTCTCCATTGACAGCCATTCAAAATTAGCTGTGTATTTTGCCAAAATTTAAATCAGAAATATTTCATTATCATATTATAGCAGATGTTTTGCCAGTGCCCAACTGGTTTAAAGAGGATCTTAAAAGTGAGAAAGAGGCTTACAGTTTCTCTCTCTGCTGCCTTTCAAGTCACAGCTCAGGATAGTTGCTAATGTGAAACTTTTTTATTAACACTGCCAAGCATTATATTACATTTGGGCATGCAAAGAGGGTTGAGGTTTGCGAGCTAGCACTGCATCATTGCATAGCATGCTGGTAGATGCCATAACTACACCATCTGGCAGCAAAAAGTATTTTTCTTCATCGACAGCCATTCAAAATTAGTTGCTCTTTCTGCCAATATTTAAATCAGAAATATGTCATTTTATTGTAGCAGATGTTTTTCCAGTGTCCAATTGCTTTAGAAGGAATCTTAAAAGTGAGAAAGTGGATTACGGTTTATGCCTTTCACAACATAGCTCAGGATAGTTGCTAGTGTGATTTAACCAGTCTTTCTTTAACCAAGATTTGCTGCATTCAGTCGGGCGGAGTTGAAAGCGTTGACACGAAGCCGGACACGTTCTGCTTCCAGCAGTGACACTTGCATAGTGTTTGCATAGTGTATCCCAGATGAAGTGGATTAGCTGCAATATTTGTCATACACATATAAGTTTCAGACGTTTTCAGACAGAAATGCTTGAACTTCAAAATCGCCCTAGATCGCTGTTTTACCATTTTTTGTAAAGAGTGTCTGATCTTCTTTGCAGGTTCACTTTGTAAACCCTTGGTCAGTACTTCTGCAGTGATGTATGGCGATTTTGAAGTTGGAGGAGAAAATGACATGGGAGTTTTTTACCTACCCTAACTGTCTTGAACCAGAATACACAGAGTACACACAGAGCTAGACAAGACGATCATTTGAGGTTGAGTACATAAACTGTTAATTTTTTTAGAAAATAATCAATTGTTTTGCTAGATAAGACCCTTTTTCCTTGGCTGGGATCGTTTAGAGCCCTTTGAAGCTGCATTTAAACTGCATTTTGGAAGTTCAAGCTCGCAGGCACCATAGAAGTTCACTATATGGAGAACATTCCTGAAATATTTTTCTTAAGAAACAGTTTATTTATGACTGAAGAAAGAAATACATAAACATCTTGAAAGACAAGGGGGTGAGTAAATTGTGTACATTTTTGTTCTGGAAGTGAACGTCTCCTTTAAAGGTGTAGTTCACCCAAAAATGAAAAAGGTTGTCATCAACTACTCTCCCTCATTTCATTCCAAACCCCTAAGACCTTTTTTCATCTTCAGACCACAAATTAAGATATTTTTGATGAAATCCAAATGCTTTCTGACCCTGCATAGACAGCAACGCAACTATCACGTTCAAGGCCGAGAAAGGTAGTTAGGACATCAATATAATAGTCCATGTGACATCAGTGGTTCAACCATAATGCTATAAAGCTATGAGAACACTTTTTGTGTGACAAAAAAAAAAAAGACTTTATTTATTTTCTTCTGAAGATGAACAAAGGTCTTATGGGTTTGGAACAACATGAGGGTGAGTAATTAATGACAGAATTTTCATGTTTTCAGTTAAAATTTCAGAGTTCAGATGCAACACAAGCTAAAAGCCATCTCGGTCAAAAAAATGAGATAATGATACTGAATGAATGCCCTCGACACATATTGTACATCCATCAAATACTTTTACCTCAAACTCACTAAAATCCCACCCTCAGTACTTACATAGAAATATATACATCAAAGCCTGATAAAAATGCATTTTTAAAAGAAAGTTGTCAGATGGATTTAGCGGCTTTTAACCTACAGCTTTCTCCAGCTGTATATGTATATATACACACACACACACACATAAAATGTGGCATTATACAGCAAACATGTCAAAAGCGAAGTGCCAAAAAACATGTCAAAGAAAAACAGGAGTAGGCAGCGATGTTAGGAGAGTCCCTCCAGAGACTAAAAGAATCAGGAAGCAGGAATTCAGAGAGTCTTCCATGAACCGGACCCCTACTTGGCAGCAGAGGACTCTCTAAGGACTGCTGGGACAATTCCACAGTATTGATTTTTGGTCTAGAAGGCTTGTATCTGCTGAGACTCTACAGTACGGCTTCTGAATTGGGGAAGTTGTCTGTTTGTGTGTGAGTCAGCGCGCGTGTGTGTCGCTTTAATGGCCTCTCAAGCCATCAGCGAGTTAAAAACAATTTCAGCGAGGACAGGATAGGAGACGAGAGGAGAGGGTGGACAGATATCAGACACTCGCGGTACTCTGTGTGGATAGAGCGGTGGATTTCTCTCTCGAGGAGTGTGTACAGCCCCGAGTGTTTCAGTGTTGTGCAGCCAACAGAGATAGATAAACAGTGCTGCTCTCTAAGGCCCGCCATTCCTGGACTCAGTTTAATCAGTAACCGTAGGCCACAAATTACTTGACAGATACAAGCTTCCCAGAGATCTCAAAGATAATTCTCCAAACTTTCTATGAGAACAGATTTTTTTTTCCCACTCCTGACTAAAATGTTTAGGTCACATTTTATCACAAAATCAAAAGAATTTGTTATTGTTTTAGCATAAAGGAAGTTTATTTTAAGACCATGAAAGGCATAGTTCATCCAAAAATGTCCTAAAAATACTTAATTCTCTTTATGCTAAAAATAATGTTATTTCCTTCTTTTGATTGTGGGGTGTAATATGATCTGTTTTATCACAGGTTTCGTGAAATTCACCCTGTTGTTTTCGGATGAGAAAGATGATTTTTAAACCCAGCACTGTCAGCTTCTGTATATAACATGGTCTCTAAATTAACCTTGCGTCTGTATGAATTCAGTCAGACGGCGTTCCCATTAGGACAAACCAATCAGGTGAACTCAACGTCTCGGGAATTATAATTCAGGAAGACCACACTGCAAAAGAAAAACCGATGCTCTGACCCCAGGGAGGGCCAATGAGTAAGTGAGGAGAGTGAGATGACTAAGGTTCATTAGCATAATTACAGCTCTTGGAAAGTTTTGGTTTGATTAATGGTCGACACTCACGCTCTGACACTGGAAAACCGAGGCACGTAATTTGTTGGGTGTCATGAGGGGATTCTTGGTGTTCAGAATGCAGCATCTGAATCTCTTTCATCTTTTACAAACACAGTCTCTTTAACACAGCTTTCTCCTAAGCACACACATACAAATTTCAAACTTACTTAAAGTATACATGCAAAAATATACACATATGAATTTTCATAATTACAATGTACACAGACATCACAAGAAAAACAATCATAATCTCGAAACCTAGAAATATTCAAAACAAACATTTTATGAATCTACTTACACCATTACACAAACACAGACAACGAACACGCACATACTCAGACATACTGTGATATTATTTGGACATAAAAGCCACAATTAAAGGTATATGAATGCCATTGCACAAGATAACATTGTGACCTGGGAAGTCATTCACTACCCTCTACCCTTAATTTTTTCAAGTTTGACATCAACTTTCTAAGTATTCATCTATTAATTATAAACAATATAAAAAGAAAAAAATAACAAGATATAAAAGAATGTCTGTTTTCTGTTGTTTTTTTTTTTTTTTTGTAAAAAAAAAAAAGTGTATAGGGTCGCTAGAGACCCGAGGTATGTAATAGTGTAAGTATATTTTTCGTGTGCAAAAATATCTTATGACTAAATATGTGCAATTCACCTTCATTCCTCGAGGCGGCACTGTTTAATAGACAATAATGACGTGATGTTTCACTCATAACTATCGCAAGCATAAAACAAAAGAATATCATCAGCAAAAGTTGTATTGGATTTATCCATGAAGAGAACACCTCTCCAAAGTGCCAGATGCCATCAAATGTGAGCATTTGCCCTCTCAAGTCGGTTACGACGACAAACTGCAATTAGGTCGAGACCCCGATGAGGACGATGAGCATGCAGATGACCTTCCCTGAGACGGTTTCTGACAGTTTGTGAAGAATTTTTTTTTGGTTATGCAAACCGATTGTTGCAGCAGCTGTCCGGGTGGCTGGTCTCAGGCAAAATTGGAGGTAAAGATGCTGGATGTGGAGGTCCTGGGCTGGTGTGGTTACACGTGGTCTGCGGTTGTGAGGCCTGTTGGATGTACTGCCAAATTTTCTGAAATGCCTTTGGAGATGACTAATGGTAGAGAAATGAACATTCAATTCACAGCAACAGTTCTGGTGGACATTCCAGCACTCAGCATGCCAACTGCACGCTCCCTCAAAACTTGCGGCATCTGTGGTATTGTGCTGTGTGATAAAACTGCACGTTTTAGAGTGGCCTTTTATTGAGGCCAGCGTAAGGCACACCTGTGCAATAATCATGCGGTCTAATCAGCATCTTGATATGCCACACCTGTGAGGTGGATGGATTATCTCGGCAAAGGAGATTTAACACAGATTTAGACAGATTTGTGAGAAATTTGAGAGAAATAAGCCTTTTGTGTACATAGAAAAAGTCTTAGATCTTTGAGTTCAGCTCATGAAAAATGGGGGCAAAAACAAAAGTGTTGCGTTTATAATTTTGGTCAGCGTATACATACACACATATATAGTTTGGCACTAAGTGATAAACTGTTTAAAATTAAGAACAAAAAGTACTGAAGTTTTGGTTGTTGAGCATTATTTTAAACTGTACATGTGTGTATATCTTGTTAGGAAGGGCAATTGAGTGAACTTGAATATCTGAGTTCAAACATCCACTAAAATGACCTTGGGTCCAATTGATTAAAAGTAAAAGCACCATGTTCTCTAAGGCCCGTGATTCATGGACCCAGTTTAATCAGTAACCGCAGGCCACAAATTAGATGCAAGCTTCACACAGATCTTCAAAGATAATTCTCCAAACTTCCCATGTCCTTTTTTTCACCCTCAACTAAATCTTTATCAATTGTAAATCTTGCAAAGTCAAATGAAGAAATATTATAAAAAATATATTATGCATAATTGAATTCTTAATTCATAATTACTTTTAATAAGCTGTATTCAGTGTAGGTTTATTTATTTTTAATATACAGCGCAGTAAATAAAATAAACATTTTTAATATAACTTATTAAAATGTAATTAAAAATGAAAAAATAAATATGTGGAAAATTAGTTCTGAAAAAAGTATAAAGAAAATAACTTCTGACTGTATTATTTTTTATAAGATGCCAGTTGGTCATAATTAAGCATTTAGAAGTGTATTTTGGGTCACTGTACACCAGAGACCCAAACAGCTCATGTGCATTTTATGCAGATCTGAATCCAAAAGACGGTTTAGTGACGGTATCTCCAGCTCTAATCCGATGACTGCTAACGTAAACAACCTATGAGCACAAATGCCATAATATCTCTTCTGAAACTCTGCTAAATCAACTCATATGTTCCTCAAAGCACTTTAACAGCTACGCTTTTTCAGCTCTCACTGACTCACTTTCCCTGTCTGCTTCCTAATCTTCCGCGGGTCTATTTAAGTTTAGATTCAGTAAAAGGCCAATAAAGAACCAGTTTAAATTCTTCATATTGAATACACACACTCCATTACTATGAATACTGAATTTATTGGCATAAGCTGCAGACCTGCAAAAAAATAAATAAATAAAAAACAGAGAAAGAGAGAGAGCGAGAGGAAGGCACTCATCAGCCATATCAATTCACACAGTCTGAATTTCACCGAAAGCCCTTCTCTCCGCTGTGGAAAGTACAGCATCTGGTCTTTGGAGAGAGTGTTTATTTGGCAGGTTTAGAGGTTTATGAGGCACAATGTAATTAAGGAGGCCTGGAGAGAATGCGGTGTGTGTCAGTGTTGTGGGGGGAGCGGTATACTGAGATCTCATTATCGCAGAGATGGTAAAGAATTGGTAACCCCGTTCTCTCACTCTCACACACAAATTTGGCGGCGTGCGAGACAGAATTGTCAGAATTACAGTCAGGCCTGTGATAATAACATTAAAGGTCCCCATAATCAGGTCGTGAGGCAGTCAGTTTATTTGCACATTGATATTTTACAGAACATAAGGCCAATAATTTACCAGTAGTTTATGACTGGATCGTTAAGGCTCTCAGGTTCATTTTTAAAATGCTAAGCACCTAGGGACATGAGCATGAAGCCTTGTTTTAATGCTCACTTCATGCTCATTTATATCAAAAACTTCACTCAAGACAGCAATTTCCATATGCTAAAAGAATGGGAATGTGCCTTCTTACTATTATTACAGTTCTTTTCTCTAGGCATACTCAAACTTCACTTGTATAGACTATACAGTGGTTAATTGTGTTATTCTTTTCCAGTGGTTAATGTATTTAATATACAGTTGAGGTCAAAAGTTTACATACACCTTGCAGATTCTGCAAAATGTTAACTATTTTACCAAAATAAGAGGGATCATACAAAATGAATGCTATTTTGTTTATTACTGACCTGAATAAGATACATATAGTCCACAAGACAAAATAATAGTTGAATTTATAAAATCACCCCGCTCAAAAGTTTACACACACTTGATTCTTAATACTGTGTTGTTAACTAAATGATCCACAGCTTTTTTTTTTTTTTAGGTTGTTCATGAGTCCCTTGTTTGTCCTGAATAATGCTTCAGAAGGAAACAATGCATTTAGAGCCAGATAGTGAAAACTTTTGGAATTTGAAGATCAGGGTAAACGTGCCTTATTTCGTCTTCTGGGAAACATGTAAGTATCTTCTGTAGATTCTGAAGGGCAGTACTAAATAAAATAAAATATAAAAAAAAAAATATTATATATATATATATATATATATATATATATATATATATATTTATTCTGTTCCAAAGTTTACACCTCTGGCTCTTAATGCATCGTTTTCCCTTCTGGAGCATTATTGAGTGTTTGAACCTTCTGTAATAGTTGCATATGAGTCTCTCAGTTGTCCTCAGTTTGAGAAGATGGATCTCAAAATCATACAATCATTGTTGGAAAGGGTTCAAATACACAAAAATGCTGAAAAACCAAAGAATTTGTTGGACCTAAAGGATTTTTCTGAAAAAAAAAAACATGTGGATAACTCAGATAACAACACAGTATTAAGAATCAAACTTATGTAAACATTTGCCCAGGGTCATTTTTATACATTTAAAAAAAAAAAATTATAAGTTATTTTCTTTTGTAGACTATATGTAAATGTCTTCTCTGTGAAACATCTTATTGAGGTCAGTACTAAATAAAAAAATAACACGCATTTTGTATGATCCCTCTTATTTTGGTAAAATAATTAACATTTTGTAGATTATGCAAGGTGTATGTAAACTTTTGACCTCAACTGTACAAATACTCAAAAATAAAGTTTGAAAACAAGCAACTGTCATACAGTATAAAAACCTGAAATATTTTAGCTTATATGAGGTGGAGCCTTTAGTCATAAAGACTGAGAGCCACTGCTTTATATGATATTTTTTAGAATAAGAATGAAATACAATAAATGGGAATGGAAACAAGCTTCAAAAGCATAATTAAAAGCATAAAATATTGATCAATATTGATTCACATGAATATTCACATTTCCTTTTGTTTACCATGGAAGAGGGATGGTAATTCTGGTTTGGAATGATGACAAGTAAATGATGACAGACATAGAGCAATAATTAATAAGGAAAACAACACTGTAAAAATAAAAGGATTTCTAAAGCATTATTTGAGGTTATTCAGGCTGCCACACAGCAAGAACCCTCAGGAAAACCTCTAGGCACTGTTTGAATGCGCCTCAAATATCCTACTATGTACTCAAGAACTTCAATATTTTAGTGCCTCAACTTTTTTTTTATTTTTATGGAGTTACAGGAGGAATTTCAAAAGCATGTTTTTGCCTCAAAGTAATAAAAAGATAAAATAAAAAGCTAATTGCTACTTTATTCCACATAATTGTAAGTTTATTCCCCACAAGGTGACGGTACATCTCACAACTGCAATATCATTTCATGTAATTGCAAGATGCAACTCGTAACATGATGACTTTTTATCTCACAATGTGACTATTTCTTATTTTTAAATTACGTTTACTCTTAGAGAGAAATGGGCTCCATAAGGAACAGCTGACAGTCTTTAGGGATCTTGTAGCAACTTGTTTTAAGACCGGTTTCCATTTTTTAGGGTCATCAGAAAAATATCCTTTTTTAAAAAAAGGCGGCTCTTCAAAGTGTGACAATCTGATGACCCACAAACGGTATTTTAAAGTGTCTATTCATTTGTACAGTCAACATGAACAAAGTGTGAGAAGAATGAACTGAAATGCCACATTTGTTAACCTAAATTACATAGAAAAATCTGGTTTGGTTGGCTTTAATTACAACTTAGAGGAAAACATGTTGAAGTGGCATATGGAGAAAGGTAGCTGTCCATTAGAGAGAGAGAGCGTTAGCGTAAGAGAGAAAGAGAGAGAAAATAAATAAGAGATAAGTGCATCTCTGGCACATTACAGAAAGTGAGACGCCACAGTGACGGGAAGTGTGGAAAAAGGGGTTTAGGCAATTCAATTGAATGCACTTCAAATCTAGTTTTTGATTATATATTTATTTATTTGTTTGTTTTCTGTTGCTGTGGGCTCAGCACTACACAAATAGGCCTGTGACATCCACTGCATCATAGTCTTCCAGCCTTCGAAATTCAAATTGAATATTAAGAAATATAACGGAAAGTGACAAAAAATACTTTTTACACACACATCATCGCATATGGTGAGTAAACTGCATGTGTTGATGTTTGATGCGTAGGCCGCAGTGATTTATCAAATCCATGACCCATTAGTGTGTGTCACAATCTAGGAAATGATGTGATTATTCTGCTATCCGAATGATGACACGCTCCCAAGAAAACTTTGCCAGATTTGTTCTAGTCTATAAAGCTATCCACATTAAAATGTTCATTATGAGAGCCATTTTGGACCAGAATCTGGCTGAAATAGCATGACTAAAATCTTTGTCTGGAAGACTGGCGCAAATGCCGAGTAAATATGGTTGGACTTTTTTGTGTCTTATACAATTGTGTCGTGCTAGATTGTACAAGCTAGATTGTGGTCTTGGGTAAAAGCAAAGTTATGGTATGGCTTTGAGGAACATTTTATTTTTTCTGCAAATTCTGTTAGGACACCTGTAGAACTTTATGCATCCACAAAATATATCCACTAGACATCCTTGAGACCAATGGGATAGAAATATCTTAAAAAGTACCTCAGAACAATTGACAATGTTTCACCTACAAATAGCTTGCTATACTCCTGTTGGCTCTTCATTAGATGCTTGCTGTAGGAGTAGAACTGCAACCCCAAATTTCCTTCACTTCAGCAGAGGCTAAGATAAATTGAAACTGATTCACCTAACTGATTCTGGCCTACGACAAGATATCTTTCACTATCGCTGAAAGATATTTCAGAAAGCGAAATCATTATACGTCTGTCGTAGGAGTAGAAATTCAACCCACAATTTCTGTCACTTTTAGAACTTCAGCAGAGCCTAAGACTCATTGAAACTGATTTACTTCAACTGATTCTGGTCTACGACAAGACATCTTTTACTATTCCTGAAAGTTATTTCAGAAAACGAAATCATTAGATACATGTTGTAGGAGTAGAAATGCAACCTAAAGTTTCTGTCACTTTTTGAACTTTGTCAGCGACTAAGATTCAATTAAATTGATTCACTGGTTTTAATTATTTCCAATGGCAAAAAGAGATCTTTTACTTTTCGCAAAAATTATTTCATAAAGTAAAATCATTAGACATCTGTTGTAGGAGTGTAAAATTAACAGATTAATCACTTAAACTGATTCTGGCCTACGACAAGAGATTTTTACTATCCCTGAATGTTTTTTTTAGAAAGTGAAATCATTAGATGTCTGCTGTAGAAGTAGAAATTCAATCCAAATGTTTTTTGTCACTTTTGGAACTTCAGCAGAGGCTAATATTCACTGACACTGATTCTGGCCTATGACAAAACATCTTTTACTGTCCTTGAAAGTTATTGCAGAAAGCAAAATCATTAGACAACTGTCGTAAGAGCAGAATTGCAACCCAGAATTTTTGGTCATTTTTAATGATTTAACAGAGGCTAAGATTGTATGAAACTGATTAAACTGATTCTGGCCTATGAAAAGAGATCCTTTAATATCCCTGAAAGTTATGTTCAGAAAGCGAAATCATTAGACACCTGTTGTAAGAGTAGAAATTCAACCCAAAATTTCTGTCACTTTTAGAACTTCAGCAGAGACTAAGATTTATTGACACTGATTCACTGTATCTCATTCTTTCCAATGACAAAAGAGGCATGCAGTAAGTATAGAACAGCCACCTAAAATATTGGTCACTTGTAATGATGTAACAGAGGCTAAGATTCTATGAAACTGATTTACTTAAACTTATTCTGGCCTACAACAAGACATCTTTTACTATGCCTGAAAGTTATTTCAGAAAGCGAAATCATTAGACGCCTCTTGTAGGAGTATAAAATGAACCCAAAATTGTCACTTTTAGAACGTCAGCGGATGCTGCGATTCATTGAATCTGATTCCCTTAAACTGATTCTGGCCTACGACAAGAGAACTTTTACTATCCCTGAACGTTTTTTTTAGAAAGTGAAACCATTAGATGTCCGTTGTGGAAGTAGAAATTCAATCCAATTTTTTTTTTTGTCACTTTTGGAACTTCAGCAGAGGCTAATATTAACTGACACTGATTCACATAAAGTGATTCTGGCCTACGACAAGACATCTTTTACTGTCCTTGAAAGTTACTGCAGAAAGCAAAATCATTAGACAACTGTTGTTAGAGTAGAAATTCAACCCAAAATTTCTGTCACTTTTAGAACCTCAGCAGAGACTAAGATTCATTGAAATTGATTCAGTGGAACTGATTCTTTCCAACAATGAAAGAGGCATGGTTGTAGGAATAGAACTGCAACCCAAAATTTCTGTTACTTTTAATGACTTAACAGAGGCTAAGATTCTATGAAACTGATTAACTTAAACTGATTTTGGCCTATGACAAGACATCTTTTACTATGCCTGAAAGTTATTTCAGAAAGCGAAATCATTAGACGCCTGTTGTAGGAGTAAAATTGCATCTCAAAATGTCACTGTTAATGATTTAACAGAGGCTAAGATTCTATGAAACTGATTCTGGTCTACAACAAGACATCTTTTACAGTACCTGAAAGTTATTTTAGAAAGCAAAATCATTAGACACCTGTTGTAGGAGTAGAACTGCATCTAAAAAATGTCACTTTAAATGATTTAATAGAGGCTAAGATTCTACAAAACTGATTCTAGTCTACGACAAGACATCTTTTACTATTCCTGAAAGTTATTTCAGAAAGCAAAATCATTAGATGTCTGTTGTAGCAGTAGAAAAGCAACCCAACATTTTTGTCACTTTTAGAACTTTGGCAGAGACTAAGATTCAATGAAATTGATTCACTTAATTGATTCTGGCCTACAAGACATCTTTTATTATACCTGAAAGTTCTTTGAGAAAGCGAAATCATCTAATGGATTTGGTGGGAATTCAACCCAAAATTTCTATCCATTTTAGAGCTTTGGCAGAGACTATGATTCATTAAAATTGATTTTCCCCAAAGTTATTTCAGAAAGCAAAACCATTAGACACCTGTCTTGGAGTAGAACTGCAACTCAAATTTTTGGTCACTTTTAATTATTTAACAAAGGCTAAGATTCTATGAAGATTCTCTTAAAGTGATTCTGGCCTACGACAAGACATCTTTGACAATGCCTGAAAGTTATTTTAGAAGGCGAAAAATCAAAAAGCAAAATCATTAGATGCCTGTTGAAGGAGTAGAATTGCATCTCAAAACTGTCAAATTTTAATGATTTAACAGAGGCTAAGATTTTATGAAACTGATTCAGGCCTATATGACAAGAGATGTTTTATTATCACTGAAAGTTATTTTAGAAAGCAAAATCCTTAGATGTCTGTTGTAGGAGTAGAACTGCAACACAAAGTTTACATCACTTTTAGTCACTTCCAGAGACAAAGATTCTTAAGATTTTTTGAAACTGATTCAGTGAAAGAACTCTGTCTAACCACAAAAGCCATCTATTACGACCCCCCTAAAGTTATTTTGCAGCAAAACTGTGGTAAAAAAACTGTCCAGACTGTACACATAACTAAAGACTTCAGCTATTAGATTACATAATTTCTGCATTGTGGCTGTTTATTCAATAACCTAGTGTAAAACATTCACATAATGGAGCATGAGGTGTTGTTTCAGCAGTGTAAATGGGTTAGTGTACCCATTTCAATGATATAAGCATTTATAGCACCATTGTCCCTGCAATTTACTGTCCGCCGTCAGAGCTTAGCTGGTGAAATAGTAAATATTTTGCACCAGAGAAGAGATTCTGTTCTCTGTCTAACGGAAATAAGTCTCCATTTACAGGATATAAAGCAAGCAATAGAAATCAGACAGACAGAAAGTCCTGCCGCAAAAGCACAGGGACAGGAAACTGAACAATGTGTACTAATTTGTTATTTTTAAGCACTTAACAGCAACAAATTCTAGCAGATTTTTATACTCAATTTTCATTTATAATGCATCTTCAACACTACAAAAAAGGGAAAAAAAAAAGCTTTTATAAGTAGCTGACACTTACGTCTATATAGTCATTTGACTACACTAACCTCACTGCAGTTATAGCAGGAACAGGTTTGTAACACAACTCCCCCTCAAACAGCCTTTTTACAACCCATATTGATCCATACTGCTTAAGAATTCAACCCAAGGGCTTCTGGGTAATTAATGCTGGCTTTAAAGCAAACATCATCGTTCTTTGGGAAAATGTGTTTGGTTTTAGGGGTTTGGAGAGAGGCGAAAGAGGAAAAAGAGGGAAGGGAGAGGAAGGGAGCACGTAACTCCAATCATGCTGACATGCACAGACTTTGTATATGCATGTGTGTGCACATGTTTGGACAGCTTTAGGCCTTTAGGATCACATAAATAATACATGCTAAGCTATTTAAAAATGTAAAAAATGCCATAAGTGCCTAATTAGCTTTACATTTACATATATGGGAAAACAGAGCAAGAAAACACCAAAGTAAGCTGTTTACCTAAACTATTTTTTTTAGAAATAAAAGTTTGTTTCAAAACGTAGATGGTATTTTTTAATAAACTATGCTGTAGAAAATAGAGAAGACCTTTGTTCATCTTTGAAACATAAATTAAGATATTTTTGATGAAATCCAAGAGCTTTCTGACCCGCATAGACAGCAACGCAACTACCACATTCAAGGCCCAGAAAGGTAGTAAGAACATTGATAAAATAGTCAATGTGACATCAGTGGTTCAGCTTTAATGTTATAAAGCTATTTCCACTTTCCTGATCTCAAGAGGTGCACTAGTGACTGACGCTAGAGGTTGCAGTTTTTAGGCCCGCTCGGAGTGGGTGCGAGTAGGACCCGGGTGGAGGGGTTATATTGGTGCTGTGACCCGCATGGGAGTGAGGTTTAGAGGGGTGAGTGTAACAGAGGCCAGCGGTAGGTGCTGTGCAAGTAAACCTCACTTTCCTGATCTCAAGAGGTGCACTAGCGACTGACGCTAGGGGCTGCAGTCTTTAGCCTCCTTGTTAGTGCGCCCACCTCCCATGCAGGAGACCCGGGTTCAAGACCCGCTTGGAGTGGGCGAAGACCTTTGTTCATCTTTGAAACATAAATTAAGATCTTTTTGATAAAATCCAAGAGCTTTCTGACCCTGCATAGACAGCAACGCAACTACCACATTCAAGGCCCCGAAAGGTAGTAAGAACATTGATAAAATAGTCCATGTGACATCAGCGGTTCAGCTTTAATGTTATAAAGCTACGAGAATATTTTTTGGTGCTCAAAGAAAACATAAATGGACTAACAATGTCCTTACTATCTTTCTGGGCCTTGATCATGTCAGTTGCGTTGCTGTCTATGCAGGGTCAGAAAGCTCTCTGATTTTATCAAAAATATCTTAATTTATGTTCCAAATATAACAGAGGCCAGCGGTAGGTGCTGTGCAAGTAAACCTCACTTCCCTGATCTCAAGAGGTGCACTAGCGACTGACGCTAGGGGCTGCAGTCTTTAGCCTCCCATGCCTGAGACCCGAGTTCAAGACCCGCTCGGAGTGGGTGCGAGTAGGACCCAGGTGGAGGGGTTATATTGGTGCCATGACCCGGATGGGAGTGAGGTTTAGGGGGGTGAGTGTAATGGAGGCCAGCGGTAGGTGCTGTGCAAGTAAACCTCACTTTCCTGATCTTAAGAGGTGCACTAGTGACTGACGCTAGGGGCTGCAGTCTTTAGGCTCGTTAGTGCGCCCACCTCCCATGCCGGAGACCCGGGTTCAAGACCCCCTCAGAGTGGGTGCGAGTAGGACCCGGTGGAGGGGTTATATTGGTGCTGTGACCCGCATGGGAGTGAAGTTTAGGGGGGTGAGTGTAACAGAGGCCAGCGGTAGGTGCTGTGCAAGTAAACCTCACTTTCTCAAGAGGTGCGCTAGGGGCTGCAGTCTTTAGCCTCTTTGTTAGTGCGCCCACCTCCCATGCCGGAGACCCGGGTTCAAGACCTGCTCGGAGTGGGTGCGAGTAGGACCCGGGTGGAGGGGTTATATTGGTGCTGTGACCCGGATGGGAGTGAGGTTTAGGGAGGTGAGTGTAACGGAGGCCAGCGGTAGGTGCTGTACAAGTAAACCTCACTTGCCTGATCTCAAGAGGTGCACTAGTGACTGACTCCCTTTAAAGGTAGTATGCTTCTTTAGAAAGTGTAGTGTTAACAAAGCTAGGTTTTGGAATAAAGCTATATGTTTTGAAGAAATCACATACAACATATACACTCCAAACCCCATATGTGCACAAAGACAACAAGCAATGGAGATGCTACTAAACAGTAATTGGTTCTTTGAGAGGTAGAAAGGATAGCCCAAGCTTCTAGTTAAAATCTTCTTTGAGCCACAGAAACACTCACCCACACCAACTCGCTCTCACTGCTTCCTCTCAAGCTTCTGACAGAAGATTAAACCACAGCAACTCATCAAAGGTTTGTATATGCCTTGATGTCTGCCTTGCTACTAATTCAGAGCTCTCTATGCATTTGTGTGTATGTGTGTGGAGGGAAGAGAGAGGGCTTGTGGGGTCACAATACATCAGGTTTGAGTATAATCTTGTAATGGCCCAGATTGTTTCAGATTTATACCTCCTAGTGTTGGACGCTTCTCAAGAGGCGGCAATTCAATAATTGATTCAGACAGAGGAGAACCTCTCGGTCTCTTAAAATGATTGAGGTAGGGTACGACGAGAGAGAGAGAGAGAGAAAGAGAGAGAGAGTGAGAGAAAGAATTAGGCAATAGCCCTTCAACAAGCCTCGCTTACTTGTGAGGTGACTGAGGAGAAAAAATAATGACAAGCTTTTTATTGTAACACGATGTCATGAATTTAGTCATCCAAAAACCGAAACTTGTATGAAAGACTCCTTCCTCCAGTACTCACTCTACTGCAACTGTAAAAGTGACATAAATGAGGTCAGCAAGGAAAAGCATGACTGAAATTCTCTTCAATGGTTATGGCTGGTTGCAGATGAGCTGCTTTTCTGCATTGCACCACACATTAGTAGACTTTGATTTTAAGTTGTTTTAGGAATATGCTAAACAATTACAGTACTTTTTTTTTTTTGTTAAAAGAAAGGATGCATTAAATTACTAAATAATTCAGTTCAACTGCACAGAAAAAAAATGGCATATAGGATTTACTTTTAAACCATTTTCATTTATCACAAATACTGTCACCTAAAAAAAAAAAAAAAAAGGAAACCTAAAGCAGCAATGACTTTTCTTGTAAAATAACTTTGAAAAGCTGGTGTGTTTTATATTTCTTTTCAAAAAAATACTACCGTTTACAAAAATATTAAATAGAACTGTTTTCAACACTGATAATAATAAGAAATGTTTAAGCACCAAAGACTGGAGTAATGGCTGCTGAAAATTCCTATTTGCCATCACATAAATAATGGCATTATAAAATATTTTGAAATACTGTTTTTACTGTATTTGTAACCAAATAAATGCAGCCTTGGTTAGCAAAAAAAGATGTCTGAGCGCAGATGTGGGTATCTCTGCAAATCTGAGCACAGTTCATAACATTCCTGAGATCACATCTGAAACCCTAAAGGAAACACTTTGTCCTAACCTGAAGAAAAGCAATTTGTCTGTCCACAAAAAAGCTAAAATGCAGCGCAATGCAGCACAATAACATCCAATCAGAACAAATTTAACACAGTCATATGGATGTGGATTTTGAAACAATTACATTTTATGGTGAGTGGGCCTATTCAACAAGCAAGCAAAAAAAAAAAAAAAAAAAAAAATCAATCGACAAATATCACCGCTGATTAGGACAAAAACTCTCTTTTATCACTTCTTCCTGTCTTCTCCCTGCAATCAAACAATCAGCAGCATTTGTCTTCTCCGTAGTCTGAGCGCTGTTAGTAAGTCACTTACTGACTGGTATTACCACCAGAAAGGCTTAAAGATCGATTCTACCAAATCCTCACTTAAGTGAGTTGCATCAAGATATCCACTCACATACATAATGTCATCAAAAAGCAGCACAGAGGCTATTTTTGTTCAGAAATACAAACTCCTTAAGTCTCTAAAGCTGATCCCTGCTTTATCAGATGATAGCTGAGCCACTCTACTAGCAAACCGACCGATAAACAAATAAAATCCAGCCTGTGAGAATGAAATATAGACAAAAACCAACAGCGTAAAAAATCAAGTCAGTCATTTCGATAGCTTTGTTTTTAGCTTTCCAAATGATTTGCTTTGGAACTTGCCTATTTAGAATAAATACCTCTAAGAAAGTAAAACACAAATGGTGCGAAACGGAAACCGAAAACAAACCATTTTTTCCCCAGAACATAAAAGAAAATGGAAACAAAATCCCTTTCAACTATTCCAGAATAAAAACACTTTTTTTAACGTTGACCAGTTATTAGCAATGGTAAGAATGAACATTTCCTTTTTCATAAAAACTATCCACTTTACAACAACACCACAATTCAAGAAGAAAGACAATATGTTTTCTTCCTCATAGAAGCCCATTTTAAGGAAGCTTAACTGTGTTTAATGTACTGAGACAGTGGCTTTGAAAGACTACATTTTCACCTTATTGACAATAGTATAATGTTTACAGACAAACTGATTAGCCCATAATCTAAAAGTAAATTTGAAAGACTATAATTCACTTTTTCTATAGAAAAACTCTATAAAAAAGAAAAGACTCAGTGTAGCTTAATGTTCTAGAAGACCATCTTACTGATAATAAATAGAGTATTTTCACGTGACGCATCATCAATCAGCCATATTGGAGGCACTGAATGTGAACAATGCCACTGAACCAAATGAAACTTGCATATTTTGCTGATTATTGCTGTTGAAAATGATCAATTATTGTCATGTTTTGGGCTGTACTAATCAGTCGGACCGGGAAAAAACATTTGGAGTACTATAGACTGCCAAAAGTTATAACAAGGAGAAAAGTGCAAAAAACTAAGGAATAAAAGGCGTTTGTGGTTGGCAAAACTGAACCAGGATTTCCAGGGCAAGAATCTTGACAACATTCATGTTGTTCTTATCATTTCTGGTCAGGAAGGTGAAATATTAGAATAATATATCAATTAATATTGCTCGTACGTATCTTATAACTTTTAACATGTTAAAATATTGTGCTCTTTCTTGCTTATGTCCTTCTCTATATGATTTAGCAGCTTCTACACATTTCTTCCATGGTTTAAACAGCATAAATTAGCAAAACAACATATTCAGTAGTACATTAACTGTGCACTCCATGCTGTTGTTTACATCTGAGTATCCCCAGTATGGCCTTGCATCCGGGTAACTGACCAAATCGTGACATAAGTGCAAACCCTCTATACTGTCTACACACAGACAAATGAGCCCAGTATCCAAAAGTGCGAGTTTCTAAAAAAAAATTGGCAAGGTGCCCAAGAAACATTGAAAATACCAATTCAGCTCAGAACAAACTGAAATTTGCAGAGTACAGTGCAAGCAAAATCAATGTCATGGGTTTGATTCTCATGGAAAGCACGAAATTATAAAATATAGCTGCACCTTAAACGCACTGTTGATCTGAATAAAAAGTAACTGTCAAATGCATAAAATGGAATAAGATAGAACACTATTTAGTCGTCTTAAACTATTGACATTACTTAAGTAGGCTACTTCTCACATTAAAACCTTTATTAAAAAACATTATTGAAATAGCTTATAACACCATATATGGACCTCAAGACTTTAAGAAAAAAGGCAATAATCAGTTTAATGGTCATTTAGAGCAGGGGTTCCAAAAGTAGGGGTCGGGACCCCCCAGGGGGTCGCAAAACCAGGAGGAGGGGTCGCAAGATGATTTCCAGAAATCAAATAATTTTTAAAGCATTAGAAATAGCATATTTTACCAATAAATCAAAAATATACGGTGAATTAAAAATAAAAATCCAGCATATTGCCCACCCAACTCATTAGGTAATATTAATGTTCAAATGTAAATAATGAGTAAATAACTATAAAATAATATTATGGTTGTAAGACTGTTGTGTTGCTTTGTGTTGTCATTATGCTTGTGTGTCATTTTGCAAAATGTTCGTATACTTTAGGAAAGTGGGGGTCCCGAGGTACTGGCACTGTTTTGTTGGGGGTCGTGGGCTGAAAAGTTTGGGAACCCCTGATTTAGAGAAACAGAATCATATGCCATCACATATGAACAAACCCAACCAACAAACAAATGCAATCATTTGTTTCAAGCCCAAAAGCATGCTGCTTTATCTCATTTCAACATAATAAATAAAAATACAAATTCTAAATCAATCAAACTCACCTGTGTGCTGGTAAATCCATAATGTTTTTTTCTGTGGTATTGGCCATGAAAGCTCTACAGCTCAATATTGCCAACTATTGGCCTGGCTATGTCAGTATTTTAAAGCAATAAACTAAACTAAAATATTATAATCAAACAAACAGATAGATAGGCCTAATAAAATTGAACAACAAAAGAAATATTTTTTTTTAAGTGATAACATTTTAAGAAATATCCATGCATAGTAATTACGAAACTTAAAAGCCTTAATAGATTAAAATAAACTAGAGCAAAAACAAACATAAGTATGAGAACTGCATTTTCAGAAATGTTATATATGGTTACTGAACCCCTGTTTTAAAACGCCTTGATCTTTAATCATATTCTCCAGTGCAAGATAAAAAAGAAGGATAAACCAAAAGAAAGCTGATGGAACAAGTTCCTCATAATACTGCTGAGGCCAAGGTTTCCTAAGCATTTGGGAACAGCAGCCTTCTCCGTTTGACCTGCCTTCAGCGTACTTTGTTTGCTTCTGTTTGTTAGCACTGCACCGCCTCAGCAGGCAAAGGTTGAGACCATGATAGCTCACCAAGTCAGGGTCATGAGGGAGACTGCGAAGGGGGAGGGAGCAAGGGTGATCAACAGCGCTTCTTATCCACCTTTATTTTCTCGACAAAGCCACTCATCTTCCTGTCACTGCTAGAGAGGAGAATGGGGGAGTATGCTGTTCTTTTCTGCTGCTTCCTGCCTTTGCTCTCTCTCTAACTCTCTCCAGCTCTGTGTCTCTTGCTCACATTCCCTATTTTAATAGAGAGCACACAATAATGCTCTTCTGTAGGAGGGAATTGGAAGACTTAGACAAGTGTAGGGAGAGAGAGACACACACAGAAAGGTTGAAAGAGATAGTGGGGCGTATGGAGAGTGGAAATGAGGCAACTGCTGGAAAGAAAGAAGGAATGCACGATGCCGATGATAACAAAAGAGGGAGGAAGAGATGATGAGAGAGACAGAAAAAGAGCGCTGGAGAGAACTGTGGGCTGTAGCTACAAGGGGCCATCGAGCAACGGCGTGCAGATTCTATTTCGAGTCGCTGCTTAAGTTGAGGTCAGTGCTTTCGCTGCCAGACCGGAATGGTAATTAGAATGCAGGCGGATCACAGAGGGAATAGTACCAAAGAGCACTCTAATTCATACTTGCGCTGCCATGTAGCAGAGGAGGTTACGCGCCAATAAGACTCGGAGTTGGGGTAAAGACTTCCAATGGGAATCCACATTAGTGTGGTCTCGCCCAATAGGGGGGGGTCTCCAATAAAAGCTTGATTGTTCGATCAAAAGAAATTGATGTGCCATTAAAACTCAAACGAGGTAGTGAGTATCAGCGGGGGTAACACGGTGGGTGTCATAGGAAAGACTAGATGGATTCAGAACAGCCAAGAAATTGTATTAAATTGTCCATAAATACAATGGAAACTGAAACAGAAGAGACACTCTGCAGGAGGGAAAGAGATGACAGCAGGCTGTAGACGGATGACAGCTATAGCATTTCTGTATCTCAAACAGAAGAATATGGTGCAAAACCATGGGTTTGATTCCCTGGAAATGCAGAAATGCAAAAATAGGGTAAGGGGCCATTCAGACATAATAGCGTTTTTCCATTTCACCGTGCTGCTTTTACATTGTTTTTCTATGTAAACATGCGTTGTTTGCATCTTACGTCTTTTGCAGTGTCTTGCACATGACAAAAGCATCATAAAAACTTGCCACTCCAATTAAAAAAAAAAAAAAAACATCTCTAGACTTTGCATTTTATTTATGGAGTCGTTCACACAGAAAACGTTTTTGCATTCCACTGCCCTGCTTCTACATTGTTTTTCTATGTTCAAGTTAAAGTTCAACTTCAAAGGTCAACAAAATGTATCTTGAGACCTTGTCTTTCCCATTTAATTTCTTGCGTCTCACATTTTTTAATTCAGGAAAAGTGTTCTGTTTGAACGGCCCCTAATTCACTGTAGATTAGATAATCTGTTGATAATTTGTCAACACAGAGATAAACCTGAACAGCATCTTTAGAAAGATTTGGTTGCATTGAGAGAGCTGATATTTAAGAAATATCAGAGTGCTATTTTCCCTGAAAAAAATAGTTAAATAACTAATATTAAGTAGCTTTTTAAATTTTAAATACAAATGTAAGATTTTAAATACAGTATTACCATTTATATGTTTGTTTTTGAAAATATTTCCGAAGAAAACCACAGTTAATTAGTTGTGTTGTTTCAGTAGTTTTGTTGTTAATAAATTGGTTGAATGAATGATTCAATGACTCACTCATCAAGATGCTGCCATCTACTGGTATAATAATGTAACCTGCAAAAAAAGTCCCTGAAAAATACCCACTACTGGGGAAAAACACTGACTCCAATTTATTCAAAAACTAAGTTTGATTTCACACCCTTCCCTAAACCACTGGACTCTTTTTTCCACATTGTACTTTTTGTTTCAGAGCGATGGCACAGTTTCTTAATCACGTACCTCCTGTATTATCAGCAGCTGTTTACCAGTGTATCTAGGGAGAAGACACCAGCTTTACTGATTTATTCATGTTTTGTCACTGCTTTTACTACCAAAACTTAACACACAGAATGACACTTGCCTCGGTCTGCCAGATGGATTGAAAGAAATACACAGAATGCAAGCTGCTCACTGAAAGCATTCACTTTCTGTGGAGACAAGCATCAATGAGGAATGCATTATTTACAATGGGAGTCAGAAAAAAAGAACGACGATCCGCATACATATAGATAAATGCCAAACATTTATATTTTTACTTGTATAAGGATCTAAGCACCTGAAGGGGTGTTTATTTATTTTCTTATTTTATTTTTTTTATCCTGGAAGTATGTTTGGCGATATGCAATTTCTTTTTAATTTATAATAGTCAAATTATTTAGCATCAACAGAGGTTCACTTAACAAATTAGTCATATCTTTTTCACATCAGCTATGAATCATAATGGTATTCATATAAATTACACTCTAGACCATGTTTTTTTGACACGGACCCCCAAATATGATGATCCAAGCCTGATCTCATGACGACATACCTGTGGAAATGTTTAAAAAAAAAAATACATACCACAGTTCTGACTTGTCTGTTGAGTGGCGCTATGACTCTAATGCTCTGTGACATTTTAAAATAACGTACCCATCTGCACTTCACCTAAATCTATCCGATAGTATGGACAAAAGCGAATGTGACGTAAAAATGCAATTGCAAGCATGCCGTTTTTGCTTGTTTTTCAATCTCTTTTCTTTCAGCTTTTCATTGTGAGTCATGTTTTTTACAGGATTCATACCCAAGGATTCCACATTTTGTAATTTTTTTTTTATTATGAGATCAAGTTGGATGATTCCCCTTCTTAAAATATGGCGAGTGTCATGACGGATATCCAAATCCACCAAAATTGTATAAATAATATTGTTTTTGTGTCACAGAATGTATTTTTAAGAGTTTTTCAGGTGAGAATGTACTTGTTTATACTTCAAATATGTGGTATGTTAATAAAGCTAACATCCAAGAAGCTAACATGTGAGACTGTTTCAAGCCTACACCAACTAAATGCACTCTTACATCAAACAGATTTGGGTGAACACCAGAAGTGCCTTGATGCTGAAGTACAGTATTATCTGTATTGATGCTCTTCAGAAGCACAGGGTCTTGACATTGTTCTATTTTCTGGTGACTGATCCACAATCTAGCTCAACTGACAGAGCATGGGTTCAATTCTCAGGGAACGCACAAGTCGCTTCGAATAAAACCATCTCCCAGATATCCAACATGTAGTTTAATATAGTTCATATGCCTGGGTTTACTTTGCGCTTTGTGTTGAAATTACTTTGAAGGTCTGAAGTAAATCCTGTGAGACAAAGACCTGCGTCAAGGTGACGCATTTGCTTATGTTATGACTAACATCGATCATATGTCTCTTTTTAATAAACTCCATATGTGAGTTTACCCAGGCGCCACACTTGTCGGGGCACTGACAGATCATCAAGTGTTCATGACAGTCTTGAACCTACTTGAATCTTCATACTTGAACCGCAGATAGGAATGGGAATAGGACAGAACAAGAACTAGAAAGTAGAGCAAATTGCTGCGCTGAATTGCCAACCAGTATATCAAAGCAGGACTTGAATGACTCATACAATCTGACCCTGAAATGGACTGCTCAGTAGCTGCAGAAATTTTCAAACGGTCAAGGTGTTAAATGATGACAGTGGCTGGTTTCCCTTTCCCAGGGCAGCTCCGACACATCTGGGACTCTGTGAAGCACCACCGGGCCTTAGTCCAAATCTCACAATCAACGTGACCCTGATCCATTGGGTCTGAATGCTGTCCCCCCAGAGGAAGCCTTTTCTCAGATGGCTCCCAACACTGGCCTCCTGCAGACACACACACACACATACACACACCTAGCTGGAGTAGACACTCATGCCTGCCGCTCTTTAGAGGCACCAGATGTCTGTGGTCAGGGATGACATGGCAGTGTGTGTGGGGGTGAATCCCTTTTCCCTTGAGGAAAGACTACTGAGGTGTGGTCTCTCTTTTTCACCTGCTTAATAATCTGATGTGACTGTGGGAATCATAGGGCCACCAACAGGTCCAACTGGCTTTACACACACAGTCTGCTCTGCGTCCAGAGGCACGATAGCATGAAGCATTGAACCAATTTGAATTCAACAGAGAATGCTATATTTTATAGCGATATGGATGAGATTAGGAGGAGAAACAGTTAGACAAGTAGTAGAGATAACACAATTTTTAAACTACACATCCTCAGCATGATTATAATCACTGTTTTGCTCTAGTAACAGTTTCATAATAAATCTAAAGGGGAATCTATTACACTGTGACTGTCAAATGGGGCTTTACCAAGCTCACCGGCTCTGGCACAAGCTCTGATACTGTATACAAACAAAACACTATTGGATATTTTAAAAAAGCGGGCATGGCTACTTGATATGTCTTGCCTTGTCTTCCTGTTTCAGTTGAAATTATTTTGGAATTTTAGACCACCTAGGCTCATTGGAAATACATGCCTCTGTATTCATTTCAACTGGAAACTGCAGTGATTCATATATATGTAACCCCTCCACCCGGGTCCTACTCACACCCATTCCTCTCTTCCTCTCTTGAGCTGGTCTCAAACCCAGGTCTCTGGCATGGGAGGTGGGCGCACTAACAAGGAGGCCAAAGGCTGCAGCATTCAGCGTCAGTCGCTAGTGCACTTCTTGAGATCAGGGGAGTGAGATTTTACCTGCACAGCACCAACCGCTGGCCTCCGTTACACTCACCCCCCTAAACCTCACTCCCATCCGGGTCACGGCACCAATGTAACCCCTCCACCCGGGTCCTACTCACACCCGTTTCGAGGGGTCTCATACCCGTGTCTCCGGAATGGGAGGCGGGCACACTAACAAGGTGGCTAAGACTGCAGCCGCTACCGTCAGTTGCTAGTGCACCTCTTGAGATCAGAGGAGTGAGGTTTTACCTGCACAGCACCTACCGCTGACCTCCATTACATATATCCCTCTGGGGTCGAAGACCGCGCCGGCGCGTTTTGGTGCGTTTTTTTTAAAAGCCCTCTATATAAACTTAAATTACTTCGTCAGTTTTGATCGTACAGATAAGATAAATACATCAATCGAATCTGTAAAGGGTCTATTTTTATTTGCACAGACACATAATAACAATGAAACGGTGAGTTTTTGACAAATAAAGAAAATATACAGGGAGTGCTGTGTGCCGCGTTGGTCTATGTGCTCTTCATTTTGAAACGCGTCACTTAAATGATCAAATACTCGGCGAAAACAGCACATGGAGACATTATACATATAACCGGAGAAAGCCTGATATTTCTACTCTTAAACGAACCATGACCATGGACCACAAAACCAGTCATAAGGGTCAATTTTTCAAAATTGCTGAATAAATAAGCATTCCATTGATGTATGGTTTGTTAGGATAGGATAATATTTGACCGAGATACAACTATTTGAAAATATGGAATCTGAGGATGCAAAAAATTTTAAATATTGAGAAAATTGCCTTTAAAGTTGTCCAAATTACATTCTTAGCAAAGCATATTTCTCATCAAAAATTAAGTTTTTATATATTTACAGTAGGAAATGTACAAAATATTTTCATGGAACATTATCTTTACTTAATATCCTAAAGTTTTTTGGCATAAAAAGAAAATAAATAATTTTGACCCATACAATGTATTTTTGGCTATTGCTACAAATGTACCCTAATGACTTATGACTGGTTTTGTGGTCCAGGGTCACATATAAGTATGTTTTTTTCAGTTTTGCAGAAATGTATGTAGAGGCACGTATTTCCAATGAGCCTATGTTGCTTTTAAAGCATTAGTTAAAATGTTACATTTTAAATAGACAAATTCCAAATTCATATTCATATTCCAAATTAGGAATCATCATAATGCAGCTAAAGATAAATGATGAGAAATACAAATTATTTCACATTGCTTTCATTCATTTGTCATGTGACAGACAAATCAAATCAGGTTTTGCAAACACATACAATTACATAGATATTCACAATCGTCATTTGTTTCTGCTTAGGTTTCTTTTGGAACTTTATCGGTGGCGGAGCAAAAACAGTAGACAATGCATTTGACAATACTTTTCTGTCTAAAATATCAAGTTAACTGCTTGTTTATTGAACTGTTACTTTTGAGTAAAGTAAGCAGTAAAATAATACAGAGATGCCTGTATTGTTGTTTCAAATCAAGGTTTTGTATCTCAGTATTATCCACTATTCTTTAATGCATGAGTAAATTGCACTTGGCCTATATAGACCAGAGATCTGCTGACAATCTGATGGCTCTGTCTATAAAAGGACAAATGTTCAGTCCTACATTTACACATATTTACACACAGAAAGAGGATTACATCTAATTTACATACAAAGGATATTAAAATGCACAAGCAGTAGACGTGTAACGGAAGTAGAAGGTGTCAGTAAACCTACTTTTGCATTAGCAATGCAAAGACTTGTCATGCCAACAAACCATGCTGATCTTTCTACTGACCCACTTTAATAGTGATTATGACATATTCGAAACAGTGGAATGGAATTTATGGGAATAGCATAAATGGCACGAAATATGGTGTAAAAGTACCTAGTAATTTACTTTGATGATTATTGATTAAGCAGTTATCAAACTACAGGTGAAGTGACCCATGGCTGACCCATGTCAAACACATAATGAATCCTCCATAAATACATAAAATACACAGATTATCTGCAGGATGTTTAAGTATTTCTGTCCTCACTGAAAAGCAGTGAGCAAAAATGTCGAAATTTGTGATTCATAATAATTCAAATCAACGCACTGGAACTTTCACAGGTCTGTATCAGTGTTTTTTGTTGTGTTAGGATTCATTGTTTTTTGCTCCTTGACGTTATCTTGACTGCTGGACTTCAAGACTAAAGCATCAAGCAGCAGGGCTTTGTTAGGGGAACCTTTCATGTACCAGAGAAATCAATGCTAAAACAGATGAGCAAAAAAAATGTATTATTTGGAAGGCCAATCTGAGTAACCTGTCGAAAATCTATTACACATCAAAGAACATGACTTAGAATGGCATCTTTGTCTGATTTCAATAGACAACGATTTTCTATATTTCAAATTCAACCTTCAATGAATAGAGAAGATGTTCCACTAGCAGCCACTTCAATTAATTACACAGAGGGCAACACTTCAGGCTAAACTTTGAAATTCTTCAAAAACTGACCTTATGTTCACCAACTGAACTATTCTAAAGAAAGCTGTATTATAGCTGTAATTACAGTTATTTACAAAATATATACCATTCAGCTCTAAAAACCATAGTTCTAAAGACTGTGAAAAGCATTATAAAAACTTTTCTCACTTTATTAAGCACAAAACCACATAAAAATAGCGTACTTAATTAAATTATAAGTAAGAAAGATAAACACACAAGAGCGAGAGAGATACATGATTTAAAGCTGCAGTCCGAAGGTTTTGCCTCTTTGTCGCCATCTCTGTGCTGAAACCTGCAACTGCAGTTATTTATGTAATTATCTTCATCATGTGGGTTGTGCACTGGCACGGAATCTAATGTTTTGAGGTGTATGTATGGCTGTATGTCCCCGCACTGGTGTGGATGTACTTTGGAATCACAAATTCTAGTACCAAGTCTGCCTCTTTTGTTCTGACCAACTGAGGTAAAACAGCATTACAATAAATCACACTATCAATGGTGATTAATAAGTTAGTTCACCCAAAAATGAAAAATAGCCCATTATTTACTCACCCTCAAGGCATCCTAGGTGTATATGACTTCCTTCTTTCAGTCGAATGCAATTGGAGTTACATTTAAAATTGTTCTGGCTGTAAAATGGCAATGGACAGGTGTTTCTTTTCAACAGTCCAAAACCGGTCCAATAAAGTGCATCCATCCATAATAAAAAATGCCTCACATGGCTCCATGGGGTAAATAAAGGCTTCCTGTGGCGAATCGATGTGTTTTTGTAGGAAACATTTCCATATTTAAAATGTAATAATCACTTTACTCTAGCTTGCGGTAACAGTTTTACACAGAAGCCATTCCAGGCGGATGACGTAGGATGTCTGTGTTGCCTATGCATCAGTGAGAAGTGAGGAACATGGACGCACAGTGGGGAGAGCAAAACAAAACAAAGGTCATGAATTAGAAGAACAAAACAAGATCTTTTAAAGAAAAATGTTGGAGGATATAAGCCAAGAGGAGATTGGTTTTCCTTTGCTAAAGTAAGGAAACATTGCTTCCTTTGCTCCTTTAAACAAACATTGATTTTAGTGAGACTCACCAGCGCATGTGCTACACATACATCCTCTGTCATCCACCTGGAATGGCTTCTGTGTACAACTGTTAGCGCAAGCTATATAAAAGTGAATATTATGTTTTAAATATGGATATGTTTCTTACAAAAACGCATTGATTCGCTACAGGAGGCCTTTATTTACACCCCAGAGCCATGTGAGGCCCTTTCTTATTATGGATGGATGCGCTTTATTGGACTTGTTTTGGACTGTTGAAAAGAAACACCCATCCATTGCCATTATAAAATTTTTGAAGAGCCAGAACAATTTTAAATATAACTCAGATTGGATTTATCTAAAAGAAGGAAGTTACATACACCTAGGATGGCTTGAGGGTGAGTAAATCATAGGCTCATTTTCATTTTTGGGTGAACTATCCATTTAAATATAACGATTGCTTGGCTCATATCACATAGAATTGTGGAAATTATTATTATTGTTATACTTTATTCTCAAATCAACATAGCATGACTATGTGTATAGAGTGTGTATAAGTATTATCTGTAGATTTCATCTTCTGTACAGTCTAATCTCTAATTCTCATACCATTCAAATTTCAAGAAATTATTCTTTTAACCCAAAAAGCAAATGTATGTTCCTTAGAACTGGTTTTCTTTAAAATACACATCTTGTGTAATCAGATGCACATTTAAAACTGGAATATAATTTAATTTTAGTCACATGTGTTTCATAAACACATAATTCTTTCTGGTTTACAATCCGCCATCAAAATGAGAAATGTAATTATTCCAGCTGCTGTGAGAAAAGGCTATAAACGATCCGGCACCTGAAGCATTCTCAAATGCGATATAGCCTACAAGCCGAGATGCCTTCTTTATGTGTACCATTAACAAATAATAAAACATTATTACTAGCTTACCATTGTGAATCGGGCTAGATTTACGGACTGCAACTTTAAAATAAAATTATTAAAAATAAAAGTTGTTGTACATGAATACATTACATTGAAGTAAATGAACACTTAGATATATTTTATTATATATTATATTATTAATTTAATTTACAATTTAATGCACAAACGAATACATATACAATTAAATTATGTAATTATATAGAATTCAATTTGCTAGAAAAAGAAAAGTCATGTTTTGCAGCAGAAACCTTGTGGTTTATAAATATCATTGTTGTTTTAATTATTATTATTATATATTTTCTGCATAAGTGGCAACCAGAAATAAGTAGCAACCAAAAAATGTTTCCTTGCTTTAGAGAAAAATACAAATGAAAGCTTTTTTCCTTAGAAAAGTGATGATAAATCATTGCCTCATCAAAAACTATTTCCGATGGGATTCTGCAGCAGACATATTTTTAATGTCAACCAGAACAGAAAAAAGGTAACGCTGAAACCAGCTAAGTAAAAGGGTACATTTCAAAAAGCAATAAAACACATCTTAACAAGTGAACTGTCAGAAGTAGTTTCTGTTTTCGTCCTTGATTCGTCTTACAGAACTGCCTACAGGAGATTCTCTGTCTGAAAAGCAATCCGATTTGAATGTCTGTTTTATTTAGCTGTTTTGTTTAGAAAATGGCATTCTCTTTGTGCCCAGTCTCCGCTCTGCAGGAGAAGCGCTAGATCTCTTTGTTGTTGTCATTGTTGCTTGGGTGATTTTGCTTGCTTGTTTGTCTTTTGTTTTATTTTGATTTCTCAAAAACATAATAGAATTGTGAACATCAAATGGAAGCTTTTCAAGGCGAATAAAATAATCTTAAGCCGGACATTAGTCGTGGAAGAGAAGCCGAGGCGGACTGCCTTACCGCAGAGATCAAAAAGATACATCAAAGGGCCCAAGAAAAACACATCCAAAAAACAGAACATCTGAAGCCCCAAATATCAGATAGCTCCGCAACAAATGCAACACAAAACAACCCCGCATGCCAGCCGTACCTGGGACGAGAAGGTGGCCCATAACAACAAAGTTGCTTTTAAGCCAGTTGTTTGATAAACACCAAAGGAGATCGGCTCTCTTGACAGTCTATTCGAACCATAACAAAAGTCAACCAAAAGGAAGACAAAAAAAGTATATCTAAAATACAGTGTTTAATTACCTTCTCTTCCAGATACTTCAGCGTAATCATGTCTTGCTCTTTTTGCTATTGCCATGGTTACTGTCAGCCGAAGCTACAATGTGAGAACCGAACTCCAGCAACATTTCAGTGGAGGAACGCAGACTCCGACAGAGAGAAAAATCATTTTAGTTTGCTGCACCCACAGGTTGGTAACAAGTGTGCTTGAGAGATACTCTGAAAAATAAAATATTTGGCTATCCAAAAAGCAGCCAGTGACAAGCCCCAATCAAAATAAGCCAAAATTACAAAGAATCTGAAGTACTTTTATGCTCCCAATGTGCTGTATCAAACTCTAACTGTTCAAACAGTTCATAAATTAGCAGACTTGCTCATCTAAACAGCTTGTAATGAGGTCAAGGGTGGATCATGATTGAAAAAATCCACATGTAATCCCACAACCGTTTGCACTGCCATCACGGCAGCGCAACTTTCAACCAGGAAATGTTGGAATGAGAGTTATGGTAATGAAGAGTCATGGCAGAGATATGGAAATGTAAACACCTCACAGCTCTCTAAGGAACCATGTGTGAATTTACAGCAGATGAATGCAGCACCAGTCCGTGTGTAATGACTGTGTGTAATAGTGAGTGAATTTGGCACGCTCAGCATGCTAGTGGCCTCGATGAGATAATTGCATCGGCGCATTAACTCCTCTTGTACGATTGTAGGCCTAAATCTCAGGCTTTCACTCGATTCTTTTCCACTTGCTTCTTGAAAATAAAGACCTACAAGATATGCTCACTAGCACCAGTAGAGAGAGTCTTGTGTTCAGATTTTCAAAAGCCAAGTTGAGCCAAGTTTCTTTGGTTTTGGATTTCAATACTGATGCAATATCGAGGAGATATAAATCCTATAAAGTGTTTATGTTTAACTAGATGTTATATTCTATTCAGCTGGAAAATGAATGTGCATTTAAGGTGAAAAAAAAAACTTTAATGTCAAATAACTCTGTAAGAATAAAGAAATATAACTACAGAAGTGACTTTACAATTTATTTAGCTTGAAAATAAATGTGAATTATACTTTGAAGTTAAAAAAATACTTTTTTATTATTAAATATAGTGCTTTTTTGACTACTGATTTCACGTTATTTATTTTAATAGCAAATATTTTGTAGAATATTTTTGCCTAAAGTGTTAGATCGCCTAAAAATGTTAAAAGTTTGATCATTTTCTGTAATTGTTGTTAATGATATAGGAAGAGTTCAGATGCAAAAATGAGATGATATTGAGTGAATCTTTCGACACATATTATACGTCCATCAAATACTTTTACTTCAAACTCGCTAAAATCCCACCCTCAGCCCAATCAGAAGTACCAGTACTTACTTACATAGAAACCTATACATCGGAGCCTGATAAAAATGCATTTTTTAAAGAAAGATGTCAGATGGATCATACTGAACAACAACATAAATCTGATATGCTGTTTTGTTCAAATGAAATCTTAAAAATGCTGGCTATTAAACACACACACACACACAGATCTCTTTTTTATTTTTATTAAATATAGTCCTTTTTTTTTAACCACTGATTTTACATTTTATTAACTTTAATAACAAATATTTGTGTAGAACTTTTTTGCCTAAAATATTAGATCATTTTTTGTAATTTTCTGTTGCTAATGATATATGATGAACAAAAACATAAATCTGATCATATACAGTTTCGGTCAAGTTAAACCATGAAAATTCTAGCTATTAAAAACACACACACACACACACACACACACACACACACACACACACACACACACACACACACTTATTTTCTTTATTATTAAATATAGTGAATTTTTAACCACCGATTTTACATTTTATTTACTTTAAAAACAAATATTTGTGTAGAACTTTTTAACTAAAATGTTAGACGTTTGATCATTTTTTGTAATTTTGTGTTGTTAATGATATATGATGAACAAAAACATAAATCTGATCATATACAGTTTTGGTCAAATTAAACTATGAAAATTCTGGCTATTAAACACACAGACACACACACACACACACACACACACACACACACTTCTTTTCTTTGTTATTAAATATAGTGAATTTTTAACCACTGATTTTACATTTTATTCACTTTAATAACAAATATTTGTGTAGAACTTTTTAACTAAAATGTTAGACGTTTGGTCATTTTTTTTAATTTTGTGTTGTTAATGATATATGATGAACAAAAACATAGAATATTTTTGCCTAAAATGTTAGAAGTTAGAAGTTTAATAATTTTCTATAATTGTTGTTTAACTATATATGATAAACAACAACAGAAATCTGATATCCTGATATAAACCTTAAAAATTCTGGCTATTAAACACACACACACACACACACACACATTTCTTTTTTTTTTTTTTTCTTTTTTAAATATTTTACATTTTATTTACTTTAATAACAAATATGTGTGTAGAACATTTTTGATCATTTTTTGCAATTGTTGTTAATGATATATGATTAACAAAAGCATCTGATCATTTTGCCTAAAATCCTATATTGCCTAAAATGTTAGAAGTTTGATCATTTTTTGTAATTGTTGTTAATGATATACAGTCAACCCAAAATTTATTTATAGACACCTTCAACATTTCTCACATTTTTGAAGTTTATTTGCTATAGTTTTGAAAATGGTAACAAGGTATGAAAGGACTCAAAGTTAAACTGTCAGAACAAATTCATCTTGATAATCACAAATGAATTACAGTTGAACCAAAATTTATTCAGACACCTTCAAAATTTCTCACATTATCACATTCACTTTAGTTTAGAAAATGTTAATAAAATATGAAAACTCAAGAGTTAAACTGTGTCAGAACAAATTCATCTTGATTATGTCAGACTTTTAGGTCAAATGAAATGCTAAAAATGCTGCTTACTAAATATACAGTTAAATGGCTGCAATTAACCATTTCTCTGCTTTTATGAAGAAAAATGATACAAATATGAATAAAAGCTCTGGGGCTTGATTGACAGATCCATTGACAAAAGGTTCAAATTATTAAAATTAATCATTTGCAAAGTACTACGTACGCATGGTCTATAAAGGTAAGAAGAAACCTAAAGATGAGCAGAGTGAATTTGCTGTTTGAATGTGCAGGTTAATTGCATTGGCACCTTGCATTTTGATACGTATCTTTGTCATTCCCTTAGTTAATTATTTGAAATAGAAATGACCGAAGACAAGTGCTAATAGTGTATGCTCTCCAGAGGGGTCAAGGCAGATGTAGAGTCGAAAAAGCAAGGCGAGAGAGAGAGATGAGAAAGGGGTCACGGGGTATTAAAGCTTAGAAGTGAGAGGTGTAGAGAAAGCGACTTACTGAGAGTTTGAGGTAAGAGAATGAGAAATATAATTGAATTGAAGTTTCAAATGAAGGAGAGAGATGGAAAGAACGATAGAAAGAAGAGTCTGGCCTCTGGTATCTTCTGTCACTCTGTAATGCAGCTGGTTTTGCAGCAGCCGTATGGCCCATCTCACCGTGCCACTCGCTTCATTTGGCTCATGATGTGGCCCATCAGCCTAGAACCTAGAGTGGGCATTTCTCTCTTTTGCTGCCTTCTCACTTCTTAGCTCTTTCTGTGACCATTCAAAGCTGCTATTATCTTGTCACTGCCCAGTTGTAGCCTCACAGTGGGAGATCATTGCTACAGAACTGTCCCTCTCCTCAAGAAAAAAAAAAAAAAAAGAAAGAGTTGAGGAAACTCAAAATATCATTGAAACCACAATGCAAGAGATTTGTGACTTTTCTCATGATTTTAAACTAGCTGTGCACTAAAACAGCTGAGGAAACTTTTTGAGCTTTTTCAACCAGTGTAAATGTTCACTGAATGTTTCTTTCTGACAGCATAATTCAGTGACTACAACTTTATGTTAGCAATCTTGTTATTCACAGTTTTGAGTACTGTTTGCATTTCGGTCAACAAGGTTTTGTTACATCATAACGGATTTGAAACTTAAAAATTGTAATGATTTGCCATTAGTGGGTGATCTCAGGGAGCTTATGAACCAGTGTGTATGTGTTTTTTTTTTTGTTTTGTTTTGTTTTTTGTACCTGATCGGATCAGTTTTATAAATTTGTATACCTTGTTAATGACATATTTGTATAACGAAAAGGAAGTGTTCTAGTTAAAAGTTTCTTATTAGCAATTAAATTTGTTTATGTCTCTGCAAATCATTTTACCTCAGACTGCTTTCTGAACGAGGGATGATTCAAGACAGGTTTTGCTAGATAAAAGTTAAATCTCAAGAATGGATCAGTTCCCACTGTTTTATGATCCAGTTGCACCTCCAGAAGAAGTAAGTCTCACATTTTATATATATATATTTTTAATGATTATTTGCAAATCATCTTTCCTCTTCCAAAGAAGAGAGGGGTGAGCAAGTTTTTGACATGGTAAAATAGGGTGTTGCTTTACATGACCACTGAGGAATTTTAAACAAAGTATGTTACAGACATTTCCTGAGGACCCTAAAGAATCATATCAACTTGTGGAAAATTGGCATTCGATGTCCTCTTTAATAAAGTACATATGTGACACTGGACCCCAAAGTAGCATCTTAAGTAGCATGGGTATATTTGTAGCAATAGCCAAAAATACAATGTATGGGTCAAAATTATCACTTTTTCATTCATGCCAAAAATCATTAGGATGTTAAGATCATGTTGCATGAAAATATTTTGTAAATTTACTACCATTAATATGTCAAAACCTATTTTTTGATTTGATTATATATGCATTGCTAAAAACGTCATTTGGACAACTTTAAAGCCATTATATATATATATATATATATATACAAACCATACATACAAGCTCTTTTTTTTTCCAGTTTCATAAAATTGATCTTTATGACTAGTTTTGTGGCCCAGGGTCAAATATTATACAGTCTCTTCTTATTTAATCTTCTTGGATGATTTGTTCACTGCAATTAATAGATTGCACTTTCAATAAAACATTTGCAATTGGTTTGTAAAAGCTGTATGTATTTTTTGTTTTTGTTTTACTAAAAGTTTTTAATGAACACTTTTTCTTTTAGTGCTGTAAGAGGCAAATATTTTTGACACTTTGAATCAATTGCTCCACAAAATGATTTGCTATTATGAAGTGCTTGACGCACCACATGCTGGTGATTCCTGCTGGTCAAAATTGTGTAAATGCAGCAAAACCTCAGGCTAAAGATGCATAAAAACCCCTTGGACACATCAACTGCAAATGTTGTATTGAAAGTTCAGACTACGAAATGCAGTAACAAGTCATCAAATTGAATTAAAAATGAAGTAACAATATGTGTTCTTTTGTTCATTTGCGGGGCTTGATTTGTTTGTTTGGTGGAAGGCTTGGCTAAACAGGCCAATAAGAGAATATTAACTACTACTTTTACTTTTTTTTATGCAAATGTGATTTAAAAATGTCTACACATTTAAAGAACTCACTGATATTACCCCCTAGACACAAACTGATAAGATTTCAAAACATTTTGAAATGGTTATAAACTAACATTTTCTAAAATAACATGGCAGTTTAATACACGCTCCAATCCACTGGTTTGAAACAAATGATTTGCAAAGATTTTTGTTTCTTACAATCCTCATGCATTTGGAGTGTATTGTTGTGAGGGTCAGTCTGTACAACTATCCAATCAGCTACAACAGAAACTCACACAATATTACACTTTCAAAAAGGGCTGCGTGTCTTAGACACAGGTTGGGTTTAAAATCACAGATGATTTAATCTATGCAAAGATGGTTTACTCAAACAAACAGTTCATTCTGGCAAACATGAGAGGTTTGGTTACCATGGCCACCTATTGGTAAAACAATGCCTGCAATTAGCTGAGCTTTTCTGATATTGCAATTGCAATTATAATGTGTGCGGTAATAGATTAAGGTCAGTGATTTATGGTGTAAATTAAACCGCAATTAAAGCAGAGTTCATTTTCTTCTTTGTAATACGAGAGCAATGTTAAATCGAAATTGCATCAAAACAATAGATTTGAACCGCTGTAATGTCCGAACTACGCCACGCATTATGAACCAACTAATCGCCAGTTTTCCTCCTCTGTGATGGTAACCTTTTCTTAACATCACCTGTTCAGATGACACACTGAAATGCTTCTTTTCTTTCCTGTTACACACTCAAGGCTATCTGGGGGAAATGTTTAACACAACTCTTTTATTCCTCTGTCCTTCAGCTATAATATATATTAATCATTTGATACTGCTGTTACTGAGAGTTGCGTTGTAATCGGACTGCCCTTTCCCACTGGCAGAGTTAATTAAGTGTAAAATGGATGGAGGTGGGAGGGACGGGAGGGGTGGGGGGACGATGGGAACGAAAGCTTGGCAAAGACCCCGATACTCGAAGCACTGAGTCTACTGAGGGGATCAGGACACCGATGGGGCCTTCATCTGCCACTCAAACTCGGACCAGCACAGCAAACTTAAGAGAAGATGGATTACGGCCATTTGTGATGCTATTAGTGCTATTGAGTGGGTCTGTTGCTCACCGCAGCTTTTACTGGCCGGTCTAGGATCAGCATGCTGAGTGCTGACATTGAAGACCAAAGCAAGCTGCCCATTTGGTTTCCAAGAAAGAATGACTCTCTGAAAAATTTGTTTTATTGCAATATGGCCAAAACAAAAAAAAAATTAAAAAGGTCATTGCCACAATGATTTTTTAACAGACCTCCTAAAGCATGTTGTGAGTTTGGTGGTAGGTAATTGAGAATGAATAGGGGAAAGTCACTTGAGAGAGGGCAATGTGTCCATTGCGATATTACTTGTTATTTACGGCTGTGATTAGTTCATGTGATCCTGCCTCTTGTGTTTGTGCACATTCCATGTTCGCAAATCAATATAATAGAGTTAATGGGAAGACTGATTGTGACCCTGGACCACAAAACCAGTCTTAAGCAGCACAGGTATTTTTGTAGCAATAGCCAAAAATACATTGTATGGGTCAAAATTATGGATTTTTCTTTTATGCCAAAAATCATTAGGATACTAAGTAAAGATCATGTTCCATGAAGATATTTTGTAAAATTTCCAACCATAAATATATCAAAACTTAATTTTGATTAGTAAAATGCATTGCTAAGAACTTAATTTGGACAACTTTTTGATTTTCTGCACCCTCAGATTCCAGATTTTCAATCAGTTTCAATTTCAGAAAATTGATCCTTATGACTGGTTTTGTGGTCCAGGGTCACACTTTAAAAAGTAAACAACTCACACACTTAGATATAACAACTCAAAATAACACTTAAAATAGCATGAAAACATGATCTCTGGGAGTTTTTATTCAATAATCAGTGAAATTTGAAGTAAATCTTTGTGTCTGTGACCTTTTACAGAGCTTTGATGACTGATGATCCGAAATGCTCTAAAATAGTTCAAAGTTAACTATTAAAAAGAACAGCTGAACAAGTTCACAAATAAAATATATAGCTTAAATTGTTACTGCCGTAAGTTAATTAATGAATTATTTTTGAATAGATGTAAAATGCTTAAAAACACTAATTTGATGAGTTTTATACTTGGCTTTAATAAGTAGAATATTAAATATTGATATTGAGTTTTGTGCTGTTGTTGTTGTTGTTGTTGTTGTTGTTGTTTTCTGGTATTGTAATGTTTATTTAACCAAAAAAAAAAAAAAATGTGGTTGAGTATTTACATGTTATGTAAACAAAATCCACTCAGAAATGCATGTAATTTTTACAATTAATTACAAAGAAATGGCTAGAAACACACTGAATTACATGTATGGTGAGCATATGTATGCTTTTTACCCATGTCCTAAAATTTTTTGACTTTGTTTTTCTGATGTCAGTCTTTCTACATGCTTATTTGCATTGCTTTGACTGTTCTCTCACCTTCACACATGCCACGATTGGTCGATGTACAGTGCTTTCACACTATTGGTCAAACTACTCTTCAGTCAATACCTTCAAAATATGAAAACAACAGGAAAACCAAGCTAAAACCCAGACTTTTTAGGCAATTTAGAAATTTGGGTGAAACAATGATATATGGTCATCCTAATTAAATGTGACATTTTAAAGTAGAAATACTAACATTTTATTTTCTTGTAAAATGTAGCCCTAACATTTCGGGTAAAAAAAAAAAAGAAGTATTTTTACATTTTCACAGTGTACAACAAAAATCAATGGGGTCCAAAACAACATTGGACCTAACTGACTTTCAACGTTTGACAAAAAAACTGATATTTTTTTAGAATATATGCTTTTGTATTTGGGAATTATAAGAAAGAGAGTGAGTAAATAGTGACAGAATGTAATTTTTGGGTGACCTGTCTCTAAACCAATGGAGTGAAGGTTCGCACAATTATTAATGCGTTTCTCACTTTTTCTCACTATGTTTTAAATCTGTCGTCAAAGTTTGCAGTCCAACCCAAGCTTTTTTCGGCCCCTTCTGAGGGAACTTTCACAGAGGTGGTAAAGGATTGGCAGTAAATTGAAATGACACTCCAAGAGATTAAGAAAGGCATTTCATCAGCGTCTGAATTCATAGGACACATACGCCTCCAGATAAGAGGCGAACCAGAGATGCCAGTTTAATTAAAACTATCGCTGAACAACCCTGTTAAGGATAGAGAACTGTTTGCCTCATCAACACTGTTTTTAATGACTCCCCTATCTCCAAATCTATTCTTGTCCTGTTGTCTAATGAAAAGAGGCCACTGGTGATACTTCACAGAGTTCATGTAACATGTTTACATGTTATCATGATTCATTAGAAAAGTAATAACAAGAAGAATGTGCAATTACAAACAGCTCCACAAAGCAATTACATATCAAGTACATGTTGTTCATTAGAAGTACCCTGCTTAATTAATTAGAGAGAATTACATGAAAACTAATGTAAGTGTGACAGTGTCGCTACACATGAGTTGCTGTTATATAAAAGCTCTTGATCAATTCATTGAAATTCGCAAAGCTGATTCAGTAGATGCAATACATCATCAATGCTTCCCCATAATCATTTCTATACAACTGTAAAAAATCTTAGTTTGGTTCTCCCTTCCCTTCTTGCAAATACAAAAGGCTTGGTGATTAAAACAAGCCAGAATGTGTCAAGCCAGAATTAAGGCAGGACGTGTCAATAAATACCATAAAAAGCTCTAAAATAATTATAATAACAATAAAAACTCTTCTCAGCCACCCTGATAAGTTGACAGCCACTGAACCGAGGAGAGACAAACCAGAAATTAGTGTTCATTTTTGTCTTTGGCTCTGACAGATCTAGCCCAGTGATTGATCAGACTCTGCATATTTGGTTTCCTTATTATAGTACAGTGTTTTCCCTTAGAAGTTATGTAGTATTATGCAGTGTTTGTCCTGGTTTCCCTATAGGCCAAAGGCACACAGAATATAAGATCATTTATTTGATGGATGGGTTGAAATGGTGCTTTTGAGAATTGCTCATTTAATAAGTAAAGACACTTGCCTGGTTTAAATATCGAACCTTTGAAATAACGAAGCACAAACTGAATACAATACAGAAATCAAGCGAAGTATATTGAGAGAGGCAAATCTCTTGACGACAGATGCCAATCAAATGGGAACATACTTGGAAATCTGCTGCTAGATCTATTATATGGATGTGTTCACGATCTCTTTCACTCTCCTTTATGTGGGAGAGAAAGAGAGAGGGAGAGCAAGAGAGAGATGACAAACACCAAGATCACCATCAGGTTTATTATAGTTAGCTAAAACTAAAACCATAATAATTCTGTTATTTAAAGTAAAATAAACTTTAAATGAAATGTATATATATATATATATATATATATATATATATATAAAGCTTATTTTATTTTTAATAAAACATTTTAAAACTAAATACTGAAAGAAAAAAATGCAATTACAACAACAACAACAACAACAACAACAATAATAGTAATAATAATTACAAAAACACAACAAAATTAATCAAATTAAAAATTAAAATCTAAACAAATTAAATAAAATAAGAAGCTATAATAGTATGTATATTATGCTGAAATAACACAGAAAAAAATTATAACTTTTTTTTACATTTGTACAGTAAAATCCTGTTAACTGGTTAACTGTAAGTTTACTAAAATCTTAGAATATATGGTAAAATTATATAATTTTTGAGGCAATACATGTAATTTTATTGCAAATGTTTATGTGTAATTCAAAAGACATTGAATTACATTAAGGAAAAAAGGGGTATTCCTGCAATTTCCAGGCATCCATTAATTTTGTTGAAATTTTATTTAAAATGTTGATCTTATTATTATTATTATTTTATTTTTTTTATCAGTTATGTTCAGTAGTGTTTTATGTTGCTTAGTTAATGCTTGTTGCATTATGTCAGTGTCCTTTGCATTAGCCTGCTGTGTTTTGTCTGTACTTATTATTAGCCACAGTTGCTGGAGACCAACTTTAAGCCATCAAGGCTTTCCATTGTTCTACATGTTACTATCAGAACATCGTACAGTAACAAATAGATTTCCATAGCTCAAATAAGCCATTCGTATAATCCTATTACATAAATACGTGACATATATAGAGTTAGAAAATGTAAAACATACAATCATCAAAATACCCTCCTATCATGGCTCGATTTCCCACGGTAAAGTTCTAGCAATCACAGTTGCTACCCAACATTGAACATTTTACAGTGCAGCACCGGCCACACAAATCTCCCATACAGCTGTTCTCCAGTCTGAACTGTGGAGCTGTCCACTGCCAGAGGTGCTGAAACACACAATCCCTCAGCGGGACTTCTTATCTCTTTTCACGAACAACAACACTGAGCAATAAGACACGAATCCTGGCGAGTTCAAAAGTTGTTTTGAAGACATATCATTGCATATGGACAAATGAAAATGCACGCGATGGAAAAATGCCTGGAGTGGGAAGTCGATCAAGGGAGGGGTTGAACGGGAAAAAAAGACTCTTTTTTTCCATAAACACATACTGCATGTACGGTTTGTTAGCGAAATACGCTAACTATTTGCGAATTGACAGGTGATCATGAGGCTTTAGCAGCAGCCCCAGACATCGGCAGCTGTGCCTTTAATGGCCGCAACTTGAACGAGGGTTATTGAAATGCACCCCACGCACAAAATCCAGCACCCCACCACCACCGCACTGAGCCCCAAACGCACACTATACGCTGTCACATCAGCAACTCACCTTCAGCGCCTCGATGTCCAGCGATGCCGATCGCTCCATATAGAAAGATAAAGTCTAACACAAAAGTTGTATATCTAGCCTTGTAGTTCCCGAGCGAAAGCCAGCCCAGTTCTCCGAGCTGCGGCGGATTCCCTCAGTCTCATTCCCGCTGATCACGACTCCAGCGATAGCTTCAACTATTCAATAGCCTATTTGGAATGGAACTAGTCACTCAGAGTGTCCCAACAGCAGTAACGTGACATAAACAGACTTGCTTGTGCCTCTCCGTTTTCCTCTCCAAAGGCAAAAGTGTTTCCGTCAGTAAGAGACCGTGTTGTCATTGAGAGCGTTGAGCGCGGGAATGGCACATTTGCAGCTAGCCCTGGCTGATCAGTCTTTCAAATCAACCTTTTGCGGTATAGTTAACGAAATCGGTTCGACACGAGCAGGCGGATGAGAAGGAGGCTGTCAGCTCCTTGCTGTGATTCGGCTGATTTATTGATTGATTGATTGATCGTTTGATTAGACAGGGCGCACTCCGCTGCTGCCCTACTTGGTGATCTCCAGAAACCTCCCGTATCCAAACGCGCTCCTCCAGCCGAGTCCCGGTGCTCTGAATACGGACTCTGTGTCTGGGAGAGGGAGTCTAAAGAGGGAGGGATGGAAGAAAAAAGGGGGAAGATCTTCCTCGAGTGGATTGTGGGTGAATTTATCTGTCTTTGGCGGCGCGGTGACTATCCAGACTAGCCAGCTGACTTGCACAGTCCCCTTAGTCTTCTGCGTGGAGATGCGAGCAGGTTCTTTTCATCACTCAAAAAATAAACTGTCCTGCAAGTTATTCTCCTGGGTCCTAGAGCCACGAGGGGAGAGAGAGAGAGAGAGAGAGAGAGAGAGAGAGAGAGAGAGAGAGAAAGAGATTCTTGCCCGCATGCTGAGCTGATCCGCAATGCTATTTAAGTTTTAATTCGCATGCGTGTGTGTTGCATCTCAAGTGCATACTGTTGACTTGTCCTCTTAAACAATTTTCAAAGTGAACATTTCAATGCAGAATATTCAGTATTAGTAAAACATGTAAGAAATGCTACAGCAAATCGTTGGTTAACTGTAAGTTTCCATACAATATTAAAAACGGTATTTTAAAAGACAATACGTGTAAAAATATTTTTCAAAAACAATTGGAAATAATGTACCTTAATACATTACAGTGCTTATATGTGCATTTACATTAAATATATTGTTGATAAATGTTTTATTAATGTGTAAATATACATTTCATAACCTATATATATATATATATATATATATATATAGGTTTATATAACAGCAACAGCTATATATACATGCCATATGCACTAGGAAATGTAAAATACAATAATGTCCTGTCCAGTTTTGGCAACCATAGCAGCCAGTTTTTACTGTACATTAAAAAAAATAAAGAAATAAATAAAGAAATAAATAGACTGTGACAATTAATTCACACATGGTATGTAGTTTAAGATGAGGAATGTGAAAATGACATTAAAAAGTAAAAATAACCTACACAGCAGTATTACAGCTGAAATCATTGTTCCAAAGGCAGGGCTTGCATTGAGGGTCTTTTTTTTCACTGTGCCACTCTGCAATTAATCATTCCTTGGCATGGATTTTACATGCGCACCTGACCTCAGCTGGGTATATTGTGCCAGCCCTAGCTCCGGTGACGTCAACTCCCAGTCTAGGACCCAAATTAACAGCCCACCGTAAAGTGAGCTGAAGCGACAGTGAGACAGATTTCAAGTGGAACAGCTCAACAGCAATCGTGTGTGTTCGAGCAGCCGTGCGTGGCTGTGGGAGAGAGATATTTACATGCAGTCGGGGAAGGCTAAGAGAGAGACACACGCAGAGAATATGTAGGTTTAAATATTGTGTCCTAGATAAATGGAAATCATACATCATCCTCTGTCTTGCAAATTTTGGCCTGTTATTCCTGGATGAGGTTCAACTAAATGTATGCCGCGTTCAGCTGAGGTTGCCTGTCTCGCCATTTGCGTGTCTGTGTGTGAGAGAGATTATTAAAGGTATAGTTCACCTAAAAAATGAAAATGAGTTTTTTTTCATTGGAACAGACTTGGATAAATGTAGCATTACGCTCACTGATGGATCCTTTGCAGTGAATGGGTGCCGTTGGAATGAGAGTGCAATGAGCTGATAAAAGCATCACAATCATCCACAAGTAATTTACGCAACTCCAGTCCGTCAGTAAATGTCTTCAGAAGCAATGTCTGTGTGTTCATAACAAAGAAATTCATCCTAAGACATTTATAACTTCAAACCATTACTTCAGGCTAAAATACTAGCCCTTTATCCATAAAATTGCTTTCTATACTGTAAAAGTCGTCTCATCTTAATCAGGAGAGAAATTCTAATTTCTAAATTCTAAAAATTTGAGGAAAACAGGAATTGTTATTATGGATTATGAATGCATATTTTGACCAGAAGCAACAGTTTAAAGTTAAATTGCTTAATGATGGATTTGTTTCTTGCAAACAAACATCTTTTCACTTCATGGGCTGGGGTCGTGTCAATTACTTACTGGATTATCAGATGTTTTGAACTCATATTCTGACGGCACCCATTCACTGCAGAGGATCCACTGGTGAGCAAGTGATGCTAAATTTTTCCAAATTTGTTCAGATGAAGAAACTAACTGATAGAATGGAGTTGTGACAATTACTTGTGGATTATCAGATGTTTGAACTTTCTTTCTGATGGCACCCATTCACTGCAGAGGATCCATTGGTAAGCAAGTGATGCTAAATTTCTCCAAATTTGTTCAGATGAAGAAACAAGCTGATAGACTGGAGTCGTGTCGATTACTTGTGGTTTATCAGATGTTTGAACGCATTCTGACGGCACCCATTCACTCCAGAGGATCCATTGGTGAACAAGTGATGCTAAATTTCTCCAAATTTGTTCAAATTAAGAAACAAATTTATAGACTGGAGATGTGACAATTACTTTTTGATTATCAGATGTTTTAACTCTCATTCTGATGGCACCCATTCACTGCAGAGGATCCAGTGGTAAGCAAGTGATGCTAAATTTCTCCAGATTTGTTCAGATGAAGAAACAAACTGATAGACTGGAGCCGTGTCGATTACTTGTGGTTTATCAGATGTTTGAACTTCCATTCTGATGGCACCCATTCACTGCAGAAGATCCATTGGTGAGCAAGTGATGCTAAATTTCTCCAAATTTGCTAAATTTCTCCAAATTTGTTCAGATGAAGAAACAGTGGATTACATCTGTTTGAACTCTCATTCTGATGAACTCATTCACATCTTTAACAGCCTTAGGGTGAGTAAATTTTCAGCAAATTTAGATTTTTGAGTAATCCTTTCTTTTAAGGTAAGTGTTCATATTAATTTTATAAATACCTGCTAAACACGCTCATGTGTTTATAATAGACAGCCTATTAAATCTGAGTCGGACAGACAGATAACCACTTGTACACTGATGAAAGAGAATCTAAACCATCTAATTCCAACATAAAATGAGCGAAGGCATTAAAAATGACTTAGTTTGACATTTGCCACACGAATCTGTGTGGTGAATGACATCTGTGTTTACCCTGTCTGACCGCATATTCATTCTGTATAGAGACGCACGCTGGCCAAATGAAAGACATCATTTGCTACAGAGGTATGAGTGAGTCAGGTCCTTAGGGGGAAATGGAACAGACCAACCATGCACTTGGCTTGTACGTGAGCTAATAAAAAATGATGAAAGAATAACCTAATATGGCTGATGGGTAATTTATGCCATCTAAGAACAAACTGTTCTTAAGACATACAGTAATGCACCCTTTCACAATTATTACTGGAGAGGCTAATGTGTCTTTATATAAACATGCATAATTTGAATCTGTCATGCATAAACATTTTATCTTTTGTTTGCAATCATATACATACATGCAAGCATCAGAGCATGCACGTGTACTGTAGTAGTCATAGCATTTAACCTTTAGGCAATTTGTTACAAGGACGTTTTTTTCTCTCACTATCAAATGTGAGAAGCTGTAAATAGCTGTGCTCCACCTTATAATGCTTTCTATTACCCTGCTGCCCTCTTAGCTGTTACTTGAGTAAAACAACTCAAAGATGTATTATGGCAATGAAAAAGGAAACATAATACATGATAAATATCATAATATATGTGACCCTGGATCACAAAATCAGTCATAAGGGTATTTTTTTTTTTTTTTTTTTTAAATGAGATTTATATATAATCTGAAAGCTGAATAATACGATTTTGATTTATGTATAGTTTAGGATAGGACAATATTTGGCAATATATTTGAAAATATGGAATCTGAGAGTGCAAATAAATAAATAAATAAATAAAATACTGAGAAAATCACCTTTAGTTCTTAAGTTCTTAGTTCTTAGTTTTGATATATTTAAGGTAGGAAATTTACAAAATATCTTCATGGAACATGATCTAATGATTTTTGGCACAAAAGAAAAAATATATAATTCTATTGCTACAAATATACCCATGCTACTTAAGACTGGTTTTGTGGTCCAGGGTCACATATTATAATTGCTACTCAAGAGTGAAATACAATAAATCAACAGATTTCGTCTTATACCACTGTGCAGGATCTGTATTAGATTATTTAACCACAGTTATTTTGGTTTAATTAAAATAAAAAGACAGTTTATATACAGTTGGGGTTATACTGTATATAATATATTATAAATAACACGTTATTTAACCCTTAGGAGCATTACATGATCATTTCAAATGATGTGATTTCTCGTTTTTGCCGTGTCATGCATTCTCCATGTTTAACATCATTCCACAATAGAAAACACTTTTGGGTTTGCCCCCCATTGGCAGGAGCTGGAGATACAGCAAGTTAACATAAAGGTATAAACATAAATCTTCCTCACGTACTGCTAAGGCTGTGACAAAACTGTATTTCTAAATCATGTTTATAAGAATTTTTTTTTAATATATAATTCTGAATTACTAATAAAGTTACTCAGGAGTAATTTCGAAGGATTGTACTACATAGTATTCCCTTATTTCATGGATTTAATAAGTACTACAAGTCCCACAAAGCGACGGTGTGGCTTCTGATTGGACGGGATTGTGGCCAATCATAGCGCTCAGCACTACTGATGCGATAAGAGCATCTTCCATCATGGCGGTGGTATTAAAGGGATTCCCGTTCAACCTGCCGTTTGCATCCATATTGCTGATTCTGCTGCTATGTCTTCAATCTGGAGGAGGTCAAAAGAAAAAAGAGGTACTGATGCATTGACGAAGCTGCCTTTCACTCCATCTAGTGATGTTGGTTTCTGGTAAAGTACGTGTTCGCGTCCAACGCGAGCATCTGTATTACCAGCCGGCGCAGTTAAATGATGTTGACATATAAATGACCTAGAGCCGACTGTTTTTAAAGGTGCACAGGAGCACAAAACGCTGTTCTAATGTAAACTCATTTGTTTACATCAGTGTTCTAGCAGAATGTCCCTTGCGTTTTATCATCGCGGGTGTCCATTCCATTGTGATTGTGAACGCAGCCGAATGCGCGTGTCCGTGTGACGCTGTACGCGTGCCCTTATAATGATAAACTATTGTGGAGAATGAAGTCAATGACAATAACTGAACGTTTAACAAAAATTGTTATAAAGTTTGAAATTTGAAAAAGTCGCACTATTTATTTCTTTTTTAAAATTAATCAAATCAACTGCGTTTAAAAGCACGTTTATTAATTGAATTATTATTATTATCGTTTTGATTAAGTAATTTGAATGTTTGACTGATCAGATATTTCAGTGATACTGTAAGTTACACCAAAATTCTTTATAACATTTCTTTGTTAATTTTGATAATTATTATTAATTTACTTTATATTCATTTAGTTTATATTTCTGAACATGGTTTTGAAGTATCAGATTGATACTTGAATCACAGGGCTTAATAATAATTAAAAAATATTTAGATTAAATCAAAATTCTCTTCTTTGTTATTGTAAAAAATAATTATGAATTACCTTCATTATTTACTGCAGAGTTTCTGAATGTCAGGTGAACTGCTAGACAGAGTCTAGACAGTCTCTAGATAGTCTGTCTTTGTCTCTTCTTCTCCTCTTACTATCTCTCTTTCTCTCTGTGTCTCTCCTGAGAAAATATGATGTGTATTTGACCTTTTCCTCTCCCCTGCAGCAGAGCAGCAGGAAAATGATCATATTGAGCACAAATCAGGCAAAGTGGTGAAGCAGCAACTTTCCGCTTCCCCCTCCTGCATTTTTAAACTGATTTCTTCATATTTCCTCTTCCTCTTTTGTCTTTTCCTCCCTCTCTTTCCTGCCCCGTTGCTCTGCGGGTGCTGAGAAGGGCAGTATTTTGACTCCTTGTCGTTAGGTCTTAATATATCTGTTAAGGTTTACTCTGCCCTCTACAAGCGAGGGAAGAGTGTTGGAGAGTGGGTAGGGGGGTGTAGAGCCCAGCTACTCGTTCATCATCACAGCCAAATTTTGTGTGTCTCGTATCTTGGCTTGACTAATGTGAAAATGTAGGAAAAGACAGAGTAAGCAGTTTTGAGCTGCTTGAGTTGCAGAGTCTTTGTTTGCCTTTGTTTCCCCTTTTGAGTCGGCCTGAGGTGGACTCTTCTTTATAGGGTTTAAAGATGACTTGCCAGTTCATTTCTTCTCATTTTGTCCTGTACTTGTTTATGCTCAGGGGTTAGGTATGAGGTTTCTCTTTAAGTAGTTTCTTACTGATTTTATTCCTGGCATTTTGAAGATTTGGCTGCAAAATTCCTTTCTAGCTTTATTTTTAGGTTTGATGGGGATATAGTATATCAGTGTTGCTGAATATTGATATTTTCAGATATTGTTATGGGATTTGCCCATAATCTGCCTGGCCAAATAACAGTGTGAATACATATTGTTCATTCGGTTTTAGGGATGCACCGATCAGGATTTTTTGCAGCCGATACAGAGTACTGATTTCGTGTCATGGTGATCGGCTGATACCAGTTTCACATTTTAACGTGACGTGTGGCAAAGTATGGTGACCCATACTCTGAATTTGTGCTCTGCATTTAACCCATCCCACCCAAGTGCACACACACACCGTGAACACACACCCAGAGCAGTGGGCAGCCATATTGCTACCGCTGTGGCGCCTGGGGAGCAGTTGGGGGGTCGAAGTATTGAGGGTGGAGAGAGCGCTGATCATTCACTCCCCCACTGACAATCCCTAACCTTTAGGCCACGGCTTTTTACAGTAATTATGTAATATATGTAATGTAACTCTTGTTTTAACAGAGTAATACATAATCACAAAAATATTCATTATTCAGTGAACATTTTAATATGCCTTTAAAATGGGGTTTATGTATAACAGCATAAAACATGTGGGTATAAATAACCAAAACCCACAAGGACATTGGCCAAACAAATAAATACAGTAAATAGGATAAAAACGACAGATATGTTTTATTATGTATGGAAAGCACATACGCTCGCACTCTCTCTTCCTTACAGAGAGCACACGTTAGCATATGAGCTAATGTTGTTTGCGCTTCTCTGATGATTTACAACTTAAAAACTAAATTACATTTTTCAGGGTAACAACACTGTTCAGATTGCTTTATTGGCATGACATACTTGGGTACATATTGCCAAAGTACTGTACATCAGAATAAACAAAAACAAAGCAAAAACACATTATACACGCCCATAAAAAAAATCTCTCTCTCTCTCTCTCTCTCTCTCGGTGGCTTGTTCTTAGTGCAGAATCAGGTTGGTCGTCTTAAATTTTTTGGACAATGCTCCTCCACATGAGATGTCTTTGACCGTATTTCTTTCTTTGCCATAGTATTTCAACACCGGTGATTGCTGCACCAAATCATTTACGTCCCCATGCATCATGTACATCCTCACGCGTTGACGACGTTATCAAATTGTGATCGGTTTGTGAAATCGGCCATTTATACCCTGTGGTCTAGTTAGGTTTTCAGTATTTCAGATGCCACTGGCTGCCAAATATCCTAAAATGTGTGTATATATATATATATATATATATATATATATATATATATATATATATATATATAATATACAGTTGAAGTCAAAAGTTTACACGCAGAATCTGCAAAAAGTTAATTATTTGACCAAAACAAGAGGGATCATACAAAATTTGTTATTATTTATTTAGTACTGACTTGAATAAGGTGTTTCATATAAAAGTCATTTACATATAGTCCACAAGAGAAAATAATAGTTGAATTTATAAAAATTTCCCTGTTCAAAAGTTTACATACACTTGATGTTTATTACTGTGTTGTTACCTGAATGATCCACACCTGTGTTGATTGATTTTTTTTTTTTTTTTTAGTGATAGTTGTTCATGAGTCCCTTGTTTGTCCTAAACGGTTAAACGGCACACTGTTCTTCAGAAAAATCCTTCGAGTTGCACAAATTATTTGTTTTTTCAGCATTTTTTATGTGTTTGAACCCTTTCCAACAATGACGGTATAAATTTAAGATCCATCTTTTCACACTAAGGACAACTGAGGAACTTCTATGAAGCTATTTCAGAAGGTTCAAATGCTCACTGATGCTTAGGAGCCAGGGGAGTAAACTTTTCAGCAGAATGAAGATGTGTATGTTTTTCCTATTTTGCCTAAATATTATATATATTTTTTATTAAGTACTGCCCTTTAGGAGCTGCAGAAGATACTTACATGTTAAGTTAAATAAATCCAATTCTTCAAAATAATGCATAATGCGTTTTCTTCTGGAGCATCAGTGAGCATTTGAACCTTCTGTATTTAAATCAAATTTCTGACAAAAGTATAGAAAATTAATTTGTTTTAAGATAGTATTTATTTTTTATAAATAATGAAATACACATTTTTACCTTTATCAATTTATTTGAATCAAATTCATTTAAATTTAAATATTATTTATTTTATCAGTACTTTTTTGTTTTAGTTATTTGTTATTGATTAAATCATATATTTTTTTTTATTTAAATAAAATAGTTTTTGTTTATTCAGATATACTCTGCTTTTCTGTAAACTTCAGATTCTAGTTAGAAAAACCCTGGTTTAGGTATCACCTTCAAGTAACCATTAGTTTAATGAAATATTTTGTTCATCTTGATGTAGCATTTTAAATTCCAGAGTTGTACAAGTTTTCTTTTTGAGAAGGTTTGTGTGTGTGTGTTACAAAAAAAAAAAAAAAAAATCAATATAACCCAAAATAGGCTTATCGTTTGAGTACATGACTGTGTCCAATACTCGTTTGGTTTGCTTACTTTAGCAGCTGCTCTTAAATCAAAATCCCGTAGGCTGTGTTGAATCACTCCCAAAGAATGAGTCAAATGATTATTTCTGATATTTTTGTCTGGATGTCATGCTTTATTCGGTTTTAATGTATAAAAGGTGGTTTTGCTTATGGATGATAGATTTTCTTATTCTTATACAGTCTTCTGTAGCTATGGGCATAAAGATTTGGATATGGACAATAGGTTTATGTGCCTACCAGTGTTACCTAGAGACTCTTAATAATTCCTAACAATATTTTTAGCAATCTCAGTTGTGAAGAAATAAAATATAGGTAGTATTGTATGTTTCTGTGTTATGTTTTTTTTAGGTTGAATAAGTATATTACATTGTAAATATTCACTACCACTCAAAAGTCTGGGCTCAGTGAGATTATTTTAATATTTGTGAAAGTCTGTTACGCTCACCAAGGCTGCATTCATTTATTTATAAATGCAGTACAAGCTGTAATTTTGTGAAGTATAAGAAATTACTATTAGCAATGACAGTTTTGGCTTTTCATGTGTTTTAAATTCAGTCTTCAGTCTCAAATGATTCTCCATAAATCATTCTAATAACATGATTTGCTGCTCAGGAAACATTTTATCAATGAACAGTTAATGTTGAAAACATTCTTAATATTTTTGTAGTAATTGTAATTTTATTTTCATAATTATTTGATGTATAGAAAGTTCAGAATGTACTTAATTTCTTTTCTGTCACTTTTAATTAACTTAGTGTGTTGTTTTTAAATAAATGTGTTAATTTTCTTTAAAAAAAAAAGACTGACCATTTATATGCTGAACTAGTATATTTATGCATAAAAAATCATATTAATAGCTATTTAAAAATTAGTTTCAAGGCTCAACATTCACGCTTGTCAGGGACAAGTGGATTTTGTGAAAGGGCAAGTGAAAGAGAATTTTAAAAGAGAACTAGCGCAGCAATGAATCTTTGGGGAGAATGATTCTGATTGTATTACTTAGTGTAAACGGTCATTGAAAAGGGACCGTATCAAGTTGCGTCAGTTGAGGCTCATGCAGCCTATCTGACTCACTGAAAATCGAAACTAATAGGCACAACAGCACACACAAAGAAACAAACCTGAACAAACACTGCGGTAGAATTATTATTATTTTTTGACTGTTTCTGTTGTCAGACAAAGGGGCGAATATGAAATAGTGATTAAAACGCTGTCCATTTAAGGGTGCTTTCACACTAGCACTTTTGGTGTGCACCCGGGTTCGATTGACGTCAGAGTTTGGTATGTCTGGATGATGTGAATGCTGTCTTCCGAACTCTGGTACCGGAGTCTGTATATCTCGTTTCTGTTCATCATCAGTGGTCTTTAGAGCATTTGCAGTACATTTGTAAGATGTTTGTAAGACATTACATGCCATTATGTATTGAATCTTTGAAAACAAAACAAACATCTCAAAATCTAAATATATGAAAGTGAAGAGAGCAATGTTATGCACTTTGCCGCCTTCTCCTGCACTGTCGTTACTAAGCAATGGGGTAAACAACTGCTAGCATGATGACGCAAACAAAGCACGGTTCTGAACCAAATAAAATAATATGAGAACAGTCCAGCGGGGGCAGGGGGAGGGGGGAGCAATTGAACTCTGATTCGGACCAGGCAATTGAACCAAGTGTAAAAGCACCCTAAGACTATATAACCAGCTGTCGAAGATATTAATCTACACTAAAATAGAGTTAGTGTAGTAACTCTAAAATAATCTACTGTAAAATAGAGTTAGAAGCAACAGAATATATATATATAATATATATATTTTTTTTTTTAATCTGAAAGTCTACTCCTCTGCCACTCACAGAACAGGGCAGATGCAGATAGAGATAGAGAGAGATTACTTGTTCATATGTTATTTCAATTGCTCGATTGATCCAAATTACTTTCTGTTGTATATGTTCTCTACTCCTATGTATGCTTTGGCAATGCAAAATGTTCTTTTGTCATGCCAGTAAAGCTGTTTGATTTGAATTGAATAAAACTGAATTGAATTGAGAGCGAGAGAGCGCACATAAAGCATGACATTGCGCTCGTGCAGCAGTAAGCATCTCAGAAACTAAATAAGGTTTGTCCAAGAGGTCGCTAGATTTGTTGCTAGGTGCTTCTTTGGAAAAAAGTTGCTAAGGGGGTCTGAGAAGTCGTTAAATCTAGCGACAAAGTCGCTAAGTTAGCAACACTGAATCCGTCTATGGTTGAATCTGTGACTCACTCATTAAGACCTACTGGTGGTTCGGTTTCATATTTTAAAAATTATTGGATTTTTTATTTATATGTTTAAAAAAAAGTAAACCATTAATCTTATAACATTATTTATGTATTTGCAATTTTACGGTGTAAATGCATTTTTGGAACCTGAGTAAATACATTAAAATGCCACTTTCAATGCAGGTTTGGTTTTTCCTCTGTAGTGGAAAGATGGGATTTGTTGATACTGATTTAATTTGAATGGTAACAACCATACGGAGTCTAATTATTCTAACTGAATGTTTTGTTTAAATGTAAGAATTTGACGTAAATGATGACACGTACATTTACTAAGGTTAGGAAAATATTGTGAAATCTGTTTAAGGCAAATATCACAAATATGCTGATTAAAGTAAGAACTCATAAAGTAGTGATGAGACACTTGCTTCAGAATAGATTATGTTTATGGAAAAGAAAAAAAAAAGGCATTTTGTTGCCCCGGACAAATAAATTTTTTACTCTGACGAGTGAATAACTGATTTACTTGTCAAGCCCTTAGTTTTATTTATTAAGTTAGTTATATAAGAAATTCATAATTCAGATTAAGAAAGAGTATAGTGAGTTACTAATTTAGATGCAAAACTGTTTAGTCAGTAGCAGGTTTTTATAGTGAGTATTTACTGCAAGGAAACCAGGCAATATTATAATTTAAATGTAAAAAGATGCTTAACTATTTAACACATTTGAAACTGATAAGCAAAGTACACTGTGTGATATCAGCCTTATCAGATTGTTACCTATAAATAAACAGAAATGTCAGCTAGTACGGATTTGGTCGCTGATATACTGTACAGCTAGTTGTGCTAGTGTTTCGCTGCAGGACTCGCAGGATCCTCAGCTGCCTCTATTCCTCATATCTCTGGTAGAGCATTTTGTGTAATGTCTGCTGCAGGAATAGTGTCCGGGCCCATGATAGCTCCATCCTGACTCTAGCAGCTGGAGCTGAATAGCAGTGTGATCCCTTCTCCCTTCAGCTCTCAAACTGCGGCTCGACTCATTACTGCTCCGACTGGCACTGGGGCAAAAGGCTTGAAAGAGTTTATGTTCTGAAACAACTGAAATGTTTGAAGTCTTGAAGCCTCCCTCTCGCTGGGGTGAACAGTGCGAGGAGGGCCACCCTGCTGAGTGTTTGATGAAGGCAGTTTAATTCTAAAAGCTCAGAGGCATAATGATGCATACGTGTAGTCATCCATAGATAGGAAAAGCGCGTCATGCTGCTCTGCCTCTCTCATTCTTTCCCCTATTCTCTGTTTCTCTCTCTTCTCGTTCTCGCTAACTTTTTATTCCCTCACCCCATCGTGATAGACCGTTCTCGTGCAGCATTGATCTCTCAGATTGGGAACACGGTTTCAGTGTGCCAACCTGCATATATACATTTCCATAATGAGTCTCAAGACTCAGCAAGATTCTAATTCTAAATACATCACGGCTCACTGCAAATTAATCTCCTCGAGATGATGATGTCTCCAGAGCATCAGGAGGTAGTTTTACATTTTTTCTTTTTTTTTTTCAGTTTAATTTGTGACCACTGTTATTGGTAGGGACACTAGAGGCGAAGGAGAGGAAATGATTGGCAGAATGGGAATAGAAGAAAAGATTGAGTCGGATTCACGTTGCCAGCATAAGCACTGTGGCATGACCAGGGTCATATGATTCCACATGCGAAAAAAAAAAAATGCACAGAATTATGGAACCAGCCATAAAAATGGTGTTTACACTATAATGAAGAATGTCACAGAATTTGCCAAATTTTAGGTTAATAAATGAAGTAATCATAAAGTGTTCATAATTTTTTTTATATATTTTTATATTTATTTTATAAATCCGAATGAGTATACATTCTTTATGGTTAAAATCAAATTAATCTATTAAAACAGAATCCAGAAGAATTAAAACAGAAAACTCCCAAGAATAATTTGGGTAAAATTATACATATAGTAATACAATTTGGAAAAAAAATGATTTTGTATGACTCAAAAATGCAAGTTTTGTCAAACTTTTAATAAATTATTCTTGTTGTATGAGTTTCACGATTCCAATTAATAAGACACACGTTTTGATTATTAAAATAAAATGTACACTGCCGTTCAAAAGTTTGGGATCAGTACGATTGTTAATGTTTTTTTTAAAGAAGTTATTATGCTCATCAAGGCTATTTGATCAAAAATGTAAAAAAAAAACTGTTTTGTATGTGAATATATTTTAAAACGTAATTTATTCCTCTGACACAAAGCTGAATTTTCAGCATCAGTACTGCAGTCTTCAGTGTCACATGATCCTTCAGAAATCATTCTAATATGTTGATTTATTACCAATGTTAAAAACAGTTGTGCTGCGTAATATTTTGTTGGAAACTGTGATGCATTTTTTCTGGATTCTATATTTTTTATATATATATATATATATATATATATATATATATATATATATATATATATATATATAATTTAAATATAAACTACCATTTAAAAGTTTTTGCTCAGCAAATTTGTGTTCTTTTCTTTTTTTGAAAGAAATTAATACTGTTATTTACCAGTCATGTGTTAAATTGTTAAAAGTGTTATGTTAGCAAACACTTGTATTGTTAGAAAATATTTATATTTTTAATAAATTATGTTCCTCTTACCATTTTATTCTTTATACTTTTATATAATAAAAGTAATAAATCAGCTTATTGACTTCTGAAGGATCATGTGACACTGAAGACTGATTAAAATAACGGCTGATTAAAATTCAGCTTTAAATCACAGGAATACATTTAATTTTAAAATATATTAAAATAGAAAACCATTATTTTAAACCGTAATAATATTTCACAATATTATTTTTTTTTCTGTATTTTTGATCAAGTGTAAACAGCCTTGATGAGCATAAAAGACAGCAACAAAAAACAATAAAAATCTTTGAACGGCAGTGTAATAACTGATCAATCTAGAAAATCTAAAACAGAAAAAATGGCATTTAGGAGAAAAATATGTCAGAAGGCAACAGGTCTAACATCATTTCCTGATTTCATTTAATTTGTCAAAACCTGGGTAACATAAACCATGTGGCATACCTTTTTATTTTTATTTTTTAAACAGGCACTATTCTTTGTTAGGGTTAGCATATAAAGAAATAAACAGAAAAAAATGCATAGAATGAAAATGTGTCTAATTGTATCTAAACAACATATTTTACACGATGCAACATCCACACCATTAGGTGTCAGTGTAAGTCCAACATGACTGCCATTATTTGTTAGTGTAGCAGAAAAAAATCCAATTAGTGTGAAAAATAGCAGTAATTTTCCAGGCTTTTTGTAAAAACAATCAGTATTTTTGCAGTTGTGCTTGTTCTGCCGTTCATGCGGAATGTAAAAGCTTCACCTTTAACTTATTACAACGAAACATTTTGTGCAGACTTTCTACAATAGCTCTACTTAACAGAAATAAGACTGGGTAGAAGCACAAAAGAGCATGAGGCCGTCGCACATGTGCACAGCTGTCGCTCCCATGCCTGACTAGAGTGACAGCAAGCAGTGTTTAAGGCGCAGTGTAGTGGATTTGCGAAATGATTTGTATTGTGCTTGAGAAGCATTACCAAAATGATTCTCCATGCCATCCAGACAGACGCAGTGCCCCAGCCGCTGGGAGGCTGTGATATATCAACATTAGACCCAGAGCCATTCCACATGCATCGCTTATAAAAAATCATTCTGAATATTGAGCACCTCATGGTTGGCCTAGCCCTGAAAACCCCACACTCTCTTCTCCAACAGGGCATGCTTGTGTGGTCCGTTCTTTCACTTTGCGTTTTAAAATGCAAAATAAGGCTTAAAAAGATAAATAAACAAAAAGGAGCCATGAATATTTAGCAGGCCCCGAGCCCCCTCCGGTCTCCACTCATGTCAGATCTAGGTCTGCAGGTGTAATTCCATTTCCCTTGTACATTTTATTTAATATTCAAGAGATTTGTAGGCCATTTGTAACAAGTGCATTGATATTCCTACTTTCTCGCCATGGGAAATAGAAAAAAAAGTGCTAACGGACAAGTGGTGTGTTTTCAGTGCACTGCAAAGTTTAAATTATGGAAGTATGCAGTATATTGGAAACACTGTTATAAAATTTAGTTAAATTTGCAGTTAAAGTGGGTAGCTGTTCTCTGAACTTTGCAATGTGTCAGACATTATTGTATGTTTTTTGGTCACTGTGTACTAGGGCTGCACAGTACGTTGAAATAAAATCAATATCACAATATGGCTTAGTATGATTTTCAAATCACTCAGGCGGCAATTTAAGTAAATATATATGCTTTCAGAGTGAAGTTCATCATTTACATACATCTAGTTCAGAAGCTGTGAGCTGCACACATGTGAGTGAACAGTACGAATTCTGAAACCATGCTTCAATTTGAAACAGGCAGTGCTTATTTTTATTTGCTAGCAACCCGTCAAAATAAAATGCATTATTGTATACCATTTTAGAACTAGGATAATTACAGTAACTTAATATTAATTTTATTACTCTGTTCTTTTTCCAGTGTAATAGAATTATTACAATATAATTATTTTGTTTAATATATTTAATAATAATCACAAGACAATCCTAATAATTATCATTATTTTAAAGATGTATTAAATTGATCAAAAACAATGTGACTGTGGCCAAATAAAACTCAAGTGGAAATTTAGTGGTTTTTAAAATGCAGTTTACTCTATATTTTAAGTTGGCTCTTCTAAAGCATAAACCCAAGTTTTTTTTTTTCCAAATCATTCAGCCCTAAACAGATTTCACGCTTCAAAAAATCTTCAGAGAAAAAAAAAATAATAAAAACTTTCTACACACACAGATGCCATCCCCAAATAGCTTCCAAATAAAGCTATTCAAGTCATCTGGTAAAAAATCCTGTATTTTGTCATATTGTAAACCTATATATAGCAAATATCAGCAAACAAGTCATTTTTATTCTTTTGTGCAGCCATGTGTACACTATCGTTTTTTATACTTGTATACATTATTACTAAAATTAAAGTCTTAAAAGTAAATAGGAAAGCACAATTCTATCATCATTCAATTTTAATGCGCATGGAGGAATTTATTCTGCAAATGCATTTCCATCTCCTATAATTCACATTAAACAGGTCATGAACAGGCCCTTTTTTATTATTTTGTACTGTTCTCTGAGGTCCACTTATAATGTTCTCAAGATTTTTACATCAAAAAACATAATTTATGTAATAGTCTATTTTCTGTCCTATTTTGACCCTCCTGGAACACTCTGTTTGAATAGGTGTGACGGATTGTAGACTCTGAAGTAAACACCCACTGCTATGATTGACTAACAGTTGTGTATGTTTGACAGCCTACATCCTTCACAGATTGACACTGCTGTAATTAACGTTGAAATTGCATAAATACTAAGTACATATCAAACGGTCTGTAATAACAGACAAAGCAATAGTGACCAGCGAGCACATAATAAAAAGCTAGACTTGTGTGCTGCGACATTACTGTCAAATCCAGTATAGTTGGCACAGCTTCACCTTTTCAATCTTTCTGAAAATTCTGCGTCGAATTGTGCTTTTTTTGTAAACGATTCCATGGTAAAACATGAGCAAAGGACCAAGTTCTTAATGATGCTATCTAAATTTTCATTAAAAATAAAGTTCATCCAGTTTTTCCTAATGTTAGGATCAGAAGGGAGGCAAAGCAAAGAGTGTTTTTCCACAACTTGGCACTGCATAGTGTCGTATTGTCTTTGGAGTCATCTTTATAATTTGATTTCTGTGTAGACCCTTGTTTGCCTTTATTTAGTGGCAAATTCCACTTTGCTGATTGTCTTAAATCTTGTCTGATTTTAGACTAACTAGAGCTCTCGTTTTGAGCTCTGAAACTTACAGGACATTTTATAGTACAGTGAACTCTTATATGTCAAAAGATCAAAATCACTATATTGCCAAAAGTATTGGGACACCCCCTTCTAATAAACCGGTTTGACTACTTTATGAATTTTTTCATGAGTAATAATCTAAATGTTTAAGCATATAATGATATTCAAGGGAATTGTGTCCTCCTAATTTTATAGCAGGTTTGGATGGGACCCTTTTTTCATTCTAACATGACAATGCCTCTGTGTGTAACGCAAGATTCATAGAAAAATGTTTGATTCAGTCAGTGTGGAAGAACTTGACTGGTCTGCATAAGCCAAGTTCTAATCCCAGCTGAACACCTCTGGTGTGACTTTAAATGCAGACCTTGAGCCAAAAGCTCAGACCAAACATCAATGACTTGTGTGTATGGGTACAGTCATTTTAGACACTTCCAAAAGTGAAGCAACAGAGATGGAAATACATTTTTTTTTTTTAAATGCATAAATTATGCTTCCATCTTTGTTGCTACAGTTTTGAAAGTGTCTTTTCCTGTTCTAAAGAGGGGGGGTGTCCCAATACTTTTGTCCATATAGTGTATGCACAAGTCATTGGTGTTTGGTGATGAGTTTTTGGCTCAAGGTCTGCATTTAAAGTCACACCAGAGGTGTTCAGCTGGGATTAAAACTTGGTTTATGCAGACCAGTCAAGTTCTTCCACACTGACTAGATCAAATGTTTCCCTATGAACCTTGCCGTATACACAGAGGCATTGTCATGTTATAATAAAAAAGGGTCCTGCGATAGAGGCTGTAAAACAGCAAGCACTTGTAATCGTTTTCGTACACCGTTATGATTACAGCTCTGTATTTTTTGCTTTCCTTTTTCTCAGCCAGTGTGGAATTGGACTTGTGATGTGGAATCCTTGGGCATTCAACTAAATTATTATTTTAAATATAAACGTAAAACAAAATATTAAATAGAACTATAAAATATACATTTAAAATATACAATCAAATATATATATATATATATATGGTAACTTGACGTTTCCATGTAAACTGGCTTTTTTTTCCTCCATTAAAATGACGTTTTTGACATTGCATACTACCAAAACAGTTTTGGATCAAAATGTGACACAAGTTCATTTTATTTATGAATTTGAATGTGATTCACTATTAGCAGCCCTGCCGAATGAATGATAATAGCCTGTGTGGCAGAGCTGTCTGTTTGATGGATGCTTTGTGTTCCTGAGACGTCGCCCTGCCCACTTTCTGACATTTTGGTCAGAAATTGGGCATAATCAGAGGGCAGTTATTTTTGAAGTCAGGGGAAGCGGAGATTGACCACTAGTAGGAAGTCAGTACGTGTGCTATTCAACATCAGCCCTGAAACTAATCTGAATAGAATAATTTGTGTAAAGTGTATTTAGTCAGCCTGTTTTTACAAAACTGTAAGCTTTTTCTGTTTTCCATGGAACACAAAAGAACACACATTTGGAGAAATATTCTCTTATGCATTTTTACTAGCCTTTTTCGCCAGTTTTACTTCATCTTCCTAGGCTTTTTGTTAGACTGTAAAATCCACCCCAGTTTATTTCCCACAGGTTCTTCCATTTTCTGTTTTTCCCCATGTGTTTTTTCATCCTAAGCTCTCGGGGTTACATGAGAGCTCTGTTAACCTGTGTGTCACGCTGTGTGCTCTGGCCCAGTGTCTCTCGTTCAAACTCCTGGTGTTCACTGAGCCCAAAAGAGCTCGACAGCTATAGACCACTGACTTGGTGCTAAACACAAAGACATCAGTGGAAAAATCGCCACCTGCAAACGTCACGTCGTCTTTCTTTGAAATATGGTATAAGGTAACAACTTCCAATTCTTTTTCCCTTCCTCTTTCATTCCTCCCAGTCCTGTGTACCCTCCATCTGTCCACCCCATAGCTTGTGACATCTTCGATTGTCCTTTATCAGCGCTGTCATAGCAGTCGTCATCACAGCGTGGCAGTAGATGATCCGGCGTAGATGCTTTAGGCAGGAGGCCGGCGTGGACGAGTCAGCCTGTCGAACCGGATAACGCATGCGGCCTTATCAGCGCTTTGCCAGCCGTCCACGGCAAAGCCTTAAACATGCATTAAAGAGTGTATCAGAGAGAGTCGTTCATTAGGGAGAGTAGCGACGGGGGAGGAAGGAAAACGAGAATCTCTCCAACACATCTCTCTACCTGTCTTTCTCTTCTTAATTCTTGTCACTGTTTTGCCCGTTGTCTCTCTGTTTTTTTGTTGGCAGATTAAGATTGTTGTTTCTAATTGTTGTGTTTTATCAGTATTCTCAGAGTGTTTCAGCGAAGGTGCCAAAAGGTGCTGTTGCTGTGATGTGACTGGTTGCTTTGTTGCATTTAAGGGCAAACGCTTTACTGTGTTACACAGAGCAAGGAGGAAGAGCGAAATTGCTGTCAACTGCTTAGAAAATAAAGTTTGGCTGACAAACTTTAAAAGTTCACAAACTATATTCTAATGAATTAGAGAAGTATAAACATTTCCTATATAGCAGTCTTTCCTACACCTTTGTCAGTGGTAGAGCTGAATTTATGTTGAATGCAAGTAGGGATATGCCGGTATCAATTTTCCATGTTGCGATTAATTGCTAATGTTAGCATGGTATACGGCCATGATATTAAAAAGTTAGTTTCAAAAAAATTATTTTTACACAGATTAAAGTGCAAAACAATTAAAAGACCAATAGGTATCACTTTACAGTAAGATATTATTAGTTAACCTTAGTTAATGCATTAATGAACCGTTATAACTTTTGATTTTAACAATGTGTTATTATTAATATTATTATATTATATATATATAAGATTAATGAATGTTTAGAATTTTTTATTTTTTTTGTTAACTAATTAATTAACTAATGTTAACTAATGAAGCCCTAAAGTGTGACAGAGCAATAAAGAATCAATACACTTTCAAACAATATCTAGGGCATGTTGTAGTCCAGATTAAAATGGGATTAAAAAAAGTGTTAAAATAAATAGCCTATTGAGTCTAAATATTAAAGTATTTGGTGCTGTGATGAACACCACTGCGAATACACAAATCTGAATGGCTATTTAAATATGTTTTAGAATGTAGGGCAGTTGCTTTGTTTCTGGGGTAACGTTGCATTTGCTGTTTAGCGCCATCTGCTGTCAGAGATTGAATGTGCACTTTCACTTTCATCCAGAGCGTCTCTCATGCGTTCTGCCATGTGCTTCCCATCCGTGCTTGTTTACATTAGAGTGCACAGTGTCTTTGAGGCAGCGTACAGTGGTGTTGTGCATTTAACCAGTTAATCGCAAAAGTATTCTTAAAATACATTCAAAATTCTGAATAATTTTACTAAATAATTATTTTCGGTATTTTGAAATGCCCACGATAACAATACCGTGCATATTCATTGTCATGATATATACATTACCAAATACTGGCACATGTCTAAATGCAAGTTTGCAGTCTGAATTGAATGTTCTAAAGATGAGTTACAAAATAATGGAGAGAAAACTAACACATAGCGTGACAAGTTAAGTCTGATTCATGAACAAATGACTCAAAAAATAGCCAGTGTGACAAGTGTACTGTATTCTGATTCATAAATACATTGCTTTTGTTATTTTAATGAAGTGCTCATAAAGACAAAATACTGATAAAGACTAATACTACATTGAATTAGTCTGATCGATTTGTTTTTTTGAATCACTAAATTAACTGGTTCAACATTTGACTCATTTGACTGAACTGCAGTTAATGTTCTTTTCAGTGATGACTGTCTTGAAATAAGGTTTTGTGAAACCTAAATCAGCATTACCACTGGTTCCTGTATCGCTAAATGATACATATTTGCAGTATTGTAATTAATGATATTTTAATAAACAAAAAATATATATACGACCATTCAAAAGTTTGGTATATTATATTTAAAAATAGTTTCAACTTTGATGATAATAAGAAATGTTTTTGAGCACCAAATCAGAATATTAGAAGAATTTCTGAAGGATCATGTGACACTAAAGGCTTGATAAACGACAGCTGAAAATGTATACATTTTAAAGTTTAGTAAAAGAGGAAAGTTATTTTAAATTGTAATTAATCTTTAATATTTAATCAAATACATAAATGTAGCCTTGCTGAGCACAAGAGTCTTCTTTTAAAAACCTATATATATATATATATATATATATATATATATATATATATATATATAATTTATATTTTATATTATGTATGAGTCTTCTATATATTTTAAGTATCTATCTATCTAATCTAATCTATCTTTCTTATCTATCACAAGATGTGCTAGGCTTTAGCTTTTGAACTCTTTTGGAAAAGTTGCTTCTTTAAATTCATCCCCTGTAAAGCACAGCGGCAAGACCCATACACATGCTGATGGACGTCTTTGTCTGGTGAATTTGGGCTTATACTGAACTTCCTTATTATTCTCTTCCTGGGGATTGTTTGTGAAATGTCTTTTTCATTAAGTTGAGGTGGTGTAAGCACTTGGTGCCTATCAAAGACTTAATCCCATCTCGAGATCTAATATCGCTTCACTCGTGGCCATTGCCATTCATTTCCCAGTCAGCATCTAATTGACAGGAAAATTAGATCCACGTTTCTCTCTCACTCTGAAAATGGAGAATGGAGAAAGAACAGCGTTTAAGAAAAGGCGAATAATACGCCAAAACCCCAAATTGAGCTGCTTTGTCTTCTAATACACTCAGGCTTGAGCCAAATCCTAAAGTAAATTATCCTCAATAATTAGTAATGATAATCCTGAGGAAAGCCTGAGGAGAGTCTTTTGTTGTTGTGGAGAACAGCCTGTTATTATTGCCACATTCTGCTCCACTTTTCAACTTATAATGGCTGTCAGAAGAAGACTCAAAGGCTACATTCATATAGTCATTATCTGGGAATTTACTAACAGGTTAGACTCTAAAATTGTCCTGTGTGTAAAACAACAGACTGTAGCTGTTTGAATAATGCCTGTGAAAACAGGTAACCCTTTTCTCTCAGGCCAGAAATGTACTTTGTTGCATACAAGCTCTTATTGTTTGTTACCATGGCAGTAGCAATTCTCAATATTCCAGGAAGCGACAGAGCTATTTTCAACTGTCATTAAATCGAATATATGCTTCAGTTCAAAAGACTTCTAGAAAGTCCCTTATGCGAACAGGGCTGCATTTATTTGATCTAAATACAGTAAAATTGTGAAATGTTTTTGCAATTTTTTTTTTTTAATTTCAGTATATTTTATTTAATTTGTTTTATTTGTTTTCACCCCAGGCTCTAAATGCATGTTTGTTTGTTTTTTTCCCTTCTGGAGCATTAGTGCACGTTTGAACCTTCTGTAATAGTTGCATGTGAGTCCCTCCATTGTCCTCAAAGTTATACAGTCATTGTTAGAAAGGGTTCAATACACAGAAATGCTGGAAAACAATAGAATTTCTAAAACCTGAAGGATTTTTTCTGAAGAACAGTGGGCAGTTTAACTGTTCAGGACAAACAAGGGACTCATGAACAACTATCACTAAAAAAAGGTAAGAACACAGTACTAAGAATCAAGGGGATGTAAACCTTTGAACGGGGTCATTTTTATAAATTCAACTATTATTTTCCCTTGTGGACTATTTGTAAGCATCTTTTATGTGAAGTATGTTATTCAGGTCAGTACTAAATAAACAATAACATGCATTTTTTACAAGATTCTGAAAGGGGGGTCTAAACATTTTAACTGTATATTTTGGGCCTAACTAGTGATAGCTTTTAGTTACAGTATGCTTTTAAAATAACTATTTGTTGCGCCATTCAAGAACTGAATTTGTTTTTGGTCACTTGTCACTCTCTTTTATAATAAACTGTTTACAGACATATTCTCCTGCTGTGTTAATGTAGCCAAAGTCTCTGAAAAGATCAACCACAATCATGGTTCTAAACAGTTCTCTATACATGAAAGTTATTAAGCTCATGGTTACATGCAAAAAATGCTGAATATAAACCTTAAACATGGATGCACTTGCCGGTGTAGACTCACAATTGGTTTGTGGATGGATCGGCAGACTAGCTGCTGTCTGACATCTCACTCCCATCAAACAGAGTTGCTGTATCAGCAAACCCCACCTGCTTCCCATGGCTAGCTACGTGTCCCCTGCCAGCTTTGTTTATTAAACTAAAGCGCCGTTTGATTTTGTTATAAAGGTATAAGGTATTCAGACCCCCTTACATTTTTCATTCGTTGTTATATTGCAGCCATTTGCAAAAATAATTTAAGTTCATTTTTTTTTTCCTCATTAATGTACACACAGCACCCCATATTGACAGAAAAACACAGAATTGTTGACATTTTTGCAGATTTATTAAAAAAGAAAAACTGAAATATCACATAGGCCTAAGTATTCAGACCCTTTGCTCAGTATTTAGTAGAAGCACCCTTTTGATCTAATACAGCCATGAGTCTTCTTGGGAAAGATGCAACAAGTTTTTCACACCTGGATTTGGGGATCTTCTGCCATTCCTCCTTGCAGATCCTCTCCAGTTCTGTCAGGTTGGATGGTAAACGCTGGTGGACAGCCATTTTCAGGTCTCTCCAGAGATGCTCAATTGGGTTTAAGTCAGGGCTCTGTCTGGGCCATTCAAGAACAGTCACAGAGTTGTTGTGAAGCCACTCCTTCGTTATTTTAGCTGTATGCTTAGGGTCATTGTCTTGTTGGGAGGTGAACCTTCCCAGTCTGAGGTCCTGAGCACTCTGGAGAAGGTTTTCGTCCAGGATATTCCTGTACTTGGCCGCATTCATCTTTCCCTTGATTGCAACGAGTCGTCCTGTCCCTGCAGCTGAAAAACACCCCCACAGCATGATGCTGCCACCACCATGCTTCACTGTTTGGACTGTATTGGACAGCTGATGAGCAGTGCCTGGTTTTCTCCACATATACCGCTTAGAATTAAACCCAAAAAGTTCTATCTTGGTCTCATCAGACCAGAGAATCTTATTTCTCACCATCTTGGAGTCCTCCATGCGGGCTTTCATGTGTCTTGCACTGAGGAGAGGCTTCTGTCGGGCCACTCTGCCATAAAGCCCCGACTGGTGGAGGGCTGCAGTGATGGTTGACTTTCTACAACTTTCTCCCATCTCCCGACTGCATCTCTGGAGCTCAGCCACAGTGATCTTTGGGTTCTTCTTTACCTCTCTCACCAAGGCTCTTCTCCCCTGATAGCTCAGTTTGGCTGGACGGCCAGCTCTAGTAAGGGTTCTGGTCATCCCAAACGTCTTCCATTTAAGGATTATGGAGGCCACTGTGCTCTTAGGAACCTTAAGTGCAGCAAAAATTTTTTTGTAACCTTGGCCAGATCTGTGCCTTGCCACAATTCTGTCTCTGAGCTCTTCAGGCAGTTCCTTTGACCTCATGATTCTCATTTGCTCTGACATGCACTGTGAGCAGTAAGGTCTTATATAGACAGGTGTGTGGCTTTCCTAATCAAGTCCAATCAGTATAATCAAACACAGCTGGACTCAAATGAAGGTGTAGAACCATCTCAAGGATGATCAGAAGAAATGGACAGCACCTGATTAAATATATGAGTGTCACAGCAAAGGGTCTGAACACTACCTTCCTATTTGATATTGTAAAGCTGCTTTGACACAATCTGTATTGTAAAAAGCGCTATATAAATAAAGGTGACTGGACTTGACTTGACTATTGTTGTAGCCATAGCTTTCGTTTATTGACCTTATTGTCTTCTCATCTTCGTCTCGTCTTAGTCATGGGAAAAAAGTTAATCGGCAAACATTTTTCATCATAGTTTTCATTAACGAAACTAACACTAGTCTCCATTTTGATAATGTGTGAAAAAAGATCCTCCCCCACCTCACGTCTCTTGCGTGGTAATATGTAAGGAAACTTAATATTGGATGTTCAACGTTTTCTTTTGGGAAAGTATGCTTAAATTAAAAAATTTCAATATTCACAATATTTTCAAATTTGACATCGTTGACAAAATTATAGCGTTATTATCGCTAATATTCGATATATAGCCCAGCTCTAATAGGCACTTTTTTACATAATGTCCGTCATTACCGCAAACGCGTGCATTCTTGTTCAAACTCGCGTATCAGGACCTGTTAAGGCATATGTATTAACGTAAACAGTTAGAAGGAAAATGTATGTGTATCATGCTTTTATTCTTAAAGTAAAAGCAAACTAATAATAAATCTAATGCTGTCAAAGAAAAATACAAGTGCCCACTGCTCCTGACTAAATAACCTTTGTAACATCAAATATGATTAATCTATATTTAATTTATACAGTGAAGACATTTGATTATTACATTTCTGTAGCGTACCTGAAAATTAATTTTGGACTGAGCTGAAAAACCTGAAAAGCACTGTTTATTGAACTTGTGTCTTTATTCTATTGTATATATTTTCTGCTATTGCTTGTAATTTGGTTATCTGTAGAAAAGATTTTTGACACTGAGCCCATAGTAGCAGCCAGAATTGTTTTTTCAATTGTTTATTTTTTTATTATATATAAACAAAAAGTTGTTTAGGCCTATTTTTTTGAGGCACAGGATGTGAAAATGCCAGATGAATGTTCATGTTATATATTTTGGTTGCATTTGTGAGTTAATAAAAATGTAGATGGTTGTTTAAAATGGGTATAAAATATCATAATATCGATCAATATACTCTTGTATCGAATCGAATCATAATCGTATCCTAGAATTTTTTTGAGGCATCAGCAAATATTGCTGGGTATGAGAATCAATATCGTATCATGACAAACCATCCGATTTACACCCTACTATGTATCAGTGACTATGAAATGTCTGCATGTTTTTGAGAGTATGTTCAGACACTGTATCACCACTGATACCGTTTTAGTCTCGCCATGCTTGAAAAGCAACGTGAAAAGCATGGGCACTTTTTAGTTAAAGTTCACTTTGTCAATTTAAAGTCACTTTGACGGCTTCATCGCTTGACAGATATGGGAATTCATCAAGGTAATTGGAGCGGAAAGATTCCCTTCTTTTGCTTGCCCAACAGAGCACAGTGATGTGCTTTTATCTGACACTCCCTGTAATTAAAGATAAGAACCTAAATATTAAAACCATCCAGAGAAGCAAATCACATCCACAGCCAGCTCCTTCAAGCCATAGAATATATAGATAATATATGTATGTATTTTAAGTTCAAGTCTTTTAAACTCACCAAAGATGCATTTATTCAATTAAAATATAGTAAAAACAGCAATATTATGAAATATTTTTATGATGTAAAATTTATTTTTTTATGTTGTTTGTTTTTGTGATGGCAAAACTGTCTTTAGTATCACATGATTTTTTCAGAAACATTTTTGATTATCAATGTTGAAAACAATTGCTCCTTAATATTTTTTGTGGAAACCTTGATACACAACCATTCAAAAGTTTAGGCTAAGGATGATAAAAAAAGAAAAAAAAAGTTATTCATAAAGGATGCTTTATATTGCTCAAACTCAATATTTATGATGCTACAAAATTATGTTTGAATTTTCTGTTCATCAAAGAATCCTGAAAAAATGTATCATAGTTTCCACAAAAATATGCAACAGAAACTGTTTTCAACATTTGTTGAGCATCAATGATAATTGATAATAACCAGTGGTGGTCGAAGTACACAAATCAAGGACTTGAGTAAAAGTAGAGATACGTGTAATAAAATATTACTCCAGTAAAAGTACTCCTTTTTCAATTTTACTCAAGTGAAAGTACAAAAGTACTCGATTTTATATGTACTTAAGTAAAAAAGTACAGATAGATTTATTTTGCAATTTTATTTTTATTTTATTTTATTTTCCTAATTATTTTATTATTTTTTTTTTTTTTTTTATAATCCTACTGTTTAAAAATTTTCCCAAAATAACCACTATATGGAGTCAAGATATATTTTTGATGTTGATATGGACTACATTGATGAGAGTGATGTAGTCATGTTCACTGTGAAGCTTACACTGACAGGTATCTGAGAGAAAACAGATTTGAACATCAGTAGGAAAAAAAGTGTTTTAAAGCTTGTTTTGCAGAAGGTCACAGTTATATGATAAGAATGAGGACTTTATATCTAAAAATTACCTTAACTTAGCACCAGCAAGCTTGTTTAGCTAGATAGTTAGCACCAGCTAACAATATTTACTTATTTTCAGTATGAATATTATGAATAAACATATCTGTCTACTCATAGTTGATCCAAATGATAAATATTGATAACATACCTGCCAACTTTTCAAAAAACCTTGGAGTGAGATTTTGTCAGGGCCAGGGGTGATCAAAATTATGCTGTGCATGCAGCCACACAAGTTGGTGGCGCAGATATCAGAGAATTGGAATTAATTTGATATTGTTCCCTGCATTCTGGTGGTTTGTGGGAAGGCCCGAAGCCGTTGATAGGGGCAGCCTACTGGAGATGGAAATTATTGGTTACATTCTGTGAAGCAGATATAGCTGAAGGTCCACCACCCCCAGAAAATTTTGGATTAAGTAGATGTGATTGCCTGCATTTTAGTGGATTTTTGGGTGGTCTGCTAAAGATGTGCAATACCTGAACTTATTCTGATTTATGTGCGGCATAATGACTTGTAGGGCCTTCTAGACTTGAGCTGAACATTCAACCAGAAAACTATTGTTGTGCCTAAATGACTGCCTATGTACTGTACCACAATAAAGTCTTATACATAGACCAGTGTTTAAGATTTGACCTAGGTAGGTTGATTGATATTTTGATTAGAATGGCATTAAACAAATTCTTAACTGAAAACTAGGCTATGTTGTGAATAACTGTATTCTTAAGAGCACCGATGATTAATGTTCATCCAAAAACGACAAGATTATTTAGAGAGGGACATTCTTCATTCAAAGCCTTCCACAACATGGTCCATCAGAAACAAATAAAGTGCAACAAATAAAGTGCTTAAACAGTACAACTTTTTCAAGTAATAAACAGATGAATGCATTACAAAAATAACTAAAAATAAGGTATCAGATGCAGATCAAAGCTGGGTAAAGTCCTTGTCTATGATCTGTGGGCATGGTTATACTGGTCTGTGGCCTTGGAGGCCTTGATGATATCTGAGGGGGGCTCCCATTTAAAGCAGGGCTCCAGATTGATTCTCATCAAAAGATTCTCGAGGTAGTTTGTAGTGATGTGACGTTTGACGCAGAGGCTTCGAAGCTTGTATCAAAAAACGAAACATCTCACAGTGAAGCACTGTACCGGAGCTTGATTCGTTTTGCCATAATCACGTGTTCTGTGACGTCCGAAGCTTCATTTTCACACACAAACACGTGACTGCTTCGTATTCTGATTCAAATAAGGCGAACCTCCTGCGCATGTTTCAGGTGTCATTCTCTCTTTTTCAAGAATAAATCATAATACGAATAAATATGTACATGTGTAGTTTTGTGCATGTTCACTGTGTAGTAATCCCCGCTTCACAAGCACTTTTATTAATATGATAATTCATAATAATAATCATTTTAACAATATTCTTCATTTATTGTGATCATGCCTACATGAACATGCTTATACTTTCATAAGTTTATTCACAGATTAATTCATACTTTGTGTAAGGAAAATGACACTTTTTTCGTTATATGGTTTTTGTAGCAAAAATTGGTTTATTATGAAACGATCCAAAAACCGCTTGGACATCTGGGTCACAAAAGCACTTTTTTCCACCTTTGACCGCAAGATGTCATTAGTGTGCAACGTGTTGAAAAGCTTCGAGTAATGAACCTTTTTACGATACAATTGAGGGGAAAGCCTCGGTGCTTCGTAAAAGCTTCATTTTCCCATCACTACTAGTTTGTCACGTTGTCTTTCGGGGTATCTCCTTCTGTCGCTAACTTCGGGGTGCAGCAGTAGACGCCACCAGCGGCATCTACCGTCGGGGAGTTTAAAAAGGAACGAACGAGTCTCGGTCCAAAATCTGTTTTTTTTTTTTTTTGCGTGAGTAATTGGTGGCGTGAGAGCGTGTGAAAACAGGCAAAACCGTCCCACTGCGCAATGTGACGTTGTAGTGACGTCTTTTCCATGTCATTTTTGACATATGGTCTACCAAATAAATAAATAGTCATACAGATAATAAATCTTGTTTGTTTATAAATAATCTGTATTCATATGTATAATCATGTTGATAGGCTCTATTTTGTAAAACACATTTACTGCAACTGCCATAGACGTCCAAATGACGTCCAAAAAAACCCAGATCAAATGTTGAACGTCAAAATGACGTCCAAGTTGGGTCATGGTTGGACGTCCAAATAGTAGACCTAGTTTGGACGTCGAATAGATGTCCAGAATTGGTCATGGGCCGACGGACCCAATATAAACATGATCTGCACGTCTATCCGACGTCCAATGTTTAGTGGGGTGTGTCACACGGTGAAAGCGTGAGAGTTGGCAGCTTTGTGATAATATAAAAACAGACGTCACCCAGGGCTAGGCTAAATGCGTAGCATTTAAAAAAAACTGCTAAAGTTGCAGCAGCAGGAAAATATGAACATGCATGAGCTATTAACGTTAATCTGTGTTATTTTTTGACCAAATGTTTTTGACCGAAAACATAGAGACATGTGTCTGCATTTCAGTGGGCTTAAATAGATCACGCTTTACAGCAGATTTAGTTCACAAACAAGTGACCGTTTTGACTTAAATATGATTTTCATTTACAATAATTCTAAAACTCGACATTAGTAACTTACTTTTCGCCGCATCAGTCGCGCGCACGCTCTCCCGGTTCAGTTCACTGGAGACTCGCTCTAAACGGCTCATTTGAATCAATGAGTTGTCAACTCCAGAAGAGCTGCAATCGGATCATTTCCAATCCGTGAATGAATCATTTGGTGCGATTTGCGAACCGATTTAACAGGTTCATTGAAAAGAATCAGTTTGTTCAAGAATCAGACACCACTTCTGTGTCTCGGAGCATATGATATATTATAATTAAGGAGTAACGATATGTTTTATGAAATGTAGTGAAGTAAAAAGTACGATCTTATGCTTTGTAATGTGCTGAAGTAAAAGTTGCGCAAAAAAAAAAACTACTCCAGTAAAGTACAGATACTTAAAAAATGTACTTTAGTACAGTAACGAATTACAAATACTTCGTTATTATCCACCACTGATAATAACTGAGGACTAAATACGCATAATAAAATGGTTTTTAACAGTGACTTCTTCTAAAATGTGTATCCAACCATATTTATAATTTCTTAGACTTTTCAGTTATTTTTTTTTTTTAGGTTTTTGGCATTCAAGTTATTGAATTCTTAAAAAATAGGCACTACTATATAATTTTATAGAGAGCATTTTGAATTTGGATTTGAAGCAAAATTGTGGTGTATATGGTTACTGTGGTATAAAATTACTCGTACATTAAGATTTTGGTTGTACTGCCCACTGCTAATAGACACTTATCGAGCTGAAATGTGTAGCAGCCAAACTGATATTACCCATCCAACTCTCTGTATGATCAGAACTGCTGCGCTTTTACCGGATCATGTCGGAGTTTATGCTAACATTGTGAAGAGCAAATTGAACCAAGGTTTGCAGATCCTCGATAAGCTCCTTCACCCATGAAAGCCAAGATCGGGGCACACAGGAGGAGTATTATATCATCCACAATGTCTGGGCCTGCCAAAGGGCTGGAGCATAATGAGATCGATCCTGATATGAAATAGCACCGCGTCCAGTTTTTCTTCAAGCTTTGTAATCAGACTTTGGAAGCAGAATAAAGGATAGAGGAGGGTTAGCAGGGAGTTTGGATTATGGAGTGCGAGAGCGAGAGCGAACTCTTAAAAGTAGTGTAAAAGACAAGAAGATGGATGATGAGGTTTTACAGGGGTTCAGGCTATGAAATGACAATAATTTTAAAGAGTATTTTCTTTTAGTACTTAACACTAAAACTTTATTAAAAGTTGATGTTATTGGCTATCTTTAGAGTCTTTTAGTTCCTACTTCAGTTAGGGAACAGTTTGATGTAATAAAAAGATAAAAAAATAAAGACTTTTTCAAAGTGCGGTAGATTTCCAGGTGGATCATTACCGTTAATCTTCATAATTTCTAGAAAACGTAACATGAACACGGGCGGGGGTCGGAAAAAGCATCTAAATTGAGACGCAATCTGGACTATTTTGATTATGCAATTTGGTGGTGAAAAAAAGTCATTTGTCTTCTAAACGTTTAATTTTCAGAGCCATTGGCTCCCAAGGAATTAATTTTATCTGGTGTCCTGATTGTAGGAGAATAAAGTGATTGTCTGTTTATATAAGAGGGAATAAAAAGTTTTACCAACAAAGTAAAACCTGCACAAGCAGTTAGATAAGAAAGCGAAATCAACAGAGATAGATTAAACATTTCACAGCCACATCTGTTAATGGAGTGATCTAAAGTAAGACATCCATTGATTCTAGACACCCTGCTGTTTATTTATTTATATTTTTATTTAACAGGTGGAGCTGGAGTTGGCATATCAATTACCACACGCACACCATTAATCTGAGAAGCACCGCAGCCACTACATGCTAGTCATTACACAAGTTCTTATGCAATGAAAGTTTTCAAAGAACAGCACTAGATGCCCATTTACTTTCCACAAGATGGATGAAACGACTCATTTACATTTCCTCAATTTCAAGGAGACAGTTTGGAGAGAACTTGTTAATGTCTGCTCTAGGGCTGCCATGCACTAACAGTTGTTTGGGCAATTTATTGATCTGTCAGTTATTTCTTTGATCAATTGGGTATTCCACATTTTGCTCAATGCTTCCCCCTAAAACGTATTCTATGTAAAGACTACCTAATGTGTGCTATACAGTAATGTTACAAAATATAGTATTTTGAATAGAGTACAAATTTTACAGTTACACTACCAGTCAAAAGTTTTTGCACCGTAAGATAACTTTGATTTTTAATGTTTTTAAAGAAGTCTCTTCTGCTCATAAAGCCTGCATTTATTTGACCCAAAGTACAGCAATTTTGTAAACATTTTTGCTATTTAAAATTACGCTTATAATAATATAATATAATATAATATAATAATGGTTCCTTTTTAAAATAATTTAAAATGTAATTTATTCCTGTGATTTTTAAAGCTGCATTTTAGCATTACTCCAGTCACATGATCCTTCAGAAATCATTTTAATATTCTGATTTGCTGCTCAAAAAAACATTTATTATGCTGAAAACAGCTGAGTACATATTTTTTCTGGTTTCTTTGATGAATAGAAAGTTTAGAAGAACAGCATTTATTTGAACTAGAAATCTTTTGTAGCAATATGTCTTTATTAATGTCTTTATTATCATTTTTGATAAATTTAAAGCATCCTTGCTAAATAAAAGTATTAATTTCTATACCCCCTCCAATAAATAAATAAAAATAAAGTCTATTTAGAAAAAAATTAAAATTATACTGACTCCAAGCTTTTGAATTGTTTAGTGTAAAATGAACTCAACTGTTTTAAATAGTGATTAATAATAATAATAATAATAATAATAATAATAATAATAATAATAATAATAATAATAATAAATGTTTATTGAACAGCAAAGCAGCATATTAGAATGATTTCTGAAGGATCATGTGACACTAACGACTGGATAAATGGTGCTGAGAATTTAGCTTTGATCAAAGGAATAAAAAAATCGTGCTGCTTTTGCTGTATTTTGGTACACAAATAAATGCAGGCTTGGTGAGCAAAAGAGACTTCTTTATAAAACATCTTACTGTTCAAAAACTGTTCAATAAACATATGTATGTTGATCATTTAAAATATTTAGTAAGCACCATAATGTGTTTATTTCCTTAAAGGAAAAAAAAAACAAAAAAAAAACTAAATAATTTATGTAATTACTACCATGAGTAGTTTGTTATGGAATTCAGTAGCACTCAATAATATTATAACAAGTTTAAATATTTAAAACATAACTTTTCTCATTGTTTATAAATGGGTCATTTATAGAAATATGGTGTTCCACTGGTGCTTGCATTTATATTACTATGAATAATGGTGTTTCGCTTGCAAGTTTAAAATGCAAACATTATATTGGATTTTTATTTTTTTTTTAATGTACTTAAAAAGCCATTTAACAGTTTTGGGTTAGTAAAATCAGTGTTTAAAATGAATGCTTTAATCAAAATTAAACTATTAGCATTTAACTATTGACTATTAAACTATTATAACTATTAAAAATAAATAATGCTTCTTGAGCACCAAAGCATACTAAATGCATACTAAGCATACTAAAATGATTTTTGAATAATCATGTGACACTGAACACTGGAGTAATAACTTCTGAAAAGTCTGCCATCAAAAAAAAAAATTTTATTTAAACTACGTTAAACTATACAACAGGTGTTTTAAATTGTAATAATATTTCACAGTATTACTGTTTTCACTGTATTTAACCAAATAAAAGCAGCCTTTTTTGCAACCCCAAACTTTTGAACAGTAATTTTATTAATAATTTAATTAACAGTTTAATCGTTTTATTTTAGTTACTGTTCGTATTAGAATCATCACTTGTGTTCTATAGAATTAAAGGTTTCATTTATTTAAAAAAAAAAAAACAAATAGGGTGACCTGTCTTTTCAGAAGTTCGTCTCCATGAACTGCATTCTGAAACGCATCACAAAAATGAACTAAAACTCAGTGAATACTTGACACACAGACATGAGAGATATATCTATAGAAAGCTTGAGCTTGAACTTTTAAATGAAGTCATGTCGAAAACAAATATTTTGTGTAACCAACAAAAGCCTGTGAATTTCTTTTTTTCTTTTTCTTTTTTTTTTGTTAGAAAAAATGGAACCAAAGTATGCACATCAGTGGCACTAAATGCGTCAAATTGGGTGCTCGACAAAAAAAAAATAAATAAATAAAATAATAATAATAATAATAATAATAATGAAAAACAAACAAAAGTTGGCACACCATAGACTCCAAAAAATGCAAAACTATATATATATATATATATACATATATATTATATACAGTTGGACTTTACACAAGGTAATGTTTAAAGCTAACAGACTCTTGGTCTGAAACATTATTTATTTCTTTATTATAAATCATGATATCATTATGTCATTATAAAACAATTGTTGCAACCATAGTCTGCTTTAATTAATGTTTTTGGCAGTGGGTATTGATGGACAGCGAAGTGGTAAAGTCAGGTGTTGTGTCCTCCATCCTTGTGACACCTTGGCGAAGAAAGAGGTCCAAGGTGCTTTTTTTCCTTTTTCTTTTTCCATGTGGAAGAAATGAAAGAGGGATGAAATGGGGTTGTGCTCTCTTTGGGAAGGCGACATGTTGAATTGTTTCATTTAGCCTTTGACCCTACCACAAACCCTTTGGAAAAAAAGTGTGACTGTGTGTGTTCTGTGTGTGTTTGTAATCGCACAGATTTGATCTTCAGTCACACTGGTTTGGTCAAAGTGGAATGGGATCCTACTTCTCTTTCCTTATTGCATTTCTCCTCACTGTTTTCTGCGTGTGTGCGCTCTCTAAGCATGCGGCTTTATGGATGTGTGGACCCATTCCATGCCAATGTGAAAATGCCCTCATTCACTAGGGAATTCTAAAGCCATGATCAGCCTCTTTTCATTCCCTCCGCTCATGCTTCGGAAACAAAAGAGAAGGAAAATGGCCTCCGGTTCTCAAGCACCCCTCTTTCATCACCGCTAGTCTTCAGCAGCCCTTATTTACTAAATTTAGATACTTCATGTTCAAGATTCACCACCAAAATTGAGACCATCGTAGAGCATCTGCAAAACTTATACAGAAACTCCAACAACTGCACCTGTAAAAAGGGTCCTTCATTGATATTCAATGTAGATCTCTTCCCACTGTCCCGGCAAACTCTCGCACCAGGTTCGTTCTGCATCTTCTGCATATTCATGAGGCCACATTCTGATACCACCACCACAAATCACATTTTGAGTCGTGTCTTGTGGAGCTGAGGTGATGATTATGTATTGGATGTGTGTGCTGCATTGGGGAGCAATAGATGCCATGCTAAGAGTGTGTGGAGGGTTAAAAAAGCAGACGGTAAGTGTTGTGAATAGAGAGGGAGATTAATGAGACAGACTCAGTCTCGTTCGATGACAGCAGGGATACAGATGTCCCAGCGCAGTATGTGGCCTCTGAACAAAACTACTAGAGCTACAGAGAGAGAAAAAGAGGAAAGAGGAGTTATATTGCAAAGAAATAAAGTTAAAGAGAAGCAGAGAGGGGAAATGGTTACATTTTAAGTGAGTTTTTTTAGTTAAAGCAGGAGGATGAATCTCACAGAAACGGTCAATAAATGACCAGCTCAAATTTAACTCTTAATTAATTTGATTTACTTTTTTTTAATTGTTATTTTAGAATGTGAGTTAGTCAACAATGGCTGAATTGATTCCTGTTTTTCCACATAAAATGGCAGTTTCTTTGTGTATTTGCCCAGTGTTTATGCTACAGTGCATTGAACACCTCAGCCTTTTTTTTTTTTTTTCTTTCAAAGGTCAGTTGTGACCCGTGAATGAGCTAAATTAATTCTTTTATTTTAATATTCTCCATTAAAATACCTTCAAAGTGATATATGACTTGTTGGAATCTGACAAAAAAATTATTAAGCTACACCAGTTTGAAGGCAATAGTCAGTAGAGTTTGTTTTATTTTTGTTTGATTGTATAAGAAAAAAATCGAGTTTTCTGAAAGCAAGTCAACATTTCATATTTTTCTCTGATTATTTTCTTAATAATATTTAATATATTATTAATCACAATATTGCCATTTTTTATTTTATCTTTGTTATTAAAAATAAAACAAAGATGCAAATAAGCAGTAGTTTAATCAAGAGCAGCGAGTGATTCCGTCTTCTTTTAATGTTTAATAGATCGCACACTCTCAGAGAGGCGTGTCTTATGCATATGATTTGCAAATGTCAGTCAGCGCGATTGTTTTATTTTCATCAGCATGGGTTTGAAAATCATATTTCACTGGGCTGGACTTCGATATATATAAATAAATATATACACAAAGCTGAACTTTGCAACAACAGACCTACAATTTGTGGTGAGAAGCAGCAGCAGTTGTCCAGAAGTGAGCAGGAAAAAAAGGTACTCCTCTCAGAAAACTTACAAATAAAGATCATTTTAGATATTTAATTACTCTTTGGAGTTTGGAGATTGGGATTGCTAGAAGAGGGCTTAACAAACTAATTTTTGTGATATTTTTCACTTCGTTTGCCTGTAACTCAAATTAGACTGCACATTCTGACTCATTTTGCCAGCACGGGTCACATTTGTAATTTTTTTCCACTTTTGTTACACTTGATGTGTTCCCAGTCAAAATTGACGGCATTCAAAATTGCTTATAATAACCAAATATTGGATTCAATGCTTTTAATTAACTTTCTTTCAGTTAGCATAGGTTTTGTATTTCTGTTTGGAACTGACTGGTCACAGGCATCATTGATCTGAGCTTATGCGCTTTTTCGAGTGAGCACTGACAAAATAATCCACACAAAAGGTTTTTTTTCTTCACTCAAAAAGTGAGGAAGATAACTTCAGATCAATGAGACCTATGACCAGTCAGTTTCAAATGACAAAACCTGCGCTAATTCAAAGAAAGCTACTTGACAAAAAAAAAAAAGAAGAGATTCCAAGATAATATACTACAATGAGACATTTACAAGCAGTTTTTAAAAGGCCAGTCATTTTTGACCAGAGACACCGAATTCTCAGCACAGCACAAGGTTGCTGCTTGGACAACAATGCAAATGTCACGTTCAAGGCCCAGGAAGGTACAAAAACTCATATGCTTTATAACATTATGACCACTGATGTCACACAAACTATTTTAACAAAGTCAACATTTACTAATGCATTTATAAAAATCACAAGTTTTCATTTATTTATTTATTTTTTTTACATTTGGTAAATGCACTGTGAACTAACATGAACAAAAACAATGAACAGTTGTATTTTTATTAACAAATATTATCAAAGAATAATCCATAAATGCATTGTTCGTTGTTCATTCATGTTAATTAATACTAATCATATATCTCTGTGACATTTAAAAATAAAACCTACCAATACTAGTGGGGAAGTAATCTGGCAGGGAACAACACTGGAAAGCAAAACATATGGAACTGTAATCATAACTGTGTACAAAATCAATTACAAGTGCTCACTGTTTTAGCAACTCTAGTGTTCATTTCTGTTGGAAAATGCAGTGATATGTATTTATTGGTACGTATATCATGTCTCATGAAACAGTTCCCATATACATTTCGTCATGAGATCATAAAGCAGTTTATATTTATCTTTATTTGATTTCTTATGTTGTAAATTAAATTTATTAAACAAGCTCTATTTTTTATTTATTTATTTATTTATTTTTTTTTTTGTCAGTGATTGTGAAAGTGAGTGTCCTTTACCTGCTGAACAGGATCATGGGTAATGTCTTATATCAGAGTCAGGTGTAGGTAGTGACAGTTAAAGATTATTTCTCTCAGCTTCTCAGTCTGCACCCCACATTGTCTCCTTCTTATCTCACTCCAGCAGTCCGTCTTGACAGCGCTTATAGAAGAAGTCACAGTAGCAACAATTAGCCTCGCTGTAATCCCGTAGCTTGTCTGGTCCTGTGGCAACACCACCTGTCAGGACACAAGGCCTTTGTTGTGGCATGAGTGGCTTTTTCTAAATGTCCTGTGTCAGAATGCCGACAGAGTGTCGGAAAATTTTCTCCGCAGGTTTGTGTTCTTAGAACTCAGTCAGCTAAAAAAAGCTCTTTGAAAATGAGCATGCTCAGTTCTCAGGAATTTTTCTTTCTGACCTGTTTGGGATGTGTCTGTCGGAGTATGTGTCTCTTTGTATTGCTGTCTGTTATTTGTCCAAGGTGAGAAACTATTGTTCAAGATCTCTTTGAAGAGTTTTATAAGAGTAAGGAAGAACTGGTGATATAATTTCAGTTCAGGTTTACAAAGGATATTGTAGTGTTTTTTTTTTTTCCAAAGTGCATTAATTGCAATGTTTTTTTTAAATGACTTCCATTTTATTGATTATAATTTTATTGTATACTTTTTTTATATATTTATTTTATTTGTATGCTGCCCTGTAAATTAAAACCAGATAACCATTTAACCCCAAAATCAAAATATTTTTTTTTTGTTGTTGCATAAAGAAAATAAACATGTAATATGTAAATATATAATATGCCAAAACAATAATTAAGATCCAGCCCCAGATGCCAGATCCCGTCAGAAAATATCTAGTCAACAGCAAGTCTTGTCTGGTATCCAAAAATACCCAAAACGAGTGTTTAAGTCTTCTGTCAGTCAATAAGGAATTATAAAACTAATCAAATTACAAAAATAATCAAATAATAATGTGAATAACTAATGATTATAAAATAAATGATCATCAATGATTATAAGAATAAATTATTATAAATTAATTCAAAAATTTGAAAATTAAAACACATTTAGGAATCCTTTAATATACACTATTTCACCCCTAAATCAAACGGGAATATATATATATATATATATATATATATATAATATGACATTTTCCCACCAAAAGTTGCTCACTTTCATCATAGTAAACCAAAATGTAAAGCAACCAACCTCAGTTTTGAAATGGTGCCTGGAGTTTAATGTGACTTTAGATTAATTTGCCCTGAAATCTGAGAGAACTTTCTGCCATGTTGCAGGAAAGTGCAACAAGTCCTCTTGCAGTATTTCTCTTTATTTCACACTATCCATTCTTGCTTTGTGATTTAACGAGATGCCCAGTCCCTCCAGATGAAAACCAGCGACACAGCATGGTGCTGCCACCACAAAACTTCACTGTGGGTATGGTGTTTTGAGTTGTGGGCAGTGAAAGATCTGCGGCACATCACTTTGAATTTCAGATAAAAAGTATATTTCTGTATTCCTCAATTCTCTCTGAAATATCTGCTTGCAAGGATTCCAACTATACAGTTTTTATCATAATCAATCCAAAAATATGCCTCAGAAGAGTCTTTTCAGAAGAATACAGTCTGTACTTTACAGAAACCTACTCATAAGCCACCAGACACATAAGCAAACAATGCCAAGGATAGACAGTGTGCTTTGTCTCCTTCAGCAAGGCCCACCTTAGGGATGAGCTGTCAACAACATCCGTCACATTACCTAAACAAAGCACCTGCTGAAGGTGAGCTGGAAAAAGCCAGACAGGAGATGATTAAAATAAAGGCTCTCAATGGTGAGATTTATCCTTTAGACGCCTACTAGACACCTTTGGCTATTTCTGTTCTGGGAAACAAGGATATGGTTCAATTTTTTTTTGTTGTACTTTTTTGGTCAAGGGAAATAAAAGCAGAAAGAATAGAATCAAGGAAAGAAAGGAGATTAGAGAAATCGAACGTGAGGAAAAGGGTTCTGTTTCATTCTGTGTAGTTTGGACAGCGTTCCTCTCTTTTCCTCTACGCTTGGCTGGTCCCTCACATCGTGGTCAGTACAGCAAATCATTAATGCCGGTCTGATTGACAGCTAAACTGACAGCTGAGCTGTTTGGACATTGTGGGTGGAAACCCCTTTTTTCCTCATTTTCCTAAAGAAGACTGACAAGCTCACAAAAGAGACAGGACAGGAAATGACATGTTCAGATCAGTATGTATGTGTGTGCTCCGCAGCAAAATTTGTGCTGAAATATGTTTTTAAAATCAGAATTTGCATTTGGGATCCATGTATTTGCTGAAACCCGAATTAGCCCCCATTTATCTACCATCAAATATCCATTTATTTATTTACCTGATCTCCTGACAAAAACAACACAAATTAACACTAGAGGCGGTAAAACAAGAGCACTTGTAATTGTTTTCTTACACAGCTATGATTACAGCTCCATGTTTCACTTTCTGGACAAAACAAGTTTGCTCAGTAGCTTAGGCAGCATGTAGCAAGCACAGCGTAGTGAGCGTTTTCAGTTAATTCCTATGGAAATTTAGCTTAAACACTTGCGCAGTGCATTATGAGATTGAAAGCAACAGAGAGCAGCAAAAAGGTTGGGCATTCCTCGCAAATCTTATCGAAAAACACTGGGCGACAGTCGCTCTGAAAAGTAGGCATGGCAAGAATTTGACATAAGTTTACTATTTGACATAGTGTTTGCTAAACTGGTGGATTATTGAACTGAAATCACTTGTCGTTAAAGTCATGTTTTATTTAGGGCTGTCTCTATAGGCTATGTTTCATCATTTTGAATGTTAGGTTGTACCTAGATGGTGCCAATAAACCCTGCGTCCGATTCGGAAAGGCTCATCCCTATGCCCTAATCCCTTCAAATGGTTTACCCTCCGGAGTTTTGAAGGGTTGAAGGGTGTAGGGGACCAAACAACTGTTTCTTGAAGTGCCCTTCTGCGTCATCATCCCGTGGCCACACAGAGGCGCCGTCATCATGAAAAGAATCTGCAAAGACAGTGCCAATAAAGTGTTTGGTTTGCGAACCACTGTTAAAAGAAGATGATGAAATGCAAACGGGGTGTAAACATTGTTTTCAGGACGTGCTCTGCCGTAAATTTGACACGCCCCAAAGCATTGGCTTGTAGCGTTGCTAGCGGCAATGAGCACAGATTTGGCGCTGTAGTGAAAACGCACCATTAGGATGCGGAATCCTTGAGTACAAATCCTGTGAAAAACAAGACTCGCAATGAAAGAGCTAAAAGATAGAAAAACAAGCTAAAATGGCATGCTTGTGATTTGCATTTTTACATCACATTCGCTTTTGTTCATACTATCGGGTTGGTTCAGGTGTTGTGCAGATGGTATGTTTTTTTTTAAAACGTCACAAAGCATTAGTTATAGCGCTACTCAATGGACATTTCAAGTCAGAACTGAGGTGACACAAACAAAACCTACGTCACATAAAACATGCCATATTTACGTTCATGCAAATCTTGAGCGAAAAACGTTGGGCGACAACCAATCGCTCTAAAAAGTAGGCATGACAAGATTTTGACATAGGTTTCTGAGTGTTTGCTAAACTGGTGGATTATTGAACTGAAATCACTTGTCGTTAAAGTCATGTTTTTTTTAGGGCTGTCTCTATAGGCTATGTTTCATCAATTTGAATGTTAGGTTGTACCTAGACGGTGCCAATAAACCCTGCGTTTGATTCGGAAAGGCTCTTCCCTATGCCCTAATCCCTTCAAATGGTTTACCCTCCGGAGTGAGAGCTTTGAAGGGTTGAAGGGTGTCTTAAAGTGCCCTTCTGTGTCATCATCCCGTGGCCACACAGAGGCGCCATCATCATGCAAAGAATCTGCGCAAAGAGTACAAATCCTGTGAAAAACATGACTCCCGATGAAAGAGCTAAAAGATGAGAGATAGAAAAACAAGCTAAAATGGCATGCTTGTGATTTGCATTTTTACGTCACATTCGCTTTTGTTCATACTATCAGGTTGGTTCAGGTGTAGTGCAGATGGTATTTTTTTTTTTTTTAAACGTCACAAAGCATTAGAGTTATAGCGCTACTGAATGGACATTTCAAGTCAGAACTGAGGTGACACAAACAAAACCTATGTCACATAAAACGTGCCACATGTTGTGTAGGAACGCTGTCCATGTGCCACATCTCTTCCGGGAGAAAAAACAAACAAGAAGTCACCACATCAAATGTGTAACGAAAAGTACATGGCATATATCTCATCTAATGAAAAAGTTCCCACAGGTACGTTTTCGTCATGAGATCAGGTTGATTTATATAGGGCCTAGGCCACTGTTTCCCAAACCTGTTCCTGGAAACCAACAATACATTTCCTAAAACTTTCCTAACCAAAAACACCCATTTCAACTTGTTGGCTCGTTTCCAAAAACTCCAAGACCTGAAATGGATATGTCAGATAAGAGAGACATCTAAAATGTCTACTGTTGGTGTGTCTCTCCAGGAACAGGGTTGAGAAATACTGATCTGGGTCAGGGGTGTTCAGTCCTGCTCCTCAAGGGCCAATGCCCTGCAGAGTTTTGCTCCAGCCTGCCCCAGCACACTTCCTTTAAAGTTTCTAAACAGTAATTCTGAAGACCTTAGCAGATTCAGGTGTGTTTACTTAGAAGTGGAGCTAAACTCTGCAGGACAGTCTGCTTTTGTTACTGCTAGTTCTTTGGTTTGTTGTGTCACAGCCTTTAAAGAATATTTCTGTATTTGTTTTACAAGTTATATTTTCCCACACAAACATTATATCACCCCCCCCCCCCCCACACACACACAATGACTTGCGTTACTTTGTAGCAAATTCCAGCAAAGCAGAAAAGGGCATAAGAAGAGGTTGAACTGCATGGATAAGCTTGAAACGAAGCTCCCTTTTTTGCCTGCTTCCCTTCCAATGCTAACAAACATCTATCTTGTCAAGCCTGGGGTGACCTCCGCACAATGTTTCAATTTGGGCTCACTGACAGAGCCATCGCTTGCTTCTCTTCTGTCAGTCTCGTCCAGTCCGCAACAAATACAGCTAAATAATGCAACGTGCCCTTGAGTTTACATGCACTCACAAATCTCTGATCATCCTTTTAAACAAACGAGTGCCCAGAGCCAAAACGTCTGACATATTGTCAACTTTGGCAGAAAAAAAACAACAACCAAAAAAAAAAAAAACAGAACAGAAATATGTAAAAGGACAAATTGCTGATGAAAAGAGAGAGAAAGTAAGAAAATGAGAAAAAGAGAAGAAACAGGGCATTGAGGCTGTATAAGAATAAGGTGATAGTTTGTGTGAAAATTTTACTGGTTCATTTGAGACTTAAAACAGAGTATTTAATTACTAATGAAAATATCAAAATATTTTTTTGGGTACATAATCTGGAACCTTAATACTTTTAGCACTTAATACACATTACATTAAAATAGCATTACCTTCTGTATGGTTGCAACAGTTAAATTACAAAGTGCATGTTGTTCATTAGTGTTTTTTGGTGCTTGCAATTTAATTTCACCTTTACGTGGAACGCATGTAATATGTGTAATATGTAATATTATTTTCTTAATACATGTTTTTGGTGTTATTGTGAACAACTCCAAAGACTCTGATTAAAACAGTAAATAACCTAAATTAGCTTTGATTGATTTTTTTTTTTTTGAATACCACACCTGTGTGCAAGGATTAAAAAAAAAAAGCGTTATGAAGGAGAGAAGTAAAGAGTGTCACACCTGTTTTCTGACCTTGTTCTTTATATAATGATGGAATGAAAAGTAGAAATTGAGGTCCAGTTTTATATGGGATGCCCTTAATATTAGCAGTGCTCGCTTTCTGCCTGCAATTTTTTTTTTCATGTTCAAACATTTTTTCAATACTGTTAAAATAAAATGATTATACAAATCATGCATGGCACCTTGCGGAATTCTATTAAAGCTATTTCTAATTTTTAAGTTGAGGTTCTACTTTAATTAACAATAGCAACTCTACAACAAACTGTTAAAATCAATTGAATATCAAACCCTTATGTGCAGAGTGCTATTTGTTTGGTGCCTGAGCTGCTAGAATATATTAACTGTCCTAATATAAACCACTAGACAATTTCTGCCTTGAGAATGTATGAACTCATAGGATGCTGCCTGGTATTTCCTTTAGCTGCAACAGTTTGTTTTTTCGTCAGCAAGCAATCTTTATGGTGACATTTACAGAATGTCTTTTTCAGACTGTAAACAAAAGGAAATTGGATGTTGCCTTTTGCAGTTACAGATGAGTTCAGCTTCTTAACCTGACCTGAAGTCACTATTGATACTTTTTTTTTTTTGTTATTGTTAGTTTGTTTTATGAAGAACAAGTTGCTTATGATGGCTGTTTTTTTTCCAGTGTTTTCTTTGTGTTTAGTGTCGTGTTTGCAAAGGACCTTAAAGTATCATCCTACACAACGTGTTTTTTTTAATATCCCTATTTGTTTCTCTTTTCTTATAGAACATGCTGGCAGAAAAGGTGGAGCAAATGATGGAGTGGAGTTCCCGGCGTTCTGTGATCCGTATGAATGGGGATAAGTTCCGACGCTTCGTCAAGGCTCCACCCCGGAACTATTCCGTCATTGTGATGTTCACCGCATTGCAACCCCAGAGACAATGTTCTGTCTGCAGGTGAGACAAGCACATTCATCTTTTAGTATCTGTCCACAGGTATAATACTGGATTTACTGAAGTAAAACAATAATAACAGGTGTATACAGTCATGGATAAAGATTTGATCTGCCCTAGAGAACTACTGGGAAACCTTCTACATCTGTCTGTTCCCGAGCAGCCTCCACCCCAGACATCATTCCCATCTATTTATCCCACGACAGCTACTTAGCCTCCATCCACTCACCTCACATCCATCTCTCCCCTCATTATCCTTCAATCGTTGGGTAAAATGACTCTGTGCTCGTACAGTCGTGTTCCTCAGCTGAATATCAAGCCTTAGAGAGTGAACCACTCCCACTAGTCCTACTCAGAATTCTCAGACTTCATCCACCAGCTTCATTGAATAAAGATAACGGACTGGAACAGTCATGTGTGCTACCAAAATAGAGGAAGTTAATTTAAAGCAGATCGACCTTTAAACGCCCAGTCACCCTATCGCGACGATGTGACCCCTAATGCTTTTTTAATTATCTGCTGTCTGCTCAAATCGCATGTTTATGTATATTCTCATTTATTCCTCCTTATTTGCCCTCAATCTTTCTCCCTGTCTTTTTCCACACCCAATTAATTGTTTTCTTTCTTCATACATCATTTTGTTCTGCACACTGTAGCTATGGGTAACAGTAGTCGACTGTTTGACTAGAAGTTGACTATTTTTTTCTATATATTTAGCTGTTAGACAAAACACAAGCCTCAGATTTGATCTATTTTCAGGTATTTTGGATTTTTACAGTATCTACTGTTGCGAACTAGTCCTAGGGTTTTCGCCTGATCAGAACCAAATCAGTGCAGAAAGATTCTCTGGTGAGTGAATATCAATAATAAAAAAATCTAACTTTCAACTCGCAAAGGGATATCAAAATGTTTGAAAGGGACAGGGCCACTTTTAGTAAAATACCTATAACTCTTGAATGGAGAGAGATATCTTCGCTAAACTCAGGACACTTAGAGGACACAAGAGGTCGCATCTGAATTCGCAGGACAAAAATCACAGAGCGTGTAAATTAGTGGCACTATAGAAGGGTCTTTTTCCAAAGTGCCACAAGTGTCTATAAGGGCATTTGCATATCTAAAAAAACATGGCTGCCATTGCCAGATGAATTTTGAGCACCTACTAAACATAGTTAACAGTATTTAATAGACAGCCCCAAAGGTCTGTGAGAAATTTGAAAGAAATTGGCCAGTGAGGGGGTGATATCACGGGTTTCAAGGGCGTTTTGCCCTTTTTGCACGTTTGTGCATTGCAGTTTTTTGCAGATACACACAATATTCGTATCATATGACAGAACTCCTCATTCCTGACAACTTTGCCTCTAGAACCACTGATGTCAATCAAATCGATTGTTAAATGATTGTGAAGATGTAAAAAACTTCTGGAAAAATCTGGGGGAAAAAAAACACTGCACTACAATTCTCTGGATTCTCTATGTCAATAATTATCTTTATATTTAAAAAAAAAAAAGTTGAAATTTACCCTTTAGGAAGCTAGAACGAGGTTGTTTAGAAAAGCGACCTGTCCGAATTGACCCAAAATCAAGCCTAAAGGAAAATGCAAAACTTCACGAAAACTGGTGAGCACATGTGGCAGGTGATTCTAAACAAGCATGCAAAGTTGTAAGGACCACAGCTGGTGCTATAACAGTCATAAGCATTACAAATATAATATTTCTGTGTTAAATTACCTGTATTTGCAAAAAAGACTTGCTACATAATGTCTTTTTGCATGTTCTTAAATGCCTTAAAACGACTGAACCCTGGTAATTGCTGAAAAAGGTAATTGTGACACTTTTTAACAATTTATGTCATAATTCACTTTTTTTTTTTTTCATCAGAATTGCCAGTTTATATTTCGCAATTTTGTGTGAGGAACTGTGAGGAAAAAAGTCTAAATTGTGAGATAAAATGTTACAATTACCTATTTGTTTTATCCAGTGACAGAAACAAGCTTCCAAAAAAAGTCTTATTTAACTTATCTCTAAATTTGAAAAATGTATAACTCCAACACATTACTCAAACTTGCATTATTACAGAATTTTATTACCAGTGTTTCAGTCAATTGATATTCTTTGTAGTTGATAATGGACTTATCAAACATACTCACGAATGATTCAGGTGTGCAAAGTGCTATATTTTCCAAAGTTTCTTAAAAAGCATTATTTGGGCTTTCTTAATTCATTCAACCTCACTGACTCACTGCCTGCATGTTGTCCAAGCATCTTTAAAAGTTTTAAAATGTCATAAATTAACTTTTCAGAATTGAAAGCTGTAAAAAGTCTTTAAATATCTTAAATAGCACAGGGAAAAATTTCTTAAATGTCATTTGCGGAGAACAGGAAATGCTGCTATTAAGAAAGCTTCACACTGCTGATGTAAGGGGGCTTTGAGGTAAAGATGCAGTGCAGCATGTAAATGATGTGCCATTTTTTGTTTAATATGAGTTATTTCGTAATGTTCATTTTAATAAATCGCTCCAAATACCGAGTCTGTGCTGTGCTCTTTGTCATCTACCCAAAGAACTTTGTGAAATGGCATTTTACCATAGTCCCGAAGGACTTTGCTCTCCAGAGCACTTTTAACTGTGGTAATGTTTCAATGACAGATAAGTTAACGTCAGCCCGGCCTTTACTTTTTGAAAATGGACGCTCAGCATAACATGAAACATTAATGTGTATAATCATGCATATTTAAACTTGTTTTTACCACCTGCAGAGTGCCCTGCTTTATTGATGTTTATGGGTGCATTTAGTTTATTGATGCATTTAAACTGAATGCTTTCAATCTGTAAATGCTTGTTTGCTTAGAACTGTTTGAATGGGATTTGTTTTCTGAACAAAGAATAATAAGTTAATATATACATTAATTATGAACATAGGATGTCTGTCAATTCATAATCCTGAAAGGATTGGGATACATGTAGTTTTGACTAAGATGTGAGTGTGTCATCTGGATTTGACCTTAACGAGAGGTGATGAACTGGAGGTGCATCATGCAACCCGTAGAAATAAGAAATGTTTTGTCTGTGCAAGTATACACGGGAAAATATGAGCTCTTTGAAGTGATGTGAGTGCTTTTGATCCAGCATCATCAATGTTTAAATTTAATTTGTTTGTTTATTTATTTATGGTGGACATCACAGTGATGTTGGGCTGGCAGGTGGACATCTTTGTTGCGTCTACAGAAGGACGGATACCTAATTAACAGCGTTGTCTCTTTCGTATTCTCTTCTAAATCTTTTTGTGCTGTCCACCCAGTGTGGAATAAACAGCAATCACTGTAATAAGTAACAGTGAGATGACACTCCTGTAATGAAGTTCTTATTGTCGGATTCTTTTTGTTTGTTAGTTTTCTTTTAATGAGTAGCCTGTCTTTCTGCTTCTGAAAATATCTCTCTTTCACAGGCAAGCTAATGAGGAATATCAGGTGCTGGCTAACTCCTGGCGATACTCTTCGGCCTTCTCTAACAAACTGTTCTTCACGGTGGTGGATTACGATGAGGGGGCTGACGTCTTTCAACAGGTAAACATTAAATTCCTCTGTGTTTATCTTTCAGCCGCATGGATTTGTCAGGTCTGTCTAGCGATTTGCTTCATGCAGAGAACCCTGCAGAGACAAAACCTTGGAATATCAGGGAGTTTTAGTTGTGATTTCTGGGCTTATCCTTGATTCCTTAAAAGTATTCAAATGAATTCACTTTTTGAAAATTCTTATCCAAAATCATGCAAGAAATTATATGATATGTAGGGTATATTGCATATGTTGGATTATGGATATTTTATTTCAATTTCTTTGTGTATGTATATCCTGTATATACTGTATATTGCTATTTATTAATATTATTGATATGATGTGTGTGTGTGTGTATATATATATATATATATATATATACACAGAGAGAGAGAGAGAGAGAGAGAGAGAGAGAGATCTTTATTAACAAATCACATATTTAAAGTCCAAACAAGTACAATCTTGTCTAAAAAAAAAAAACTCTTAAATTTACATTCCGTGGCACAAAAACTGTATTATTTATAAAATTATAGTGGATTTAGGCATCTGCCATGACACTCGCTGTAAATAATACTTTAAGCGGTGTCATACAAACGGTGAAACGGTTGGAGTTTTTTACTAGAATCTCGCACGCCTCTCAGCAAATCACATTTGAGGACCAGAAAGAAGTGTTGTATAAAAATAAACAAATACTATTCATTTATTTATTAAGTTATTTTGGCCAAAATTATATTAATGTATATTAAATAAAAACAGCCATTATTATTATTTGTTCTCTTAAACTACAGATAAACTACAGCCTGGAACTGCTTGAAAAGTCATGAAGAAATACTATAGTGAACATTTCAACACACAGCATATTTCATCAGTTAGAAATTGTTCTTTACAGCTGTAAAAAGTCATGGAATCAAAAGGTCAAGAGGTGTAGGGACCTTGTTAATGGTAATTAAGAATAACCTTGCAAATGAGGGCTATGTAATTTCAAATAAAAATCAAACCATTCTCAGAAAAGACCAGCGATTCCTGACCACATTTACTCTTTGTTCTATTCTTCTGGCTGTACGCAGACCTGATCTTCCACACGCATGCTCAAATGGTCTCAACTTCTAATTTGTCAGAGCCTGACAACTTCAGGAATTACATTTTAAAAAGCAGCAAGAACAATCAAATGGAAAATAGCTCCCTGTCTATTTTCGATGTAATGAAATGTCACACTTCTCAGAAGCAAATTATAGAGAAGAAAATCTTTACGACACAGAACATGCACATTAATTTAACACGTGCTGATACATAGCTATTCTGCTGCAATTTGCACACTAAAGAGTTATGAAAGAAGCTTTATCATGAACTTATGTGTTCTTATGCCTATAGATGCCTACAGAGCTGTATCGGCGGTAAAAGTCATCGATTAGAATAGCACTACTGACATCTATTTCTGTTTTTTCCTCAGTGCATTCACATTCATTTGGGTTCACCAAAAACCTCGTGCAACCTCATTGAAACAAATTGCTCCAGCTCATAAAGACATCAAGCCCTCAGGGAAAGCATAGTGGACAAGACTCAAATGAGCTTTCTGATTTCTCAGTTAGTTTAAAACTTGGATTACATTAGACTTCATTTAGTATAATAATGAATTTAGGATTTGTATCCACATTACAAATTTGTATCCTTTGGGTTTTCCATTACCAGCCCTAGTGTAATGATAAGGTTTTTGCCTAGTAGTAGTTTAACATTGTTATTGTAAATGGAAGTAGCTGTAGATAAATGCATTATGTACATAGTTTAGTGGAGTTTAATGGCGTCTCTTTTATTGGCATGGATATTGTAATGGTATTAGTATTTGTCATTAGACAAATAGTAGGGGGTGGTCAAACAAGATTTTCCTCATTCACTTCCCTTCATATGCATACAAATTCTGAAACTGGGTAAACAAGAATACGCTTAATTTTTTATGCTTCATGCATGCTAAAACTACAAAACTACTATGAGTTGCAAATTTCTGTAGGGAAATACAGTTTGATGCTCTTGGCTGATAATCAAACATAGAGGAAACTCGTTTTGGCAGTTAAAAGGAATTTTTTGAAATTAAAATAATTGAAACTTCATGAAAAAGTTGGTATATAAGGCATATTTGAATATTTTACATTTAAATATAATTTATTATTCAGTGTTCTTCAACCCTGGAGGGTAATGTCATATCGTTTTACCCTTATTTCTTGTGAGGTCCGAAATAATTTTGCTTTGCTACAATCTAGCGAGCTACAACCTAACCATCCTGGAAAACGGCAATGACTTCCGTTCACCCGCACCAAACCCATTTCTTGGAGGACATGTGGGTTAATGTTGATTTGATGCGTTTTCATCCAGAGCATGGGGACAGCAGTATTAGTCAGTCCATTAGTATGCTAATAAACAGATGTGTGTTAGAGGTGCTGGTTAATAACGTTCCCCAGTGTGTTTTAGAGACGATTTCATCACCAGCGATTACATGATTGCTCCCAGTGATTGAAATTATATGTAATTACATGAATATCACTTAGCTAGATTTCTTCTCTTGTGTTCTTTAAAAGGAACGATCGCCCCGATGTGTAAAATCGTAGGGAAAAAAAAGACCATTTATTCACCCTCATGTAACGTTGACCCCATGTTGTTTTCTTCCCCTGTGATATTAGGCAGAATTTCCAAGCTGCACTTTTCTTTGTTGAAGATGGATGGTGATCCAAAAAGCTCCAAAAAGCACCATTATAGTCTATATGACTCATGACTCACTATATTCCTTCTAACCCCATTGAACAGCTTGTGAGAAACAGGCTAAAACTAAAGCTATATTGCAAGTTTTAAGTATATTATTCTTAATTTCAAAATGACTCCTTTAGTTAGTTGGTATTGTATACAAGTTGGACAACTTTTTTAGGTAATGTTTTTTAGATGGTCACTCATGACAAAGTAAGTTTGACTGTGTGCATGACTGTGGGGCTTCAAAAACTTTTAATATAGCACACATCTATGGATCACTTTTATGATACATTTATGCTGTTTTTTTGCCCTTTTTGGAGCTTGTCAGTATACATTACCATCCAGTTTTTGGTTTATGTAATAGCTCAGAAAAATGACTAACATCTTTGGTTTTTCACAGAAGAGAAAATAGAGGGTTGGAACTACATTCTCAGTCACAAAACTGTCACTGGGGTTTTATCCTAAGATACAAAAGATACTATATTTGTGCCTTATTTAACCCTTAATTGTTCAAATTAGTGCCTTTTGAAAAGATACCACCCTAGTGACAGTTTTGTATCTTTTTTTCTATAGAGATTAGAAAGATGGGTCATTTTGTAGGCTCAAACCCATATTTATGTGTCAAGTTAAAACAGTTATTTACAGATATAAAGAAAAAGAAGTGTCAAAAAACCAAAATGAATTTAAAATGTCTCAAAGCCTTCACTCCATTCTCATCCATTCCACTGAGTTTTACTCAGTCCACTTGTAGGGCCCTATGAAATCCTTTTTATTTTTTCCTAAATTCCTTTTTTTTTTTCATTTGAACTTTTCTGGATTCTGTTATTCTGTTGTTTTAATGTTTTTTTTTTATTATTCTGTTTTTTAATGTTTTTTTTTGTTGTTTGTTTTGTTTGTTTGTTTGTTTGTTAGTTAGTTTTTTATCGAATACATTTTAAAATTAATTAATTCCCATGATTTTATGATTTTAAAGCTTAATTTTTGCATCATTATTCCAGTCACATGATCCTTCAGAAATTATTCTAATATTCTGCTTTGCTGCTTAAAAGTTATAATAATTTTAATATAGTTAAAATTATACTGACTCCAAGCTTTTGAATGTATGATGTACAAAAGCTTTTTATTTCAGATAAATGCTGATCTATTCATCAAAGAATCCTGAAAAAAAATATACTCAACAGTTTTAAATAATAATAATAATAATAATAATAATAATAATAATAATAATAATAAAGAATAACAAATGTTTCTTCAAAAGCAAATCAGCATATTAGAATGATTTCTGAAGGATCATGTGATACTAAAGCCTGGAATATTCAGCTTTGATCACAGGAATAAATTACATTTTAAAAATATATTCAAATGGAAAGCAGTATTTTAAATGGTATAAATATTTCACAATTGTACTGTTTTTGCTGTACTTTTGATCAAATCAATGTGGGCTTGGTGAGCAAAAGAGACTTGAAAAAACATTAAAAAATCTTACTGTCCAAAAACTTTTGACTGATGGTGTATTAAAAGTAAAAAAAATAATAATAATTTTTAATGCCCTATAAATGAATATTTTTTTTCCCCAAATTCCATTGTATTTTACCAAATTCTGTGTTTTCCATTCGTTTAAAAAAAGTCCAATAAATTTGAATTTTGGATTCAGTTTTAATACTTCATGAAATGTTTGGATAAGTAGGGCTGTCAAACGATTAATCACGATTAATCGCATCCAAAATAAAAGTTTATGTTTACATACTATATGTGTGTTTACTTTGTATATTTATTATGTACATATAAATACACACACATACATGTATATATTAAAACTAAATATTTATATATATATATATATATATATATATATATATATATATTTATACTTGTATACAATTTAGATTATAAATAAATATAAATATTTTAGATATAAATCAAAAATATTTTTCCTTATTATATACATGCATGTGTGTGTATTTTTATATACATAATAAATATACACAGTACACATATATATCGTATGTAAACATAAACTTTTATTTTGGATGTGATTAATCGCGATTAATCGTTTGACAGCACTATGGATAAGATATGACGATGGTTTTTCTCATAAAATGGCAAAACACTCATTATGTGACTAGAATTGTTCTAGAAATGATGTTCATGTGTTCATGTTCTCAGATATTGAGGCGGCAGAAGCTGAAAATGCTGCCAGCGTCTCACGTACTTGCGCCATTCATTCACACAGAGACATGCAGAACATGCAGGATTCATGTTTAAATAGCATTTTTGCGGCTTAATATTTACAGACACTAGTCCATATCACATTTTTATTCAAGTATAATGAATTAACTTTTGATTTGTTTATCCAAAATTTGGCAAATTTCGTTACATTCTGCATTATACAGTAAATTCCATTTTTATGATTGTATTCCACGATTCCATCGGCGTTTTCCCATCACAGAAATTATAGGGCCCTACACATCTTGTATGTACGCACTGTAATCAGTCCCACCAGGATTTCCCTTGACTTTTTCCTAATTGTTTTGCAGTGAAAACCCACCGATAATCGTGATGTACCTAGGTAATTAGTGAAAGAGTACAATTATTTAATATTTTTTTGTACATAATTACTGAAATTGTTATCCGGCGGGATAGTTGGACACGCATTGGTGAATTTGTTTAGTCTCCAAATTATAGTTTTTTATTACCTGATTTAGCTTTTTCTCCTAACAGAAAAATTCCAGAAGTAGAACAAAATGCAAGCTGTTTTCTTTAAAGGGAGCTTGCTTGATTTTGCTGTTGAGTTGAGTGTGAAATCCTGGAGGGGTTGTGTAATCCTTTCCGAAGTGAACATCGCTTAAATAGTATTGACACAAATTGCTTATGATTTGGACTGCAAGGTATCATCAAATAGGACTCTCAAACCAAAACAAATTAAGAACGAGGTGCTTTTTTGTGATCAATGACTACTGTCACTTCCAAGTACTCAAGTATTTGTGCACATCCCTAGTTGGAACAGCATGAGGGCAAACAAATGACAGTTTTAACTGTCTGCTTTTAACTCTATCATTTTATTATTTCATCCTGTTGTTCTCTCTGGGTCTCTTTCTCTGGCCCCTCAGACATTCAGTCTTGTAGTGGGTAATTTACCTCCCTCTGGAGGCTCTTCAATTGCTCCTGTCTCCTTATTAAAAGAAATTTCTGTAATACACATCACACTGTTCCTGCTGCTTTATTGATTTATTAGTAGATATTAATGTTTTTGTGCTCTTGTTTCGCTTCTATTCATCATTCCCCTCCCTTCTCTTCCCCTCTTATGCTCTCTGCTCATTTTCCCATATGTTCTGCCTTCTCTTTCCTCTTTCTCTTCTATAGCTGAATATGAACTCTGCCCCCACCTTCATGCATTTCCCGGCCAAAGGGAAGCCGAAGAGAGCAGACACCTTCGACCTTCAGCGGATTGGCTTTGCCTCCGAGCAACTGGCCAAGTGGATCGCAGACCGTACTGATGTGCAGGTACATCTGAAGTTATGCAACACGATATATTGCTGTACTACTGTTTAAAAGCTTGGGGTCTGTACATTCATTTTAAGGAATTAAAATTTTTATTTATATAAATTCCTTAAAAACTAAACTAATATTTCAAATATATTTTATTGATCTTTTTTTCAGCAAAGATGCATTAAATTTATCAAGAGTGACTGTAAATACGTCGGCGCCGATAGCCTTGTGGGCAGTGCGCGGACATACAGCGCCGTTGCGCAACGGGCGTCCCGAGTTCGATTCCCGGCTCGAGGACCTTTCCCGACCCTACCCCCTTCTCTGTCTCCACAGATTTCCACAGAAACATTAAGCAACAATTTTCAATATTTAATAAGAAGAAATGTTTCTAGAGCACCAAATCTGCGTATTAGTATGATTTCAATCAATCACCACACACAAAAGCACAAGTATAGTCAAAAATATAATTATTTTATACATAATGCATATTACATTTTACATTTTATGTTCATTTTACACAAAAACATCATTTATACTGCTTGAAATCAATGAAAAAATAAAATCAATAAAACCAATGTGTGCAACAATATCACAAGTATAGTGAAAAATATAATTATTTATATCATTTTTGTATTATTATATCAAAATATCAAAATAGAAAATATTTTTAATTGTATTTTTTTTTTTCTGAGGGAAATCTAACATTTTATTAAATTAAGCTTCCACAAAAACATCTTTTATACTGCTTACAATTAATAATAATAATAAAAAAACTAAATAAATATACCAGTTGCCACACACAACAGTATCACAAGTATTAACTAAATATAATAATTTAATCATTTTGTGTTGTTATATCAAAATATTGCAAAAGAAAACAATTATTTTTCTGAATTTTTTTTTTTTTACATTTTACGTTACATTTTTTTTTTTGGTTCTTGAGCACTAAATCAGGGTATTGAAAGGATTTCTCAAGTAAATCATTGTATTCAATTAAATAATGATTTTTCCACACAAAAAATAATTTATACTGCTTACAATCAATAAAAAAGGGAGAATCACCACATGCAATAATATCAGAAGTATAGTATGTGTATATATATATATATATATATATATATAGTGTTGTTTTTTTTTTTTTTTTTTACATTTTACATTGTTTGGTTCTTGAGCAAAAGAAGTAAGAAAAAAAGTAAGTAAGTAAATCAGATTTCATCAAATGAAATAATGATTCTCCAAAAAAAAAAAAAAAAAAAAAAAAAACACATTTATACTGCTTGCAATCAATGAAAAAAAGAAAAAAAGAAAATCACCACACCCAACAATGTTATGTATAGTCCCACATATATTTTTTTTTATTATTTCATATTATATTAAAATAATAAAATATAATTTTATTATACAGTTTTACTGTATTTTGGATCAAATAAATGTAGCCTGTGTAAGCATTCAAGACTTTCGACGATTAAAAAAAAAAAAAAACTTACAGACCCAAAGTTTTAAACAGCTGTGCAAAAATCCCTTAAAATTTCATAAAATTTCATTTCCATTACATTTTCTGAATATGTACAAACAATTTTGAGTATTTCGTATCACTCTAGGTGCATTTCAGTGTTGAGCACATAAGTGTAAATACATCACTTTGATAATGTATGTGACTGACAGCCTTTTGAAAGCAAGATGGCTCTGCATCACAGACACATTTATTTGCGATCTGTCTCAAGCGCATTTATTTTAGCTTTCATAATTGTATCTTTTGCCTGATGCCTAAAAAGCTGTTTTTAAGAAAATCATTTTTTATTTATTTTACTGTTCAGTGAAAGTCTGAGAAGCAGCTTTTAGCAAAACATATCAGACACCAAAATGCGAAGAAATAAATCTCAGTAGACTTTTTGATATTAACGAATTACATCTTTGCTCCCCCTCTGTTGAAAATGCAACCTCTTTATGACCTCTAAAGTCACTAAAGAAATATTTTGATAAAGCTTTTAACATAGTTATGTATATAATTATGGAAGTGATTGTATAACTGATGCCAAAAGCTTGAAAGTATAATTATATGTCTAACATCAGTCAAGACACAAATGTGATTTGAGGACAAGTATAAACACTCTTTTGATTAAAGGGTTTTTCTGTGCTTTCAGCAATTACAGCATAGGCTTCTGTAAATCTTGCTTTGTTTTAATTGTCTAGAAAAGTGAACTCCTTCCTACTTGCTTGGTAAATCAAGGTCATATTTCAATTTATTTATTTAAAAAAAAATCAGATGAGTGAGAAAAAAATATATATTTTAAATTATTTATTTTTTTCTGATTTAAAAAAAAATATATAGCAAATACAAGTATAGTGAATGCATCATTTTTTTTATTTTTTATTTTTTTATTTTTATCGTATAGTAGTAGAGAATGCAAGTATATGCATTTTGATTTTATTTTATTCTTTTCTTTGAATTTTATTTAATTATATTTTTATTTTATTAAAAAAATAGAGCAAATGCAAGTGTAATTAATGCATCAAAATTATTTTGTTTTTTATTTGTTTCTTTTTATTTTTTTTTTTTTTTAAAAAGTAAAGAAAATGCAAGCATGATGAATTAATTGGTTTTATTTTGTTTTATTTATACGAGTAGAATAGCTTTGTTATATTTTTTATTTTTCGTTTTATTTTTTTCACATTATTTTATTTTCATTTTTCATTCTATAATGAATGCATCAAAATTATTTGTTTTTTTTTTTCAATTTATGTTTTAAAGAAGACAGAATGCAACTATAATTTTTCAGAATTCATTTTTATATTTAAAGAAGAGGTTTTCTATACTTTTAACAATTAACAGTTTTGATTGTTTAAAAAAGTGAACTCCTTCCTACTTGTTTGGTAAATCAAGGTCGTGTTTCAATGTATTTCTTTAAAAAAAACAACAGATCAGTGAGAAAAAAGTGCAAAGTGAGGGATTCACAAAGCCTGCGAAGTAGAACCGAGCAGCGCTTTCATGTGAAAGCAGACCCAGATATGGGGTCTCTAGGAAATGGAGACAGATAACATCTGATTTCCCCATCATGTTAACATAGATTTTCCCTCCGGAGAAGCTCTCATTGAAAAATATCACCGGCACCTTAATGCGTTTACAGACGACTGCCTTGGAGCACTGGCACTAATTCAGTTGCCTTATTAAGACACTACCTCGGTTTCAGCTTTAATACTTTTGAATAAGTCACTTAAGGTATATATCACCTTCAGGGAAAGGCTGAGTTATGTTGGAGTCAATAAAAAGCTGTTTTTTTTTAAAGGAAGATTTTCCTCCGATGGAGCACTCTGATTAAGAAGCGCTGTGTAGATTACAGCGCAGGTCATATGTCAGCAACGCTCTTCCCTCCATGCAGTAGGACTCGTTATCTTTGATGCATCTCCAATTCACATTTCTGCAAAGGCACGGGAAACCCTTTGCCTTGTGAACTACACTCCTTTATCCTGGCTAAAGGAAAAACCTTTAAAGATCTTTAAAAATAATAGTAATAAAGTAAACAAATTAGTGTTGGGTGATATGCTTCTAGCCACTTTTTGACGAATAATAATAATCGTCTTGCTATCGTCAAAGGCGATATTTCTGACTGTCGTCGATACACGATACAATCGTCTATTGGCACAGCCCTAAAATAAATATATATTTTTTTAATAATATGACATGGCTTATTCCTTTGTCCTTCATATTTAAATTTTATTTCAGTTTATTTTAAAGACGAAAGAATGTAAGTATAATGAATGTATCAAAATTAATTAATTTTAATTTTTTTAATTTCATTTTATTTTATTTGAAAAAAAAAAATAAAGAGAATGCAAATTTAATGAATGCGCAGGATTCCTTATACAGTATATCATCATAATTCTTTTCATTTAAAAAAATATAGCAAGTACAACTATAATGAATGCATGTCTTATTTTATTTGAAATTTAATGAAATAAATTTGTTTTATTTGTAAAAGTAAAGAATGCAAATATAATGAATGCATCACAATTTTTATTTAATTTTGCTCAATTTGAAAAAAAATATAGCAAATGCAGCTTTAATGAATGCATCAGTCTTATTTTATTTTTAATTTATTTACATTTTTTCAGATTTGTTTTATTTGATTTTATTAATTTATGTTTTTAATGGATGGAAGTATGATGCATTATGTATTTATTTTTTCAATTTATGTTTTAAAGAAGACAGAAGGCAAGTACAATGGCTGCATTATATTTATATTTTTCATTTTATTTCATTCTATTTTTATGTTTAAGAATGAATGCAAGTATAATGAATGGATCAATTGTTATTTGATTTGATATTTTTTTTAAAAGTAAAGAGAATGCAAATATAATGAATAAAAAAGTAAAGAGAATGCAAATATAATGAATGCATGATTTATTTCATTTTTCATTCAAAAAATAGAGCAAATGCAAGTGTAATAAAGGAATCTAAATGATTTTATAAAAAAATCTCATTTTAAAAAATATAGAAAAACCAAGTATAGTGAATGCATCAACATTGTTTTATTTTAAATAATTTAATGTTTTAAATTTTGTTTTATCTTATAGTAGTAGAGAATACAGGTATGTGCATTTATTTTTACATCATTTTTATTTTATTCTTTTATTTAAAATTGATTTATTTATATTTAAATTTTATTTAAAAAGTGAATGCAAGTATAATGAATACATCAAAATTATTTTGTTTCATTTCTTTTTGTTTTATTTTAATTTTATTTCAGTTTGTGTTTTAAAGACAGTATACAAGTATAATAGCTGCATTTTTTTTTCATTTTATTTTATTTCACTTTATTTTATTTTCATTTTTCATTTCATAATGAATGCATCAAAAATCTTTTTAAAGTAGAGAATTCAAGAATAATGTTTAATTGTTTTTTATTTTATTGTTTTATTTTAATTTTATTTCAATTTATGTTTTAAAGACTGGCTTTTATAATGGCTGCATTATATTTGTATTTTTTATTATTTAATTCTATTTTTATATATTTAAAAAAAAAAACAAATGCAAATATAATGAATGCATCAAAAAATTATTTGATTTGATTTTATTTGATTTTAAAATGTAATGAATGCATGATTTTATTTTATTTTATTTTATTTTATTTTATTCTTTGTTTACTAAATTACCATATCATTAGCCAAATTAGCTATTAGTCTTTGTCGACCAGTCCGTGCGCATTGGAGCAGTGCTCGTTCACCCCCCTGGAGTAGACAGAATTATAGATGAAGCCGGCCATTTTTATCCTAGATTAATCTGATCTGATTTGGAGGCAGCAGCAGAGGCTGTAGTACACGTTTTGAAGGGAAACATTAAGGCCTTGAACGACAGGCACTAAACGTGTTTACAACCCTCTGGGTCTCACATCACACCACTCATAAATAGAGAATCCTGGGCGACCAATGCGTCACAGACTTACTAGCCCTCTGGGTCTACTTTTGGCCTAAGGCGAAGAAATGAGTATAAAAGGGAAGGGAGGGACCGCAAGCCTTTGCCGGAATGAATGCATTCACTAGACAATGGCAGTGTCTGAAACCTAAGGCAATTGCCTCTCTGGCCAAACAGTCTTCACCTGAAGTGGTTTTGAGTGAAGTTTTCCTTCTCAGAAAATTATTTATTGGAAGTCAGATATTCAGACCATAACAGCTTTTGATGTAGGAAAAATTCAAGTGGTTGAAAGCGATTTAAAAATTGACATTAGTAGATTTAACTCAAAAATGTTCTTGAATTAAGCTTCTGTATGATGGTGAAAACTGACCTTGAGATTTCAGTGCTTTAACAACTGCATGTTTGCTTAATTAAAATGTTTCTTAATTAAAATTATAATTCAGGCTTTTGTTTTCAGAATTGAGATAAACTCACAATTGCAAGCCATAAAGTCAGAATTGCATTATATAAATTCAGAATTATGTGATATAAATGAACAATTTTGAGAAATAGTCTTAATTGCAAGATTTGTCTTTTTTTCGCAAATGTAAGTTTCTATCACAGTTGAGGGTTGTAAGGTCAGAATTGCGTGATATAAACTCGCAATTATGAGAAAATCATAATTGTGAGAGAAACTTTTTTTTTCTCACAAATGCGAGTTTATATCTTGCAATTCTGACTTTTTTTTTTACTTTATTTACTTGCAATTGCAAGTTATAAAGGCCAATTTTGAGGGGAAAAAGACTGATATGTTCTCAGAATTGTTCATGTCTCAAAATTTTGACTTTTTTTTTATTGTGAGATATAAACTCACAATTGCAAGGAAAAAGTTAACTGCAAGATAAGACCTTTTTTCCACAAATGCTATTTTATATCTAATTCTGACTTTTTTCTCAGAATTGTGAGGTATAAACTCGCAATTGCGAGTTATAAAGTCCAATTTTGAGGGGGAAAAAGACTTGCATGTCTTGCAATTCTGACTTTATAACAAAATTGCAATTGCAGGTTTAAATCACACTGCAAACAAATGCTTTTCTTAGATTTTTTGTCTTGTTTTCAGCCAAAATATCTAATAATTCTTAAATCAAGAAGGATTTTCTAGACAAGTAAAAATGATTGTCTAAGTCACAGTTAAGCGAGTTTTTAAGCAAAATAATTGTTGAATATTTCAAGCAGAAAACTAGATTATTTTGCTTACCCCATTGGCAGATTATTTTGCCTGTTTCAAGCAAAAACTCGCTTAATTTTAACTTGTTTTTTTTTTCTGAAAACTTCCAAAAAATTGAAGCATTTTTTACAGTGCACATAATTCTGTTTTAATTTCTGTGAAGATTCTATCTCACAATTCTGACTTTACAACTCACAATTGCAAATGTATATCTCACAATTATGAGAAAAAAGAGAATTTCGAGATAAATACACATAATTACCTATTTTTATTAATTTTTTTATTTTTTTTATTCAGTGGCATAAACGTGCTTCCATAGTGATACTGACATGATTTTAACATGTTTTTTCTTTCTTTCTTTTTTTCTTTCTTGGTACAAAAATGCTAGATTTTGTTGCTTCCACTTCATTGTTGCATTTATCGTTCATGGAGACTGGCACTAATCAACCCATTGTTTCTTAAGTATAAGGTGTTGGTCAAAAGCTAAACACTTGTTCTTTTTTTTTTTTTCTTTGTCCAGATTCGGGTCTTCCGGCCACCCAACTACTCCGGTACAATCGCTCTGGCTCTGCTGGTGTCTCTGGTCGGTGGACTGCTCTATCTTCGCAGAAACAACTTGGAGTTCATCTACAACAAGACTGGCTGGGCCATGGCCGCACTGGTGCCTAATGCTCATTATTTAGCCCTAATTCAAATTAAACTGCAGGAGCCATGCTTCGAGTTGAAAACTGGCCAGATCAAACAACAATGCATATCTTGGCAGCGGTACAATGGTCAGCTCTCTCTGGCCCTAGAACCGTTCAACTAATTCAACAACTTCAACACTTTTGCTATTGCTTTATAAGGTCCTTTAATAAAATAAAACCAGCTGACCGTGGAGTAAACCTAGATTAAAATTATTTATAGAGTTTTTAAGCTATAAAATAGGGCAATTTATTGAATCTAAACCCAAGTTGATGCAATAAAAGCAAAAGACAACAGCTCAAGGGGACAAAACAAGCTATAGGCGTAGAGTCAGTGTGCTTTCTACCACCTGAGGCCAAAATTACGTGCTGTGTCTTGCATAAAAGTTTGATTTAAAGTGTTGTGCTGTCTGTAAAATGTAGAACTTGGACTTTCAATGTTTATTCCCAAAAGTCTGAAGGTGGTTGACCTTTACTGCTCCAATGGATAAAGTTTGTTATCCACCTTATTGATTATAAGCGCAAGTTGAGGAAGGTTTTTTCACAGGCTATAAGAATGTAATCAATCTTTATCGTTCTCTCTGTCTGTTTGTCATTCTCAACGTATCACCATATCACTCTGCTGATGTACTCCCAATCTCTCTCTCCCTTTTCTTTTCACAGTGTGTGGTGTTTGCAATGACCTCAGGTCAGATGTGGAATCATATTCGTGGGCCTCCGTATGCCCACAAGAACCCTCAAAACGGTCAGGTGGTAAGTGCTGCCCGTCTTCTTTTCTCTAAGCTCTGTATGTGCTGCACCACTCGTCTGAACCTTTCTTGACTTGGTTGACTTTGTTTGTGTCTGTTTATTAAATGGCTATCCATCATTTGAAGTTTTGCTAACCGAAAAACAGGCATAAGTTCTGTGTGGTGTATGACCCATCCAGTCGATTCTTAAGCAGTGAATCCTGTGGAATATTAATTCCTACAAAGGGTGCAGTCTACATTCATAAATAAAATATATTGCACTTGGTGTAAATAGAACTGGTGCTCAAATAGTGGAATGGAGCCAGACAGAACTACGAAAAATGTGAGTTGGATGTCAAAGAATTGACCTGGAGGGTACAACACATGCATTGGTATTTTTGCGCAGACGACCCGAATTTAAATCCGGCTTGACATTTTCCGGTCTAACCGTCCTTTCCTTCAGTTTACTCCCCATCCCTTTGTGTCTCCAATCTCATTGTTTCTAGGGATGCAAGGCAAAACATACTATACTTCTAAAAAATCTAATTGTATACTAATTTGATATTTATATATGTATTTAGTGAGCAACATCACACTCGTAGCAGGCTGTGATTCGGCCATAAGTAATCACAGTGTTCCGATATACAGCCATATTGCACTGCTACGAGTGTGATATTGCGTTTATACAACAGTTTGATAATGTGAGTCTGTAAATACACAATAACAACAATGCCGTGTCTTTAAAAACTTTATTTTGTGCAATCTACATCCTTCCACCATGGATTCAAATCACAGTTTGACAGTTTAACAGCTGAGCCCAAGCCATTGTTACTAATTTAAAAATGTCTAGTAATGAAGGAACATTAGCCACGTTTACATGTACCCTATTTTTTGTCATTCCGATTAAAATCTTTCCGATTGAAGGACTATTTACATAAGACATTATCTAATCCGAAATGGTGTGCCGGCTCCTTCAATTTTGAGGCACGCTCATAAGAGGAGAAAAACACCAGTATTTGCCTTAATATTTTTAATAGCTGCTTGCATTTGCTTAGAATAAATTCTAATAAAGTTTCTAATAACTAAGTTGACCAGACTGGCTATATCTACCAGATAAAATGATAAACACAAATATAGCTTGATCTCAGCCACCTGATCAGCACATATCGTGCTACACTGCAAACAAAATTATTTTCTTTCTTACTAGATTTTTTTTGTCATTTTTCCAATTTCTTAAATCAAGAAGGGTTTCTAGACAGGTCAAAAAAAAAGACAGGTCTTGTTTTCAGAAAAAAAAAAAAATATCTAAATTAAGTGAGTTTTGCTTAAAACAAGCAAAATGATCTGCCAATGGGGTAAGCAAAATAATCTCATTTCAAGCAGAAAACTAGATTATTTTGCTTACCCCATTGGCAGATTAATTTGCTTGTTTCAAGCAAAAACTCAATTCATTTTGACTTCTTTTTCTCTGAAAACAAGACAATATTTTTTACTTGTCTAGAAAATCCTTCTTGATTTAAGAATTTGTAGATATTTTGGCTGGAAGCTGGCAAAAAAATGTAAGAAAAGCATTTTTGCAGTGTAATTTCTTAATGTTAAAGGAGTAAAATAACAGTACATAACCGCTACGACCCTCTGTAACGCAGCTCTGAATTGAAATGCATTGTGATACTAAAAAGTTTTACTGTGCTTAAATTGAACACATACACAATTTCTTACCAAGAGTTGCTGAACAGTGAATCAAAGCGTGCAGTCTGCGGGCAGGTGCTGACGATCGCGAAAGCCTGCAGTCGCTTTCTTATGTGTGCTGTTTTACCATTTCACGTTTGCTTTCAAAATCTATCACAGTTAGCAAGGAGGGGAGAGGATGGACGGGGGACACAGACCACGAATGCCCCCCACTTTGACGCAAAGTTTTAACGGTTTAACGCATTTACATGGCAGAATTTTTTTTATTTTGTTCAGTTTATAGAAAGGTTTATCCCTCCCCTCTTAAACCGATCACAATTTCATTCAGCTTGAGCATTTTTATTCTGATTGAGGTGTTTATATGGAGTATTTTCATTCAGATTGGACTTTTAAACCCATTACAATGCTCCATGTAAACGCACCTATGAGTTGTTTCATTGAAAGCTTATTGTATTACTGTATAAAAATCTCACAGTATTATGACAGAGAGATGGACTGAACGACTGTGATTGACTGCTATAGAGACATCAGAGTCGGTGTAAATTTCAGAACCTGCTCTCGGCAGGTTCATGAGCCCTGCAGCTTACATTTACGAAAACATTGAAGCAAATTTTCAAATAGACATTATTTTTGTTATATTTGAAGTCTAAACAAGTATATTCTCGCCTAAAAACTCTTAAAACTATATTCTGTGACACAAAACAATATCATTAATATGATTACGGGGGGTTAGGCATCCACCATGACACTTGCTTTGAGTGGAGTGATACAAACAGTGAAACTGTTGAAGTGCTGATATCACTAGAATATAGCACTCCTCTCAGCCAATCAGATTCTAGGACTAGAAAGAGCTGGTGTGTACATGTTATGTCTGATATTAAGTGATATATCCTGATGTTACCAGTTTAACAACCTAATTTGGTACGCTCAGATGCTCAGTTTTTTTGTTAAACGATACAATCCTGCAATATTTTTACTCAGCTGCACTCTTCTACTGTTCTGCATCCACCTCTTATTGGCTTCTAAAGTGACCCCCCCCCCCCAGTCAATAACACAATAAATCTGAAATGATTAAGGCCTTTTAATTATTAAAACATAAATAAGGAGATCAGCTTCTTTCAGTGCATAATCCTTCCCAGTACTGCTTCATCACCGTCCTTCATTAAGCTCCACACAGGAAGTTGAAGCTGCGTTTCTTCCTCTAATAGCCCTCTGAGGCAGAGGTGAAATGAAAATGCTGATGACATGGGGAAATTAAAGTCAGTGAAGTAAGGTTGTAACATCTAACCTCTGCTATACAAAAGAAACCATTAGTGCCATTGTAAAATTATACCCTCACTGACTCGAGACCTTCATCCAAATTTCCTTCCAAAGCCTAGTCTTAATTGACAATTAAAACATTTCTGCTTCAAAACAGAGCTAAACTATTTAGCCATATTAGGTAGTATTACAGTTATGAAAGTTATTTAAAGGGATAGTTCACCCAAAAATGAAAATTCTGTTATTAATTACTCACCCTCATGTCGTTCCAAACCTGACTTTCGTTCATCTTCGGAACACAAGATATTTTTAATGAAATCTGAGAGCTTTCTGACTCTGCATTGACAAACACAACTGACACGTTCAAGTTCTAGAATGGTAGTAAGGACATTGTTAAACAGTCCATGTGACATTAGTGGTACAACCTTAATTTTATGAAGCTGTGAGAATTCGTTCTAACATTTTAAATGTAAATACAGTATGTAAAATTGTATGTACAACATACATCAATACCCAGTATGACAGTTTAACGCTCAGTGACTGTACCTGTGATATGAGAGGCCGCAGACCATCTGTTTAACTGCCATTTTTCAACATGATGTTTCTGGGAAACTAGTGCAGTTTTAGCCTCCATCTGGACCCACAAGTTTTTTATGAAGTGTACTTGAGGTCCTCTGGAGCTCACAGTTACAAAGTTAAGATAAAGTGCAAAAGCAGCATGTACTGTATGTCGCAGTGAAATGTGTAAAGAAACATAACTGCATGAAAGCCACATTCAGTGACTTAAAAACTAACTATAAGTAATAGATAATTTACAGTCAGTCTGTTATGTCTTATAAAATAAACCTCATGAAATCCAAACGATAAAATATTTATTTCAAAGTATTGTATTCTGTCAGCAGAGAGCACAGCATTGAACAAAAGTTGGACAGTTTGAAGATTATACAAGCATGTTTGACCACAGAGTGTCTTGTTTTGTCACAATCAAGAATCCCAGTCTTGCAGGCTTGTTCGTTCATTTGATTTGGAGAAAAATACAGTTATAATTGTACACTTGGTCGCAAAAATCAGATAAGTGTCTATAAATAGGAAAGATATCTCCCCAAATGAATATTCTCAGATTATAAAAAGCTTGCAGTCTTTAGGAAAAAGACAGGAATCAAAAAGGCAGAAAACAAATGAGCAGAAAAGCATCTTTGAATGACAATTAAGCCAGAGCCACAGAGGCTAATGTACTATAAATTGTCAAAAATCGTGTCTCATTTGTTGTACAGGATTGGATGGTAAATGACGGTTCATTTATTTGGAGGATGTGCTGGTGAAGAGATGATGAGGGGGATTGTTGATTCTCTTATTCAGTTATTGTTTTATGACTCTGGTTCTGAATCCTCTTACTTTGAGAATGTGGCCTGAAGACAGCCTTTATGAAATATTCAGGCTTGAACATTGATCCGGAGACATAAACACACTGCTAACAATGCTATGAATCCCAGACTCCAGGCACTGAACATCTATAGCTCTCAACAGGAGGATTTCTGGATCTGTCGTCCTCTAATCCGCAAGCTGGACCTGAAGGGGGACATTTCTATTAGTGGGAGAGTACAATGTCAAACTCGTTCTTAATGCGCCAAAGAAATCCAAAATTTAAGCAGACAATGAGCAAGCTCTCACAGAATCGGCAGAACCACTCTGGATTTTGTTTGATTTGACGTTAATACACTTGTGGTCAAAAGTAAATCAAATAAATAAAATAATTTGTTAAGCATAGCAGTATTTATTTGATCAAAAATACAGCATACAAGCTTCTAAAATAACAACTTTTACAAAAGATTCAAACGCTCACTGATGCTTCAGGAGAAAACACAAAGCATTAAGAGCCGGGCGGTGAAAACTTTTTGAATTTGAAGATCATGGTAAATTTAACTTATTTTGTCTTCAGGGAAACAAGTATCTTCTTTAGCTTCTGAAGGGCAGTGCTAAATGAAGAAAATATAATATTTTGGCAAAATAAGAGACATCTTACACATCTTCATTCTGTTCAAATGTTTACACCCCTGGCTCTAAATGCGTAGTTTTTTCTTTCTGTAGCATCAGTGACTGTTTGAACCTTTAGTAAAAGTTGCTCAGTGTGGAAAGTTTATCTCAAAATCATAGTCGTTGTTGGAAAGGGTTCAAATACATAAAAATACTACAAATTAACTATCACTAAACTTTTGAACAGGGTTATTTTTATAAACTATTATTTTCTCTTGTGGACTATATGTAAACGTCTTTTTTGTGAAATATGGGTAACACTTTAGAATAATGGTCCATTAGTTAACATTAGTTAACATGAACTAAGAATGAACAATACTTCTACAGCATTTATTAATGTTAGTTCATGTTAATTTTAACATTTACTAGATGTGATACTTGATAATATTAGTTAATGCAATGTGAACTAACATGAACTAACATTGAACAACTGTATTAATCATTTAAAAATTAAATACTGTAATTAATGTTTTGTTCATTATTCATTCATGTTAGTTAATACATTAACTAATGTTAACTAATGGACCATTATTCTAAAGTGTTACCGAAATATGTTAAAGTCAGTACTAAATAAGAAAAACTTCATATTTTGGTCAAATAATTAACATTTTGCAGATTCTGCAAACTGTAAACTTTTGACCTCAACTCTTATTATTTATTTAGTTTAATTTTGTAATTTAGCACATATTTCGTAGATTGCTTTTACTTTTTGTGACTGTTCAGGTTCACTGGAGTTCAGTGGCCTTTGTCAAAAGCAGTTTGTATGATATTACTCTTGTTTGGCGCAGCCTCATATTTTATGCGACATGGCCAAAGCATACATGCAATTAGTTGTTATCACCGCAAAAAATATTATTCTTTGCTAAAAGGCCTCAGCCGTACACAAAACTATAGCATGTTGCTGAGATAGATTTTTGGTCATCATTTATGGCTGTGCATTGAAGTGTGAAATTAAAAAAAGTGGAAAGAGGTTGTGCGAGAGACAGTGGTTGGGGGGAAAAAACATTACCCTGATTTTCTAAACTAAACGCTACATTTGCATGAAATTATATTTCTCTTGTCAGACTCTGAAAGTGCCATTTCCACATTTTCTCCGGCTTCATCCTGCAGCCCAGAGCAAAACCCATTTAGAGAGTAGAAGGTTGTTTTGATAATGAAAGCATCTGACTGCTTACTGACGAAATGGCGAGGCAATGTGAGGTGAAGCTACGCATCTACTTGTGCTTTCGCACCTTAGGACAGATCACACACACATGCACACAAACACCTTGCTGTGTTGATACTCAGGATGAACACGCTCTAGGCCAAAAGAGCTGAACAATTCTCAACATTTTCCTGGCTTTTATACCTTGCTGTAAATGCATTTGTTTCTTCCACTTTTTTTTGACTGCATGCACTTTTTAATAATTATTGAAATGTCATCCAAAAACTGAAACAAATGTGCTTTTGATGAAAACAAAAACAAGTTTAGCTAATTCTTACTGCAAAGTAGCTGCATTATTCCCATTTTAAATGATTCACAATGATAATTTAGTGAGTCATTAGAGACTTTTCGCTTTAAAAACATTGTCTCTTCATTGTAAATGAGAAAGTCACACTGCACCGCTCACAAACACCGGTTTGGAATGTTAACAGACAGGTTGAGTGATATAAACTGCTTGACCAATCAAATTACTGGACCGGAAAAAGGCTAATGCTCTTGTGTTTGGCCTGAACTCTTCTTTCTGTGCTATTAATTAACTTAAAAAGCTTGTCCTCAAACTTTCTTCGAGGACTTGATCACGTACATTGGGTGCGCTCTTTCAAAGTCACCTGAAGATGCCAGTTCCTCTGTCTGCATTAGCCTTGCTTCAGTTCACCATTTTCATTTCATTTGCCACAATTCCTTAATGAACTCTTGCAGCCTCTCTCTATCTACCACCAGCAAGAGGTAAATCATTTGCCCTTCCCTTCCAGCATGTTGTCACTTTTATTACATCTCTGCAAATATTTTGGCTTTTAGCTTGGATGCAACTTTGCTGGGGAGTCTTTATTAACCGGATTGAACTGTGAACTGAAGCATTAAATAAATGTTGCACTTGAGGCAGAGATTTTTCAAGATCTCATCCTGACGACTGGTGTTTTTTTTTCCCCCTGTACTCGCTGATGCAGAGGGAGTGTAGCAATAAAAATGAATCTGTATAGCAAATGGGAGCTTTAATTACAGCTGAAACAAGAGACCTGCGGAGAAGAATAATAAAGAAAGCCAAAAGGAAAATAACAAACAGGAGAAGGAAAGGCCGATTAACTTCGAATTAATCACGTTGATGCCAATCTCCCATTTTGCCAGAAGGACCTTCTGTCCAAAGTTTTTGTGGTTAACTTTCCTGATTTTATTTGTGGTGCACGTAAATAAACACAAAATACTTGTAGTGAATATTATTTTCTTCCAAAAAAAAAAGCAGCCTCGGTATGTGCATTACCTATTTGGAAGGCAGCAAGTTTCGTTTTTTGCGTCTCATTGTTGATTCTCCATTGGTATCAGCTCAAGCTGTCAGTCAGATCCAGTCCAGAAGACTCCAGACTGTCTGCTACTGTGACCTCTCGCAGCTGGTCAGCTTCCAACAAAACCTTTTTGTGTGTGTGTGTGTTGACATTCATCCGTTTCCATGGTGTGTGGTGTGGTCTTTCTATTCAGAATCCAGTAGCATAGTGTGGACAAGGTGGTCTATATATAGTTGTTAATTTGAGGCATTGTAATGATTTGTAAAACCATTAAATATATAGTTCACTTCCAGAATAAACTTTTAGGTTTTTGAGGAAAACATTCCAGGATTTTTCACCATATAGTGGTGGCCAATTGGTTGAAGGTCCAAAGTGCAGTTTCAGTGCAGCTTCGAAGGGCTCAACATGATCCTAGCCAAAGTATAAGGGTCTTGTTAGTCAGTGTGTGCTTCGGTTCAAAAAGTTAGGGTAGGGTGAAAAACGTCATCTCATTTTGTCCTCCAACTTGAAAATCATCCAACATCATTGTTTTACCTTTTTTTTTTTTTTTTTTTGTAACGGGTGTTTGACTTTCTTTGCACGTTCACTTTGTAAACACTGGATCGGTACTTCCACCTACGCCATGCATGACCTTTCCAACATGAATACTTAACTGTTTTTTTTTTTTTTTTTTAGAACAAGACCAATCGTTTCACTAGATAAGACCCTTATTCCTCCAGCTGAAATGCTGTAGTTTTTTTTTGTTAGTTTCAGCTTAACTTGTATTGAACCCACATTATTTCTTTATGATTTATGATTCTTACAAAAAAAAAATCTGAAGGTAAAGCTAAATTATTAATGGAGAAAAATGCTTTGTGCCCACATAAAGCTGTAGTTACGGTATGTACCACCAGGGGCACAATGCTAACCAGCTTAAAGAAGTTCATTTCCAGAACAAAAAATTACAGATAATTTACTCACCCCCTTGTCGTCCAAGATGTTCATGTCTTTCTTTTTTTTTTTGTGAAATAAATAGTTTTTTTGTGAAAAATCCTGAATCCTGAAAAAACATTTCAGGATTTCTCTCCATATAGCAGACTTCTATGGTGCCCTCGAGTTTGAACTTCCAAAATGCAGTTTTGAATGATCCCTAAATGATCCCAGCCGAGGAATAAGGGTTTTATTTATTGACAGTTGATATACTTTCTAACCTCAAATGCTTGTCTTGTCTAGCTCTGCATGTACTCTGTGTATTCCGGTTCAGTACAGTTAGGGTCAAGTCAAGTCAAGTCAAGTCAAGTCAAGTTTTTGTATAGCGCTTTTCACGAAAAAAATCGTTTCAAAGCAGCTTAACAGCAAATTAAAGTTTGTACAATAATTAAAGTTTGTTAAATTAAAGTTTGTACAATTTGTATAATGTTAACATTAATGATTATATGTTGCAATCAAATCACTGTAGTAAAATTCGGCAGTGATGTATGGTGTTTCAGGGCTGATATCATCTAAAGTCCTCCAAGGGGTTGGCATCATCATCTCTTCTTCGGTGTTCCTGATCCAGACTGTAGCTTGTGTAATTCCTAGTTACCACGGGATGTCAATCCTATTAGGTTCCGTTTGGAACTTTGTTCTCGATGTTTCTGCGCAGATACCCGCAATCCTGAAGGATAGGTCGAAAAGGGTAGGTCGAAAAACTCCCATCTCACTTTCTCATCCAACTTCAAAATTACAGTTGAAAATACATCGCTGCAGAAGTATCGACCAAGTGTTTACAAAGTGAACGCAAAAAGAAGACCAAACACCCTTTACAAAAAAGGTAAAACAGTGATGAGCGATTTAGCTTTTTTTTTTTTTTAGAAAATAACAGATCGCTAGATAAGACCCTACTTCCTCAGCTGAGATTGTTTAGAGCACTTTAAAGCAGCATGTAAACTGCATCTTGGAAGTTCAAACTCGCAGGCACCATAGAAGTCCACTATTTTCAGAGAAATCCTGAAATGTTTTCCTCAAAAAACATAATTTCTTTTGGCTAAAGAAAGAAAAACACGAATATCTTGGGTGACAAAGGGGTGAGAAAATTATCTGTAAATTTTTGTTCTGGAAGTGAACTCCTTTAGACTCATATAAGCTATTAAGCGATAATTGCAATATTCCAAACTGTTTTTTAACTGTAATTCGCTTATTTTTATAGTCAATCATTATAAAGCAGTGAAGTAATCATGCTTGTAGCAGTAGTATGCAGGGAATGACTGATTTGTTGCTGTCTAACCCAGATGCCTCCGCTGGTCTGAGCATCTAATGGCTTGTCCTATATGATGAAATCAGCACTCTAGTGTCCTGTCTTCCTCCGTGCAGAGCAGCTCTTTCCTGAGCTTGTTAGGCACCACACGGTTGTGCTGAAGGGTTGCCGTTGGCTGCTGGAGTTTTCGGTATCCCCCTGTCCATAAGCTTGAGAATTCTTTTGACAGGCTTGAAAACTCTTTCACTAACTTGTGCTGGCAGGCTTATTTTACACACTCTGAAAGGCTGTTTGCCCTGCCACAACCAACTGGACTGAAAACGGTAGAAAAGGGCCGGATGAGTGTGTTTACAAGTGGTTTGAATATCCTGATTATGTGTTGATTATGTAAGCATCAGTATGTGTTGGGTGTAGATACGCATTCTTCAGAATGTTCTTGCGTTGTGCGTGAAGGACACAATAAGGACTAAGGTCACACAGAACGTGTTTTTGCATTTAAAAACGGGAAACACAATGCAGTTGTGAATGAACTTCACATCCCCCTTTCAGAATCTGCAAAATGTTAATTATTTTACCCAAATAAGAGGAATCATACAAAACATGTGTTATTGTTTATTTAGTACTTACCTGAATAAAATATTTTATATAAGATGTTTACATATAGTAAACATCTAATTAAACATATATAGATAGTTTTTTTTTAATTATACTGTAGTTGTTCATTAGTCCCTTGTTTGTCCTGAACAGTTTGAAATTTACACATTCTTTGGTTTTCCAGCATTTGTGTGTGTTTGAACCCTTTCCAATGATGACTATGATTGTGAGATCTGTTTTTTCACACTGAGGACAACTGAAGGACTCATATGCAATTACTACAGAAGGTTCATAGGCTCACTGATGGAGAAGGAAAAACCATGCACAGAAAAACCATTTTTATAAATTCAGCTATTTTCTCTTTTATGTGAAATATCTCAAATCAAGTATTAGTCACTTGATCCAGTTTTTAGTGATTCATTCACAACCTAGACTGATCTATTTCCTACCTGATCTCATGACAAAAACCTACCTGTGGGAACTTTTTTGCAAGACGCAAAATATGTACCAATAAGTACATATCACTGCAGTTTCGGTGTAGCGCAGATGGTGGGTTATTTTAAAACGTCACACAGCATTAAAGTTATAGTTTTAGTTCAGAACTGCGGTGACACATACAAAACTAACGTCACATAAAACGTAACATATAAATGTTGTTCATCTGTTCCGGGGTAAAAAACAAACACTGTTTTAGCCCCACTCTGTGGACATTTCACATAGAATCTGTCACGAAACATACATGCCGCTTCGTATTTCATGTCTTGCGAAAAAGTTCCCACGGGTATGTTTTCGTCATGAGATCAGGTTGTCAATTTCTTTCAAATTCACCTTTGTGTTTGACAGAAAAAAAGTCACACAGGCTTTAAACGACATGGGCGAGTAAATGATTACATAATTTACATTTCTAAGTGAGCTATTTCTAAAAGAATTAAGTGTAATCAATTTGAACGATTGTCAGAGCAAATATTTACACCCTCAAAAGGACTGATTCCATTCCCCTCATAGTTTGCGGCCAGTTCTCTGGCTCTCGGCCAGCCAGTATCCAAGTGGCTCTCAGAGCAGCCCGCTGATGAGCTTGCGCTCCAGACAAATTGATCTGAATGAAAACCACTCCACCCCAAAAAGAGAGCTCATTTCACAGGAGAGATATCTGCCGTTCAAACAGCACCGTCTGGAATGCAATCTACGCGACATACTGTACAGGACACCTTGTACCCTTAATTTGGAAATGTCCTAGAGCAAACTGTTTTGCAGTTACACACTGATTATAAGATCCAAGTCAACACATTAAATCCACCATCAACATTATACACCAATACACCGCACTCGTTTAAAACAAACATCTTTTAAAACCAGACTAAAACTCATTGGAAGGAGTGACAGGCCTCAGGGGGATCAAAGTAATGGTGATGCCAACACTGAGCCACTGCAGGGCCAGCGCATCGCAAACACTTGAGTGAGTGGAGACGTAATGCTTGATGACAGTGTAGGGGTAATGAAAGGTTGCTCCCACACTGACTAAAAATTCAATCTGCCTGCAGAAACCGCAAAGTTCCTCAAAAGCCTGATAAGATGCTCCCAGCTACATACTGTGCATTCAAAGCTGAGTGACTGATTTTGAGTCCTACCAAGTGTTCCTTTTAATGTGGTTTTATGATGAAATACTAAGTGAAGAAAATGGATACTGCATTTGAACGAATGCTTCAGTTGTTAGCACAATCTAAGCAATGGAACAAAACTGATGATGCATGAAATGTCTAAAAAAAAAATACCTTGACCTTTTCAGGGGCTATTTAGCAAACAAAACACACACACACACACACAAAAAAGCAAGGACTCAACTGCCTATGTAAGGGCTCTTTAGCTGGCTGCCCACGGCCAAACACGCCCCGTCAATCATTTTTATACAGCCTTCTGATTGATTTTGATAATCGCTGCACTGGCTAATACACCAGGGTGCACTTGCACAAATATCGTGGTACATATTCAGAGTGTGTTTAAGCTTTTTGCTGCCCACAATTCAGCTGAAGTGTTCCAGGCAAGAACCAGAAGCATTACATTCAATCTTGTTTTATCCAATTAAATTTATTTATGCAAATGCAGACAAATGATGACACAGTGTATTATTCAATACAGAGCAAATAATGATGAAAACTGAACCAGTTTCAGTTCAAGAAAGAAATGACAAAAATATTAGCTTTTTTGTCTCTTCTTAGGGGATAGCTCACCCAAAAATGAAAATTCTGTCATTAATTACTCACCCTCATGTTGTTCCAAACCTGTGAGACCTTTGTTCATCTTTGGAACACAAATTAAGATATTTGTGATGGATACCAAGAGCTTTCTGACCCTGCACAAGCAGCAATGCAACCGACACATTCAAGGCCCAGGAAGTTAGTAAGGACATCAGTAAAATAGTCCATCAGTAGTTCAATCTTAATTTTTAAATCTGAAGCTACAAGAATACATTTTGTGGACAAAGAAAACAAAAATAGTTAATTTATTCAACAATTTCTCTTCCATCTTAGTCTTCGACACTGGTTCATGAGAGTACCACGATGCATGGTTAAATGTATTATTTTAACGTCCTTATTACTTTTCTGGGTCTTGAATGTGTCAGTTGCATTGCTGTCTATGCAAGGTTAGAAAGCTCTCGGATTTCATCAAAAATATCTTAATTTGTGTTCCAAAGTTGAACAAAGGTCTTAGGGGTTTGGAACGACATGAGGGTTAGTAATTAACTCCTTAGGGTTGATGGTTGCGCCGGCGCAACCAGCTCACTTTTTTAAGATTAGTGCGAAAGACACTAAAAATACTCTTATCGATTTTTTTCGTCAATATCGACTTAAATTTCAGGCTGTTCCTTAAAGACTGGAAAAATAACACTGTTAATATGAACCCTTTTTTTGATGCTTTTGAGGTTGAATAAAGACTAAAGAATAAAGCCTCCAGTCATTGTGCATTCATAGAAAACAGCCAGTACCATTCTTTCTTTTTTTTTTTTTTTTTGAAGAGTCCTTGAAAAAAGTCATACAGCTTTGTAACGGCATGCTGTAAAATCATTTTTTCTGATTTTTTTATTTTTTTATTTTTGGGTCAACTATCTCTTTAATCTTAGTTATACATTTTGCCATGTCCCACGTAAAAGGCATAACTAGAGCTCAGAATTACAATTCTGCAGTTTCAGACTCCCAGCAGTACATGCGGAGGAGCTTGATCAAGAACTCCAGATAAAATTCTCTGAATTCCACATGTGGAATGTTCAAATCAGAATGGATCATTAAAGCGCCAGACTCCTCAAGACAATCTACTACGCGAGTCTTCCTGTGCATATTAGTTAAGGATTGTCCCAGCAATCACTTTGATTTGTTTGGAGTTTCATTTGAACCCACTTTGGAGTTATCTTATTGAAAGCTGTTTATCTAGTTCAAATAATATGGATGCCGTTTTAGAGTGATCTTCACAGTATGAAAGAACAAATTCTCATAATATCTGACATAATAACATTTTCCGACTCAAGCAACTGTTCCCAATAAACTTTAGTACATATTTCATCACCAATGATTGTGACATGTTTAAGGCCCAGAAAGGTAGTAAGGACATTGGTAAAACTGTTAGTAGTAAACCGTAATTTTATAAAGCTACAAGAATGCTTTTTGTGTGCAAAGAAAAGTAAAATTTTTTATCTTGTCTTCTGTCAGTTTTCGCCAGCTCCTGCGTCAGCAGCACCACATGCATGCATTGTGATACTGTCATGAACTTGCATCGAAGACTGACATGGAAGAGAAGAAATTGTTGGATATGAAAGTAATTATTTTTGTTTTCTTTGTACAGAAAATATTCTCATAGCTTTTTAACATTTAAGGTTAAATTGCTGATGTTTTTGTCCTTACTACCTTTCTTGGCATTGAATGTGTCAGTTCCACTGCTGTCTATGCAGGGTCAAAAAACTGTTAGATTTCATCAAATATCTTAATTTGTTGTTCTAAAGATGAACAAAGGTCCTAAAATTTTGGAACAACATGAGGGTAATTAATGACAAAAAATTCAAGTGTGAAATGACAGTTTGAGGTAAGACTTTTAAAAAATTGCCTTATGCTTGCCAAGATTTGCATTTATTTGATCAATTTTCAAGGTTATTATCTTTTTTAGACCCTTGTTCTTTCAAAAGGTTTCCAATTTGAAAGCTGTAACTCAAAACTGGTTGTTTGTTGTAAAGCCAATTTTTGAAGTTTTTATTAAATAGCCCTATTTTAAACAGGCACACTATATTAAGTGTTTTTGTTTTGTTTTTCAAGTTGACATGCTTAAGGTCTAATAATGAAAAAGTTTAATCTCTGAAAAAGATTTCTCCCCCTTGAGTTTTCATCATGATAATCTGACCCCTGAAAGAAAGTAGTTAAAGAGCACTGGCATTGTGATAACCTCGTATTTTTTTTAACCATATATTTTTAATACCTTCATAAGGGTAGTGCTTTTTTCGCTCTCTCCTGAAAGTGTTCTTTTGTGTTTTGCAAATGCTCATTGGAATCATTAAAAATAGACTGAAAATTAATGGGTTCTTTGTGAATTTTGCTGAACTTCCTCCTTAAGCAGTAATGTATAATTAATATCCCACTTGCACTCTAAATCCAAACCACTTTTTTTAACCTATTATACGATCTCTCTCTCTCTCTTCTCTCTTCCTCTTTTTCTGCTTTGTTGACTTTTCATTTATCTCCATCACTGACTCATTCTTTTGACCTTTAATAGTGAAGCCTTAAAACAGTGAGAGGGAAAAAAACAGGAACAAATGATTCGCAAAGGTTACTACATCAAAACTATTAGGCGACTGTACGTCCCTGGAACAGAAAATTTTGCGGTTAAAAATCACACATTTTCCATCAGTGGGTTGCTAATTTAGTCCGCTACAGCAATTAAGCATGAAATGTAAAAATTTAAAAAGCAGGGCTTTCTCCAAAACCCCACAGTGTACAGTGTTAGTGTACAACGTCTGAAAACAGGAATCTCATACATTTTTACTCAGGAGGAAAGAAAATGGATTTCTCATCAAAGCTCAGACAAAGACATCCATAACAGCTTCATGTAATATCTGTTATGAAGGGCAGTTCAACACCCCAAAGACATATTAAAATCTGGTATTTCCAGCATCCAGTCAGGCATTATTGTCTTCAACATCAGTCTTCAAATTTCATTTATACACTATTATGTATAAATATATCCAGAATGTGTCCAAATCGTCCCTTTAGCCTCCATGAGGTTTGTGTAATATTCTAGATCATATAGAAAAACAGGGTTCACGGTCTTTGTAGTAAGATTTGTTTTCCTAATTTAATAATCACACATATTCTCATTGTCCAATTATAGTGCTGAGCACTGAACTTATTTCTCTGTACTCACACTTAGCCACAGCTATTTTCCTGTCTAAGAAAAGGGAACGCATAACACTCAATTCACCAGATCAATTGGAAGGGCCGCCGAGAGTATTACGGTATTTTTCATTGCGCCTATCGAGCACAACTGTAATTTGCAATTCGAATTTATGTCATTGCCCTAATGTGCTATGCATGTTCCTCTGGCTTTTTGAGTAAGAGCTTTGCATTGTTTCACAGATTGAAAGCAGCATTAAAATAAGCCATTCGAGTGGAAAATGAAGGGGATAAAAAAGAAAAGGGCAAAAAACAACCATGGTGATGAAATATGTAATGTTGTTTATTGGGAACAGTTGCTTGAGTCGTAGGGAAACGTTATTATGTCACTGATTATGAGAATTTGTTCCTTCATACCGGGAAGAGCATGCTAAAAAGGCATCCATATTATTTTCAGCTAGATAAACAGCTTTTCAATAGGATAACTTCAAAGTGGGTTTAGATGAAACTCTATGTAAATCAAAGTGATTTGTTGGGACAACCTTGAACGAATATGCACAGGAAGACTCAAGAAGCAGATTGTCTTGTGGAGTTTGGCGCTTTAATGATCCATCCTGATTTGAACATTCCACATGTGAAGTTCTTGATCAAGCTCCTTTACTTTTCCACATGTACCGCTGGGAGTCTGAAACTGTAGAATTTTAATTCCAAGCTCTAGTTATGCATATTTTGACATTTCACAGGTGGATTTTATGTGGGACATGGCAAAATGTATAAACTTTAACTAAGATTAAAGCGATAGTTGACCCAAAAATGAAAATTCTGTCATGATTTAACAACGTCATTCCAAAGCTGTATAACGCTTTCTTTTTCTGTGGTAGACAAAAGTAGTGGTAGTTTCTGTTTTTTATGAATGTACAATGACTAGAGACTTCCTGTGTCCTTATTGAACTTCAAAAGCATCATAAAATTGGTTCATATTAATAACTGTGTGTTCTTTTTCCAGTCTTTAAGGAGTAGCCTTAAACTTAAGTCAATATTGACTAAAAAAATCGACATTATTTTTAGTTTTACACTAATCTTAAAAAAAAAAAAAAGTGAGCTGGTTGCGCCGGCGCAATCGTCAGCCTTTTGTTTTCATGGGGGGCACAATTATGAGCAGCTATAAAATTATAGTACATATTTCTGTATACAAATGCCATTTGTTATAAACAACAGAAGTCTAATCAAAAAAAAAAATAATTATATATATATATATATATATATTTAGAAACAGACAAATTATAAAATAAAACACAAATTACAATGGCATACGTTAAGTCTAACCAACAAATTCATTTAAGAAACTGACAAATTCTAAAATAAAACACAAATTATAATGGCATTCGTTATGAACAAAATATAAAAGTCTAACCAAAATGAATTTAAAGAGAAACTGAAACAAATATTATAAATATTTCCCAAGAGTGTGATTCCTTAGAATTTTTTTTTGTGGAAACAACTTAAAATGCAAAGTCATTTTTAGTCATATAGATGAGAATAAGACATTATTCAGCACTGTAAACGGTTCAGAGCGTGCAGATGGAACGCGGTCATGTTAGCTTATTTTCTGCTGTTTAGGGATCCAGATCTGGGAGTTAATTATAACAAAGCACTTCGAAGAGACTTTGCTCAAGCATTTTAGAATGACAAAACTAGCCTTTCAGATACTGTGCGAAGAGATTGGTTCATTGGTTAGTCTAGTTATGCTGTCCAATTGCAAAGTCACATGTATTTTTTTTTTTTAATGCGCATTGTGTTTGTAGTTTATACGCACATTTTCTTACCGGATAAAAATTTAACCTAGTTGAGCACATACCTTTTTTGTGCGCATTTTTAGTAGAGCCTGACCGATATATTGTTTTGCCCATTTTTATTGGCCAATATGAGCCTGTCACCAATATATCACTATCGGCGAATCTGCCATATGTTTACAGGGTTTCCCATACATTGACAATATCCACATTGGCCACCAGAAACATCTAGTGCCCCCTGCCGCATCTCACACACATTAACATGAATTTAGCACGATAATTAACAACTTTCAGACCCTTTTAACAGCAATTTTTCCATCACTGACAAACCTAGCAACTTTTTTTTTTTTTTTTTTTTTTTTTTAGATAAAGCTTAGCTGTCGTTCAGATGGAATATTTCAAGAGTATTTCGCCACTTCTGCACAGTGAGGTCTGACTTTCCCAGCGCAGTGTCGCCTCTGTGTCTATTCTGTGAGCGGTGGAGAAGTTATATTCTATCATATTGTTATATTATATATTTGTGTTTTAAAGTTATTTATAAGTAAAATAAGGTTTAAAGTGCACTGATGTCATGCTCATTTTGGATAATAAAGTTTATTGTTAAATTGCTAAATACCCTGCCTCCATTACATATCTTTGTCACCTCATTATAAGTGTTTGATCACCACAATTAAGTGGTCATTGCAAAAAAAAAAAAATATATATATATATATATATATATATATATATGTATATATATTGTGTTTATGTATATACTGTATTCTATATACAATACTAGTCGAAAGGTTGGACACACGAATGGGAAGGTGTCTGTTTGACTGGTACTGTACTATAATATACACATAGAGATTATCGGTAGTTGTATTTATATCTGTATTTTTGTTTTTACTCCCTGATATCGGCATCGCCCTCGCCCTCCAAAAAACCCATATCGGTCGGGTGCTAGTTTTTATAATTTATACACATCTTGGCATTTTCAGCGTTTTTTTGTTTTGTTTTATGCAATATATCAAAATGTCCATAAAAATTGGTGGATAGAAACACTAAGTTATTAGCTTCCTATTGTAGAGATTAATGGTTCTTTGAGCTAAATGATTTGTTTGGCAATATTTAATGCTAGATCAGAACAATTTAATGTATTTCATTCTCAATAGTAAGTTCACTCATGATCGTGCAGGGGGGCCCGTAAAGTCATTTAGGGGGCACTGCCCCCAAGGCACCCCTTGGCGACGGGCCTGCATCAACCCCAGGGAGCTAATTACTTACCCTCATGTCATTTCAAACCCATAAGACCTTTCAAGTTCATTTTCGGAACACAAATTAAGATATTTTTGATTAAATCTGAGAGCTTTCTGACCCTGCGTAGACAGCAACGCAGCTACCAGATTCAAGGCCCAAAAAAGTAATAAAGATGTTAAAATAGTGAATTTGACCATGTGCCATGGTACTCTCGTGAACCCGTGTCGAAGACTAAAATGGAAGAGAAGAAATTGTTGAATAAAGTTATTTCATCAATGTCCTTGTTAACGTTTCTGCGTTGCTGTCTGTGCAGGGTCAGAAAGCTTTTGGTATTCATGAAAAATACCTTAATTTGTGTTCCAAAGATCAAAGGTCTTACAGGTTTGGAACATCATGAGGTTGAGTAATCAATGGCAGAACTTTCATTTTTTGTGTGAACTATCCCCTAAGAAAAGGGGAAAAGGCCTCTTTTGTCATTTCTTACTGAAACTGAAACTTTGGTTCAGTTTTCATAATTATTTCCTCTGTATTGAATAAGACACTGTAGCCTGAAATTCAAGTCAATATTGACTGAAAATCTTGACATCTGTCCTAATTCTTCTTGGCATGTTCATGAGAGTGGATGAGCAGAATTGCAATTTATAAACCAATAGGTCTTTGGTGTCAGATATTTGCAAGTGAATCAACTGATCCAGTTCACAAAATAATTTTGGTCAGTTTTTTTATAAATAGGGCTGTTCTACTTCATATTCTTCCATTAATTACTCAACCACATGTTGTTCCAAACCAGTAAGACCTTCGTTCATCTTCAGAACACAACTTAAGGTATTTTTGATGAAATCCAAGAGCTTTTTGACTCTGAATAGACAGCAACGCAACTACCACCATCAAGGTCCAGAAAAGTAGTAAAGACATTGTTAAAACAGTCCATTTGATCATGCGTTGAGTACTCTCATGAACGTGTCAAAGACATGAAAGATAATAAATTGTAAATAAATTCGTTATTTTTGTTTCTCATAGGTTCTTAAAATTAAGGTTGAACCATTGATCTAACGTCGACTATTTTAACAGTGTTCTTACTACCTTTCTTGAATGTGGTAGTTGTGTTGCTGTCTTAAAAAAAAAAAAAAAAAAACTCTGTTACGGGTTTGGAATAACATTTGGGTGAGTAATTAATGACTGAATTTTCATTTTTGGGTGAATTATGTCTTTAATATAATGTTGCTCAAGGTAACTGTTCTGTCTTTATTAATAATAAAAATAAGTAAGAGCAATTCAAAACACAAACTATTATCATAATCAACTCTAGTCTTTTTTACAAACTCGTCACATGAGTACATTTGATGAGTATTCTGGGAAACACTCTTCTCAAGAACTCAGCGGAGGAAGATAAAGCAGAATGAAGTGCTGGCACTTCTTCATGCCTTCATCCACAATAGTACAACTGCTGATTCATTCTCCTGATGGCACTACAGTCTGTTGTTCTCTGGAGGAAATTAGTGGCATTATTGAGAATCCAGTATACCATTAGACGGTTATTGAAGTGTCCCCGGGCATTTTGACTGAGTTTCTGTGGTTGAATTTCAAGGCTAAACCTAATGACTCACTGTAGAGATCACCTCCAGATTCTTTTGTATAGGTTGAGTTGTGCGTGTGAAGCTGAGAAAGGTTTTTGGATGGTTTTCTTTTTATATTCTATTACATTTTATATTCTCAGCACATCTTTAATTGCTTCTCACACCACCAACACTGATGTGTTCATAGGCTAATGTATCCTGACCTCACGCTTAGTGAAATTTTTAATGAAGAATGCACGAGATATGTGACTCGGGACCACAAAACCAGTCATAAGGGTACATTTTCTGAAATTGAGATTTATACATCATCTGAAAGCTGAATAAATAAGCTAATATAAGACAATATTTGGCCAAATTACAACTATTTAAAATCTGGAATCTGAGGGTGCAAACAAATCAAAATATTGAGAAAATGGCCTTTAAATTAAGTTTTGATATATTTATGGTAGGAAATGTATAACATATCTTCATGGAACATGATCTGTACTTAATATCCTAATGAGTTTTTGGCAAAGAAAAATCGATAATTTTGACCTTTACAATGTATTTTTGACTATTGCTGCAAATATACCCGTGCTACTTAAGACTGGTTTTGTGGTCCAGGGTCACATATGTGAACACACTGACATTCCTAGTACTCTTAAAGTAATTTAATATTGCTTCATTTGTGTGTATTCACGTTTATTCACTTTTTTGTAGAGAAAATATACAAATGCCTCGTTCCTCTAGTCATAAGTCTGGTGTTTTTTTAGCTTGTTTTGCTTATTTCACTAATTGAACAGATGCTACATTCAAAACAAGTGTAATCATCTAATTGTAGCGAATTGTTCACATTGGCAGGGTTTAAAACAACCTCCAAAGCCAGGACATTCATTTAACCGACAGTTCGCTTTTTAAAGTGTAGGAGTTGGAATTTTTTGCATGAGTCAAAAATAATGTCTTTTGAATACAAATGCATGTAGGCGGCTGTAATGATCATATTCAGTCATGTATGCTCCCACACAAAGCACTAAATATGATGTTTGATGGTTCATTGGATGGTGACGTCAGTCTGACTGTAACCCCAGTGCACCATGGGTACAATGGATCTGCTCTTCAGAGCATTGCCTGAAAGCCCAGAGCAGAAGTCAAGTCTGAATAAATGAACAGTGTGATGAGGATATCTGCCCACGCAATGACACCAACACTTGTCTTCACAACTACTGATTCTCTCGCTTGGTTTATTACTCCCTTTCATTCATTTCTCTGAATTTCTGTATTTAAGCCTCTTATCAACTGTATTTATGTGTGATTTAGACTACCTGATCTCATGATGAAAATGTACCTGTGGGAACTTTTTCAAAAGGTGCGAAATACATACCAATAAGTACATATCACTTCTAGACAAAAAAGGTACCAAATAAATAAGTAAAAATAATAAAAAAATGCCCAATGACAGATACGGTACTCCTGTAGAATAATACAGTTGTGTCTCTGTGTTAGTGCTGAAAGTGCTTCTAAATGGCAGTTTCTTTCATATGAAAATATGCAGCGGTATGGCTGTGTTTAAATGTTAGCAGATGCGTTAACCCGGAGGCGACAGGTGACATGACAGTGATAAATGCACTGGCCTATTTGCTCATATCTTCTTCTTAATGGCTCACTCCTTTCCACAATCCCCCCATATCATTCTTTTTTTTCAGTCTCTACATGAAATGCTGCAAGTGACAACAGCTGCTGATGGCGGTGTTTAGTTCCTCAATACTTTATTGCTGCGTTCAAGTCGACTATTGACATTTTTTTATTTAGTGTCACAGCGAACATAAAAAGCATTCAATAATTTGTCTTCAGTAGTGATTTCTACTCAAATCCATCTTATCGAATGTTTCTGTCAGGTATATTTTCATCAAAACAAACATGTCTTCAAGCTTCATTCAAAATAATGAAATTCATTCATATTTCAGTGATGGTATCTAGGTGGTCCCAAGATAGGATTAAAAAAAAAAAAAGAATCTCCTGAACTATAAGACTGTGTACATTGTTCTTAAAGAATGTGTTCACCTCACCTTGAAATTAGTTTCTTCCGACTATGAGTTAATCTAAGACATTATCGCTTTTAGAACACTTCTTTATACTTTCTATTCAAATATGTAACCTCGGTAGATGGATTGAATACATTATGTTTTTAAACTTTTGAGGCTTTAGATTTGTTTCACCCTCAAGACATTATAAAAATCTGTGATTTTTTTTTTTTTTTTTTTTTTTTCCTTCCAGTCTAACACAAAAGGATGTACTCAGACTTAAATTTCAGTTTGTTCTTAAACAAGTTAAGTGATATTAGAATAATTGCAATGCTTAACAGTGCTTCTTTTATAGTATTATTGTATAATACTCCATTACATCATTTCATTTTGATGGAAAAGAGCAGCATGGACATTCTGCGAAATGACTCCTTTTGTGTTTTACAGAAGAAAAAAAAATTCAAGATGGAGTGACTCAAGGGTGATGATTATGAAACAATTAGTTCACTCAATTGCTGGATTTTCTTTAAAGCAATTATCTAGCCAATCTGTCAAACTGCAGAAGATTTAGAAAGCTTTTAAGGCTGGAAACTTCAGGTTTTCATTGAAGCTGCATTACTTTTCTTGAACATTCGTCTGGCACGAATGAAGGTCTTGTTGTGCTAGATCTTAAAGAGCAAGTGATCATTATGACTTGATGTGTTAGAGTGCTTCAGCGCTCTTTTCATTGACCCATTGAAGCTCCTGTCACTTACTCAAGTTTTCTTTTGATTTTTATTCTAGATTATCCCTTCATCTTTCTATGCATCTGCTTTGACCTTATGGAGTTTTTCCTTGTCTTTTGGCTTTTCTATCTGACCTTTTCTCTTCTAAGAATCATGATTTTATTTATTTATTTGCTTTTAAATACAAAGTCGGTGGTGGGGTGTGTGTGGGTTGTGTTCATGTATTTGCAGTATGATAAATACAAAAAAGCATTGCTTATCATATATCCATAATATAGCAGTGATAATGTGATACAGATAGCAGAGCTTGAAAGGTCTATTGTATGCTTGTTTGTCATCTTATTTTTTTTTCTGTCTTTTTCAGAGTTATATCCATGGCAGCAGTCAAGCACAGTTTGTGGCTGAATCTCACATTATTCTTCTGTTGAATATCCTTTCACATAAAACCTCTACTCTGCACAATGGATCCGTCACTTTGTTTTGTTAAAGTGAACCGTAATAACCCACTGAATTAATACAGATCTGTTTTAAAATGAATGTAGAATGCGCCACTGTAAATGTTTGAACATATCCACAGGTTTATTTTCATGTTAACTTTTCTGTATTAAAAATCACAGAAAAAGTTATCTTTTTAACACAGTTGCTGCTAAAAAAGTAGTTTTGTTAATGAAAAAAAAATATAAATAAATATCAGTATTATTTAAACATACAAAAACAAAACTGTATTATTAATTATACACTAGCAGTCAAAAGATTTCGAACAGTATTATTTTTTATGTTAAGAAGTCTCTTTTGCTCACCAAGCCTGCATTTATTTAATTTAAAGTGCATCAAAAACAGTCCAATTTAATTTATTTAAATTAACTTTTCTATTTGAATATATTTTAAAATGTAATTTATTCATGTGATTTCAAAGCTGAATTTTTAGCATCATTCTAATATTCTGATATGCTGCTCAAAAAACATTTTTTATTATTATGCTGAAAACAGCTGGGTAGAATTTTTTTTTAGGTTTCTTTGAATAGAAAATTCAGAAGAACAGCATTTATCTGAAATGGGAATCTTTTGTAAAAATGTTTCACAATATTACTACTTTTGCTGTATTTTGGATCAAATAAATGCAGGATTGGTGAGCAGAAGAGAATTCTTGAAAAAACATTAACAATCTTACTGATTGGTAGTTTATTATACTGTTCAAAAATTTGGGAACAGTAAGATATTTATTTATTTATACATATTTATTTATACTTTGTTTTTTTAAGAAAGAAAGAAATTAATTATTCCACAAGGATGCATGTGCATTAAATTATTCAAAAAATTACTACTGTTCAAAAGTGTGGGGACAACAAGATTTTATGTAATTTATTTATTTATTGAAAGAAAGAAATGTAATTTCACAAGGATGCAAAACAGCAAATTAATTAAAAACTGCAGTAAAGACATTTATGATGATACAAAAGGTTTTAATTATTTATTTATTTTTTTTACATTCTGTTAATCAAAAATGATGAAAAAGCATTGTTGTTTTTACTAAAGAAGTAGTAAGTAATAATAATAAAATTATTTATAAATATAAATTACATTTTAAATATATTAAATTAGAAAAAGTTTTTAAATTGTAATAGTGTTTCATAATGGTACTGTTGTATTTTTATATATATATAAATCATGTTATATATTTTTTTTAATCTTTTTTTAAATATAGCCTTAGTGACTTCTTGCAAAAACATTACAAATTCTTACTGAGACCAAACTGGTTTGAATATATATTTTATGTCATTAATCAGATATCAGATTTTTTTGCCATGTCTACTCAACTATAATTGTCAGAATCCATCAAGGTGCTCCTGTTTGAAATGTTCTTACACATTTTTATGTTTATCCTTAGAAACACTCTGTATGCACACTTGCTCACCTGGCCGTGTTCGGTATGTCCTCCTGAGTGTGGTTCTCTGTGTGAACTTCCCCTGTAATTACGTGGGTTTGTTGACTGTGCCTGATGGGTACAGAGTGAGCAGACAGACAGAGACCCTCTGCTACCGTCTGGCTCAGCTGCTGGAGGAGAGGGGAGCTCCTGGCTGCTGGCAGAACACCTCGCGTTTGTCTGTCTTCCTCTCGTCGACACCTAGCTTTCCCCCCCAGGCTAGAGAAGACCTCCCAGGCTGAGTGAAGTGTGCTCAGAGTTGAATGTCTTGTTTCCAATGTGTTCACAGTAATTGAAATTTCCAGGTGTGCTAGAGCTATGTTTTGCCAGCCCGGTCAGTAATTTTACAGGCTCTGTAAGCATTGTATCAGGTCCTAGGTGTTTATTCTGCAAACCAACCACATCCATGCTACCAGTTCTATCCTTGACTTCTATTTTAGATGCGGCCATCACCATGGGAATGGTCCTTCTGAATGAAGCCGCCACCTCTAAGGGAGACGTGGGTAAACGAAGGAGTAAGTTTCTTATATTTGTATTTCTTTCTCTCATATTATTACTTATGTTAGGTCTTTTACTAAAAGACTTGTATAGCTTAATACAGCGCAAATTATGTCTCTTACTGAAATATGTAGTAGAAAGCCCATGAAATATTTACATTATTTAAAAAATCCACATCATTTTTTACATAATTTTGGACTATGGGGGGTGTTATTATTTCGTTGACGTGAAATGGTTGCACTTGGTGAGCTACTGGCGCTACTGTTGCAATTCGGAATATAAAATACTGATTCGATGACCACAAATACCGTACCTTCGATTTTTCCCACAAGGAGTCTAAACGCTCCCGAATATCAAGTGAAATCTGCACTCCTTCAGTGGGCGTCATGACAAGCTTGGCATGTTTATATCCGGCCAGGTTGGCATGTAGTGTTTCTTGTCTCTGCTGTTTGTAAGCTCTTTGAGTACCTGTGGTCTACTAAAAGCTTAAAAGGCATCAGGGCTAGAGTGGAGAGAACCAAGACGTGGGTCTTTAGAAAGTTTTATTCATCCACAGGCACCTTCCTATTCTTTTCTCCTCTTCTTATCACTGGGAAAAGTAATAAAAACTTACATTGCTTCCCTTGTTGCCTTCGACTGAAAATTACAACCAAAAGCCGCACAATGTGGCATTGTATCAGTATTTTATTTTCTGAGTTGTGTGTTCTCAGTTGTGTTGCAGTAAAAATAGCAACAGGTAGCGGCAGTAGCTCACCAAGTGCAACCATTTTAAGTAATCAAAATAATACCTTTTAATACCTGGGGGGTTCCCTTTAAAGCAGGTTACCATAGCCATATCTATGAACCACAGTGTTTTAAGAGAGTACTTTAATCTACTTGTACTTGTCCCAGATGTAATTAATATTTATTCAACTTCAAACAGTTTTGAATTAGCAGTTGAAATGTATTTAATAAAAGTTAAGTAATAAAAATAAAACTCTTATTCAGAATAGATGCATTAAGTACCTCGAAGGTCACAGTAAAGGAATTTATAATATCACAAAAGATTTCTATTTCAAATAAATTATTTTTATTAATTAGAGTCTTGAAAAACAAAGTCAAGGTTTCCACAAAAAATATTAAGCTGCAAAAACTATTTTTCCACATTGATAATAATAGGAACCATTAATAATAATAGATCATCAATAATAACTGATAAAAACTGAGCAACAAATCAGCATGTTATAATGATTTAAAATTGATTTATTCATTTATTCAGTCATTTGTAGTTATACAGTATGAAGCTTATTTAAACATTTACTGTTGAGGTCAAAAGTTTACATCCCTCTTTCAGAATCTGCTAAATGAATTATTTTACCAAAATAAGAGAGATCATACAAAATGCATGTTAATGTTAATTTAGTACTGACCTAAATTACATACTTCACATAAAAGATGTTTACATATAGTCAACAAGAGAAAATAATAGTTGAATTGATATAAATGACCTTATTCAAAAGTGTACATCCCCTTGATTCTTAATACTGTGTTCTTACCTGAATGATCAACAGCAGGTTTTTTTTTGTTTTTTTTTTTTTTGTGGTTGTTTTTTAGTTGTTCATGAGTCTATCACTATGAGCCAGGGGGTGAGAACTTTTTAAATTTGAAGATCAGAGTAAATGTAGCTTATTTTGTTATTTGGGAAACATGCAACTATCTTCTGTAGCCACTGAAGGGCAGTACTAAATATAAAAAAAGAATAAATAAGATAAAATGTACACATCTCCATTCTGTTCAAAAGTTTTCACCCCCTGACAATTAATGAATAATTTCTCCTTCTGAAGCATCAGTGAGCATTTCAACCTTCTGTAATAGGTGCATATGGGTCCCTCAGTTGTCCTCAGTGTGAAAAGATGGACCTCATAATCATACAGTCATTGTTGGAAAGGATTCAAATACACAAAAATGATGAAAAACAAAAGAATTTGTGGGACCTGAAGGATTCTCTGTTCTTTCTGAAGAACAGCAGGCAGTTTAACTGTTCAGGACAAAAAAAAAAAAAAAAAAAAAAAACACAGCTGTGGATCATTCAGGTAACAACACAGTATTAAGAATCAAGGGGATGCAAACTTTTGATTGGGTCATTTTTATAAATTCTGTTAAAACTATTATTTTCTCTTGTGGACTATATGTAAACATCTTTTATGTGAAATGTCTTATTCAGGTCAGTACTAAATATTATATATATATATATATATATATATATATATATATACACACATATATACATAAACCTATTTAAATGTGTCAATTATTATTATTATTAATACCATCTGTCACAGTTTATTTTCATTTTCACCACACTGAACAGTTTTGCTTCTAATATAGTTATTTCTAAAATTAGTGTACTTAATTACTATTAATTACTACAGTGTCAGTACAGAGTTTACTTAAAAATGAAATGAGATGTTTAATGTGTGAAGAACACAAAGAGATATCAAGGTAAGTATCACTGACAAGAATACATTTGTTGTATTTGGCAGTGTCAAATTATGTTAGACTTTCACTACAACTTTAAAATTATCAAGATAAAGAGTATTTCCACTCCTGTCATTTCTACTACAGAACATCAATTGAAATGTGGTAAAAATGACCCTGAGAAGGAAATTATACATCCACTGTTGAACATCAAATTAAACAAACTAGTGAGAGTGTGAGTAGTGTTTTTAAGAGTTTGTTTTCTTAAAATGCATAGGGCTAAAGTGCACAGTTAAATAAACACTCAGTAAATGGCCTGCTAGCCACCCACAACCTTAGCATCTTGGCCTTGGAGTCTTTCAAGAGCAAGCACCACTCACACAGTGCAACAAAAAAAAATCTAGTTTATTTCCATGACTCTGTCAAAAAGAGCATTTTGAAAAAGCGTCAATTAGATGTATGCTTTTCATAGTCATGGTTTCAGTATTCTTTAGAGGCATAAAAGCATCAAAAGCAGTGTACTTTTCCTTTGCATACTGATATTGTGTGTTTTATTGTGTTGTTTTCAAGTGTGTTTGGCTGCTGATAACTGAGCACGAGTATGCGTCTTGCATACAATATGTGTGTGTGTGTGTGTGTGTGTGTGTGTGGCCTGGTATCACCTCCAGCTTGAGTCTCTGTCCCACTTACAAGTTTGCGTTACATGACTGTCTTTTTTTTTTGTTTCCTCTGAGCTTCTCACATCAAACTCGTTCTCATTCCCCTTTTCGAAGTGCTTCTCAGGGGTTCCCATAAAGACAAGCATCGCTTCCAGACTCTGATAGACGAATAGCTTTCCATGTATTATCACTGCATTAGCTGTGGAGACCACTTAATGTGATGGCCTCCGTCCCACCTCCAAAGAGTCATCCCCAGCTTTGATATGCTAATGGGATGAATTATGGGTAATATGTAAATGCTGAGTTATGTAAATGATGAGTTATTTTTGGCTTGGTTTCAAACTCACCTCCTTGACAAACAAGGGGAGCGCTTTTTGTTTCTGATTTTAGACCGCTCAGAAAAAGACGCAAGCTCTTTATGCAGTACGCTGGGAGACAAATGCTTATAATTACTGTATGTGTGTGTCAGCATAAGTGTATAATTGTGGTAATTGCAATTTGTGTTTGTGTGGGTGATCGTGTGTGAGGCAGGAGTTTCAGCGGTCGTGAATACGTAGCTGCATTTAAATGTGGTGAACATGTCGTTTTTAACCCTACTTGTGCTATTAACTTTTGCTAAATACCACTCAAAATACACAAACCTGTTTTAATTGAGGTGGAAATAGATGTAATGCTGATTTAGAATGATTCTGTTTGTTGAACAGAATTACCTATTTGAACTTATGCAAATAGTGCATATAATTACATCTTGGTGTGTATTCTTCTTATGAAAACAATGAAACAATACTATCAGCATGGGTTTTAACTTGCCACCATATACATTTACTTTACTAGAAAATGGTGTAGGATTTGTAGTAAATTTCACAACTAATAACAATAAAACGTCAAGTAGCTCTTAATTAAATATGTAAAATAGCTTTTAAAATTTTGAAGTAGAAGGACAGAAATACTATTTTCTTGTAACATACTCCATACTCCAGCAATTATTTTTCTTTTATTTTCTTGTATTTATTTTTGATTAACCACTAATGAAATAGAAATGTTTGGATTGAGTTACTTATACTTAACCAAGTTGTGTATCCGCTCATTCTGAATATGCAAAAATTTCTTTGAATCATTAAAATGAGTTAATTGTTAATCAATTTGATTGGTAACCATAATATTCACCGCCTAATCTGTAGACTATTTTATTTTATTTTATTTTATTTTATTTTATTTTATTTTATTTTATTTTTTCCAACTACCTATCAATCTTAGTATCAGATCATTCTGAATGTGCAAAAAAATAAAAAATAAATAAATGCTTTTGAATCATGTTAAAACCAGTGAATGTAAATCGATTTGATTGGTAACTTAAATTTTGTTTTATTTTATTTATTATTTTATTTTTCACTCCATCAATCTTAAAATATGGATATTTGGATTAAGTTACTTATACTGAACCAAACAGTTGAGATCATTCTGAATATGCAAAACCACAAATATTCTTTGTCCTAATCGTATTTATTTTATTTGTTTATTTATTTATTTTTTTTAGTTGTGTATCAGATCATTCTAAATATGCACAAAAATGCTTTTGAATCATATCAAACCCAAATGTTCACATGCCTAATCTGTAGCCTCTTTTCTTTTCTTTTCTTTTCAGATCATTCTGAATATGAAAAACAAAAGTCTTATGAATATTAAAACCAGTGAAATGTGGTTGATTTGATTGGCAACCCAAATATTCATAGCCTTTATTTTATTTTATTAAACCAGTGAATTGTTAATTGATTTAATAGGTAAACCAAATATTCACAGTCCTAATTTTTTATTATTTAATTTTATTTACATTTTTATCATTATTTAATTTAATATATTTTATTTTCCACATTTTCCAATCTTGAAATATTGATGTTTGGATTGAGTTACTTACACTGAACAAAATAGTTGTGAATCAGATCATTCTGAATATGCAAACAACAACAACAAAAACTTAAGAGTCATGTTAAAACCAATAAATTGTTAATTGATTTGATTGGTAACCCAAATATTCACAGCCCTAATTTGTATTTCATTTCATTATTTATTTTTATTTTATTTTATTATTTTAATTTAGTTTTTGAATCCTATTAAACCCAAATGTTCACAGCCCTAATCTGTAGCCTTTTTTATTGTATTTTTTTTAGTTTACTTTTGTTTCATTTTAGAACAGCTTGACACAGCAGTGTTATTCCTTCAAAGTTTATTTTATCATTTTTAAAACAATTTTTTTAGATTACTCTTTTTTTTTTTAGATTACCACATAGTTTTTAAATACAATGTGCTATGCTTTTTTTTGAAAAAGCAAAAGTTTGAAAACCTTTTTTGAAAGCGAGCAAGTTTGAAAACACTGTTGATGGCATCGTAACATTTATCTGCATACAGAATTGTGATTCATATCCGTTGTTCTTGATAATAGCCATCAATCAAATATCTTAAAATATAATTTATGAATCACTATTTATTTTGCCATAATCAAATTTTAAAAAGCTAACTAACTGCAGTTTGTTACAGTAGTGTACAAAATATAAACTTAGGCTACACATATTACATATTTGAGCCTTTTTTCAAACAGCTGTATGGAATATTTGGATTGCATATACTATATAGAATAGTTGTGAATCAGATCATTCTGAATATGCAAAAAAAAGGCCTCTGAATTGTATCAAAACCCAGTGAATCATGAATCAGTTTGACTGTCAACCCAAAAATTTGCAGCCTTAATCCAAAGCTGTCTTTATACGCAAAGATGCTGTCGCATTGTGATTCTCATGCATTAGCAATGTCTAAAGCAGATCTGATGTGGCATTTCATTTACACAAAGCCTAAATCCTACAGTAAGCTCCGGTATTTTTTCCAGGAAATGCAAATCTAGGGTTTCACAGTCAGATGTTTTTATATAAGATTAGACTTGATCTAGACAGGTGGATGTTTTAAAATGATTCATATCCTTCATAAAGCCCGCATTAGCGGGCTCACGCACCTTCTTGACTTCCTCTCTCCAGAGGTTGTGTCTCACATTTTCCCCTACGCCACCCAAATTTGCTGCGGCCATCATCCGCCACGCCAGGGCTGTGGCCCGGAGGTCAGAGGTCACGTTAGCACAGCGAATAATTAAACCAACGGTGGCACCTCGTCTCCCCAGCACTGGGCTTTTCCTACACCTGTCACTGTTAATTGACCATTATGAATATATGAATCTACATTATTATAATCTCATTAGTCAGTCTTAGAAACGTTTGGTGGGGCGAGAGGTCATCTTGCAGAAAGAGATGCAGAAAGAGACTGAAGGATGAATAGATTGTATGTAGAGAGAGAGGGGGAAGGCTGGCGTGCCCATCTTAAAGCGCTTCCCTTGAGGTGTGAGAGGAGTAAGGAAGACCCTGCAGCTGAGGCAGATGTTTGCTCTGTAGGCGCTGCTGGGTGACCCACTGTCAGCCACTGGAGGTACATGAGATGGGCACACTGACTAATTTATGTGATGGGGTTAGAGTAATAAGTTCTGACTGATGAGATACGCGTGTGTGTGTCATGCGTATGCATGCATATATTTGCTTGTGCTTTTGAGCGCATGTCACAAAGATGAACTTACTCATAAGGATATGGTGTCTGAATTAATCTGTTTGCTTCTGTAATTTGTCTTGGGTACTTTGTATTTAATGTGTGGTTTTGTGCATTAAAATTACACTGTAAATGCTACAGTACAAACTAAATAACTCTAAATTAAATAACTCTTTCTTCTTAGTTTTGTCTTAGCAGTTCTGTGCATTAGGGTTGTATGTTGCATCTAATGTTGTTAAATTAATGTTTTTTGCATTATTTCAGTTTCATGTGTTATCATGATGGTGTTTAGTGTTTGTATGAATGACACTGTGCATGTTAATATTTAAAAGCTTGTGATAGGCTTTGGTTTTATCATGTGACTTTCTCATCATCACCTGCTTTTAGTGGTTATCAGTGAATCACAAAAGTACAAAACAGATTTCAGTACTTCAATAGGTTGGTGCATTACCATCATATCAGTTAATGAAATTACGGTATTTACCTGTAAATTTAAGTGAAAACAACTGTATTTTTTACTGTAAAATTCTGGTAACCACAGCTTCAGTTTTATTACTGTAAATTTTACTGATTTTTTTTCTTACAGTGTATGTCAGCCACTGTAAAATATATATATATATATATATATATATATATATATATATATATATCAGTAAGATTTTAAATGTTTTTTTAAATAAGCTTTTTCTGCTAATATTTGACAAAAAAAAAAAAAAAAAAAAAAAAAAACTGTAAAATTGTGAAATATTATTGCAATTTAAAATAGTGGTTTTCTATTTTAATAACTTTCAAATAGAATTTATTCCTGTGATGGAAAGCTGAATTTTCATCATTTTTCTTTCTTTCTTTCTTTGAAAGGAATTAATACTTTTATTCAGCAAGGATGTATTAAATTGATAAAAAGTGACTTATATTGTTAAAAAAGATTTCTATTTTGACTTCTAAAATAACTTTTAAAAGTCAAACAATCCTGACAAAAGTATCCAAGAAATATTAAGCAGCACAACTGTTTCCAACATTGATAATAAATTAGAATATTAGAATGATTTCTATAAAGATAAAAAGATCAACTATAAAGATAACAATAAAGATATAGTTACAAAAATTGTTCTGAATATTAAATGGGTCATATGATGTTGCTAAAAATAACATTTATTTTGAGTATTTGGTGTAATGCAGTGTTTACGCTTTTCCACATGCTGTACTTTATTGCTCTTCCCTGTCCCGCCTTTCTGAAACATATCAATTTTTACAAAGCTCATTGTTCTGAAAAGCAAGGTGTGCTCTGATTGGCCTGCTATCCAATGCGTTGTGATTGGCCAAATATTTCAAGCATGTGACGGAAATGTGACACCCTGTACCATGTTGTGATGCTGTACCCCGACACGACAAGACAAAAACAATAAACCCCATTATAAATGAGGCATTTGATGCATCCATTGAGGACATAATTATTGATTATAATGACTCATACTTTTAATGCTTTTAAACTGCTCAAAACTCATGTTTGAATAATCATATTCCAAATTATTTTAAATATGAAAACGTACTTACAGGCTGTGAGTCAGAAGCACCAGACTGTCCTTGCAATGTTGGAATTGCCCCACTTTATAGTGTGCACAGCCAGCATTGTAGACTACTCTCCCAGGTTCAGGAAACCGTCCTCCGTAACATGCGCTGCATACACATTGTACTGTTCTGAAACAGAGTTATAAATATAACTTAACCACTGATTACTCATTTGCAAATCCAAACAAAGTATAGGCGGCTGTAACAATACTACAGCGAGAATAAAAGTTGTGCCTTCTTTCTTTGCATATACATTTGGTATGTTATATATAGGCAATCAGCTTGTAACACTCCAAAGACAAAGGAAAATGTGAAATCGCATCATGTGACCCCTTTAAAAAATAACAGGGTCCACACCACAGCTATAACGGCACAGAGAAACTATATGTTGGAATCACTTTCCGAATTAGTTTTTTCCAGCTGAAGAATGATAAAAACATTGACTCCCAAAAGCGTGCGTGCGTGTGTGTGCGCGTGTGCGCGTGTGCGCATGCGCGTGTGTTTGTGTGTGTAGCAGTTAATTGTCTACACTAAAATGCCTATTTTTAATGCTTTATACAAGTTTTGTACAGGTGTTAATTAACTGCTATGACTATATATACTTTAGAGAGAGAGAGAGAAATATTATATAAATAGAATTATTTGTAATGTTATAAATGTCTATACTGGCACTTTTATTCATATTAATGCATCCTTGATGAATAATAATAAATACATACACTGCCGTGCAAAAGTTTGGGATCAGTAAGATCTTTTTAAGATTTTTTTTTTTTTTTTTTTTTTAAAGTCTCTTTAATGCTCATCAAAATTCAACATATTTGATCAAAAATACAGAGAAATTAAATATTATTGCAATTCAAAATTCATTTTTTTTTTATTTAATTAAAAAGTTTTTTTTTTTTATTTCAACATGCTTTAAAATATTATTTGTTTCTGTGATGCAAAGCTGAATTTTCGTCAGCCATTACTCCAGTCTTTAGTGTCAAATAACCGTTCAGAAATCATTCTAATATACTGATTTATTACTTGTATTATTAATGTTGGAAACAGTTGTGCTGCTTAATGTTTTTTTGGAACATGTGATACTTTTTTCAGGATTCTTTGAATAAAAAAATAAAAAGAACAGCATTTATTCAAAATAGAAACATTTTATTTATCAAAGAATCCTGAAAAAAAGTATCACAGGTTCCAAAAAAATATTGAGCAGCACAACTGTTTCCAAAACTGATAATAAATCAGTATATTAGAATGATTTCTGAAGGATCATGTGACACTGAATACTGGAGTAATGATGCTGAAAATTCAGCTTTACATCACAGGAATAAATTATATTTTAAAGTATATTAAAATAGAAAACAACTATTTTAAATTGCATTAACATTTCACAATATTACAATTTTTTCTGTATTTTTAATAAAATAAACACAGCCTTGATGAGCAGAAAAGTCTCCTTTTAGAAAGCGTTAAAAATCAGACTGATCCCAAACTTTTGAGCGGCAGTGTACATGCATACAAGCACTACCCAAACATTTGAACAGCAGCATATATTTAAATGGTTTTGCTGCAAAGCTCATTTCAGTGTGAAAATATGAACACATGGTGTGTTCACTAGATGTTTGCCACAGGGGATTGCCTTCAAAGAACAATTTTTGCAATTCTAAAACAGCCGATAGTCAATATTTATACCAATGCATTTTCATTGAAAATACAGTATACAGAATTTCCCAATTTACCATTGCTGAAGTGTACTCAAGCTTGAACCTAATTGGTTCTTGGTTAGTGAACTGTCTGTGGGATGCACAGCCTCAACATCTCAGCATCATTGGTCACTTCCACAACAAACACTTTGTCAGACATCACCCAGAAACTATTATTACACCATTATTTTTTCTATGTACAGTTTAATTAATCTTACTGTTTATGCCTTTACAAAAGCTTTTGCTGATGTGATCGGAGATAAAAATTTCAGAATGTTGATGGATCACATCAAAGCGGTGAGTTTGTATGCAGGTCAGGAAAAAAAGGAAAAGAAACTTGCTGTTTGTTTGCACCAGTCATAACAATACACTGTAAAATGCTTGAGTAATGCAACACTGCGTGAGACTATAATAGATATTGACTTTTTCCAACAGGGTTACAAAAGTCGACCTATATGCAGAAAAATCCTATCCTTCTTTCCAGCAACTAAATTGAGTGTGTTTTAGTTTTGCTCAGTACACAAAATTCTCAATAATCATTGAAAGGGCTTCTATAATTAAACTAATATTCCAGGTTAAATACAAGTTAAGTGTGTAATTGCAGAAATAATGCAGCTTCCCCATCTATCATTGGTTGGATAAACAAAACTAAAACTCACACCATTGGTTCAGACAGCAGATGCGCGTAAGACTTGTAAGTGCATTTCTGTCAACAACTTACTGTTTAAGCAGGCAATATTATTGAGCGAAAATGATTTTCTTTCATACTACAGATGTTGTCACTAGAATTTAACTCTGAATATTCTTTAACATACTAAGAATACATTTATAAAGCATATTAATACATTTGGGACAGACAGTTTAGAGGGAATAGCCCATTATACAGCATTAAACGCATTTGTAAAGAAAGCAGATGGAGGATCTTATTAGGCTCATCATCATAAAAATTATATTTAATGCATAGCCGAAGGCAAACTATTGTATGCTGTGCCATTAGGAAGAAAATAAAACACGCACTAGTAAAAACTAGTGCAAAAGCTAGTGAAGAGTGACTCAAAGTTTTGCAACACAAAAGTTATGAATGATTAGTCCAGGCAGCAGATGTGCATTTAAAGGGTAAAAACAAGGTAAAAGGATGTGCTTTGAAACTGTTCACAACAGGAGGTCAGTGAATTTGCAGCAGATAGGTGGTCTAGAATTTTTGGTATGTTAAAGGCAACCCCTGGTATAAAGACTTGTGTGGCTTAATATAACGGAAATGATGTCTCTTACTGAAATATGTAGTAAAAATTCCATTATTTCATACATATTTTGCACTGTGGGGGGCGACATTATTTTGAAGATGTGAAATAGTTGCACTGTGTGAGCTACTTTTGTTATTTTCACTCGGAACACACAACTCAGAAAATAAAATACTGATATGATGACCAAAGCTACTGAAAGAGCTTGCAGCTGGTGATGGATATAAACGTATGCTTATTATAATGTAAATGTTGTCTCTTACTGAAATATGTAGTAGAAAAGCCATTAAAGATTTCATTATTAAAAAAAAAAAAAACATTGTTTTATACATATTTTGGACTATGGGGGCACCATTATTTAGATTTTCACTAGCTGTTGCTATTTTTACTGCAACACAACTTTGTGTGGCTTTTGGTTGTAATTTTCAGTCGAAGGCCAACAAAAGAAGTGATGTTAAGTCTTACTCCTTTCCTAGCAATAAGAAGAATAGAAAGACGCCTCTGGACGAATTAAACTTCCTAAAGACTTGCGTCTTTGTTCTCTCCACTTTAGCCCTGACGCCTTTTAAGGCTTTTAGTAGACCACAGTTACTAAAAGAGCTTATAAACTGAAGAGAAAAAAATGATGGTACACCATTTGGTTTAAGCCATACAAGTCTTAAAGGGATACTCCACCCCAAAATGAAAATTTTGTCATTAATCACTTACCCCCATGTCATTCCAAACCCGTAAAAGGTTAGAAATATCCTAAATTGTGTTCCAAACACGATCAAACCTTTTACAGGTTTGGAACGACATGGGGGTGAGTGATTAATGGCAAAATTTTCATTTTGGGGTAGAGTATCCCTTTAATACCTAGAGTTCCTTTTAAAAATGAACATTCTATTATCATTTACTCACTCTAATGTCAATCCAAACCTGACTTTCTTCTGTGGAAACCAGTAGATATTTTGTATTCCATTGACTTTCATTATATCTTTTGGGGGTGAACTGTTCCTTTAATGTAATTTTGGATCATTTTTGCATCTTACTTTTATCTAAAACAGTAAGTACATTTGCACAGGCTGCAAAATAAACCTTTGGTGACTTAAAATGTTAATTGCTACTATGCAGAATAAGAATACTTGCACAGTGAGTGGTTGATCAAACCCAGCGGTCGTCATGGAAACACACTGACTCGAAGCATTTAAAATAGGAAGATGCTAAATGAAGATTGTCAGAGTACCGACGCTTTAGTTTCAAACACCACTTCCCCCTGCAGAAACCTTTATGGCAAGCTGCTCCATCCAGTTGTAGGAAAGTCAGCCAAATGTGATTGCACCAGTGCGCCGTTATTCCGCAACATCACATTAGTTACCCCTCGACACAGATGACCCTGAAAGTAAATGTTTAGCAGCTTTTAAATGTCACATCTCAGTTAGTCATTTTTGTCTTTTTTTTTTTTTTTTTGTAAAATGCAGAGTCCTTTTGTGGCTACTACCGCTTGTCTTCTGGGAAGGCTTGTGTAACGTGTCAGGGAAATGATAATAGGCTCGAGAACATCAAGGTCTCGGAGTAAACGCTGTCGCATGAAGCCTTGAAAACAAGTCTTGGGGGAAGTTCAGTAGATACTGAAACTTTAAATTAAAAGCTCAGCGTGTGTGTATTCTGAGGGTGTGATCCCAGGATAAGAGGGTGTTTCTGGATGACTAATCTGGAGAGGAACAGTGCTGGCGGTGTGGTGTAATTGGAGGTGCCCCTCTTTTGAGGAGGTTAACACACTTTGATTAAGCTCTGATTAGCTTTTCATTCAGCTAAACAGCAGCTGCCACTGCCTCACTGTTTAATATGTTTACTACTTACACAATGACTCTCTCGCACACATACACAAAGCCTTTTGAAAACCATAATGTGTTTTTAAAGAACCCAGGACTTTCTTCTCGGTATACCAAAACAAGGCTTGGACAAAAAAATATAAACACCTGAGTCATAATTTAAGGTGTTTTATCACCATTTGCATTTAAAGGATTAAAAGATAATGTACTCACCCCGTTGTCATCCAAGATGTTCATGTCTTTCTTTCTTCAGTCGTGAAGAAATTATGTTTTTAGAGGAAAACATCTCAGGAATTATCTCTATGGTTCTATACTTCTATGGTTCCCGCGAGTTTGAACGTCCAAAATGCAGCTTCATCTGGCTCTAAACGATCCCAGTTGAGGATTGAGGATCTTATCTAGCGAAATTATTGCTCATTTTCTTAAAAAAAAAAAATATAATAATCTTGTCTTGTCTAGCTCTGCCATGCGTACTCTGTGTAGTCCGGGTCTGTAATACTGTTTTACCTTGTTTTGTAAAGAGCGTTTGACTTTCTTTGCATGTTCACTTTGTAAACACTGGGTCAGTAATTCTGCAGAGATTTTGAAGTTTTTCCGGGAACATTCCAGGAAATATTTTATATATATATATATATATATAAAATGACCATTTAGAATCATTTGGAATCATTTAGAGCCCTTTGAAGCTGAATTTAAACTGCATTTTGGACGTTCAAACTCACAGGCACCATTGAAGTCCACTATATGGAGATAATTCCTGAAATATTTTCCTCAAAAACATGATTTCTTTGCGACTGCAGAAAGAAAGACATGAACATATTGGATGACAAAAGGGTGAGTAGATTATCTGTACATTTTGTTCTGGAAGTCAACTACTATTTAAGGTTTTTAAAGAAAACGTTCCAGGATTTTTCTCCATATAGTGGACTCAGTGGGTTGAAGGTCCAAATTGTAGCTTCAAAAGGCTCTATACCAAGGATCCTCAAATCTGAACCTTGGGAACCACTTTCCTGCAGAGTTTAGCTCTAACCCTAATCAAACACACCTGAGCATGCTAATCATTGCCTTCACAATCATTAGAAAATCACAGGCAGTTGTGTTTTAGCAGGGTTTGTGATAAACTCTGCAGGTCATTGGACCTCCAGGGCAAGATTTGAGGAACTCTGCTCTATACCATACCATCCCAGCCAAGCAATTTATATTAAGGGCTTTATCTAGGGAAACGGTTTGTCATTTTCAAAAAAAAAAACAAACAATAATAATAATGATAATACATGTATATACTTTTTAGCCACAAATGCTCATCTTGCACTAGCTCTATGATGTGCATCTATGACTTCACATCATAATCAAGTTGGACAGGTAATGTGTGGTTAGTTCTTCTGTGTACTTTCGTTTAAAAAGGTAAGGAGGCCTAAACTCCATATAATTGTGTGCTCCAACTTCAGAATCGTCCAGCATCATTGTTTTACTATTTTTGGCTTTTGACTTTCTTTGCATGTTACTGGGTTGGTACTTCTGTTGATTATGTAATGCATGTAGTCAAGCTAGTCCAAGATGAGCATTTGTGGTTAAGAAGTATATACAGTTTTATTTTTGTTAGAAAATGACTGATCGTTTCACTAGACAAGACCCTTAATTCTCAGCTGAGATCATGTAGAGCCCTTTGAAGCTGAACTAAAACTGTAATTTGGACCTTCAAAGTCCTCTACAATACTTGGAATGTTTTTCTCAAAACATTAATTTCTTTTTGACTTAAACTAAAACAAAGACATGAACATCTTGGATGATATCTTGGGAGTGAGTAAATTATCAGGAAAATTTTATTCTGCACATGAACTAATTTAATGCACGGTGTAACCTTCTTAGAATAGATTTATACGACTCTGAATAGTCTCCAGTTGAATGCTGTTTAGCAGAACGTCTGCCAATTGCATTACAAATATTGGAGAAGGGAATCTGTAACTTACTTTTCTCTCCAAAACTGTCCATGGAGGTTTGCAAATATATAAGTTAGGTGATTTGTTTGGCCAGGGCAGATGTTAAAGTTTATCTTAGTGCTTCAACTGTCCATGTTTTATGATCATGAGACCATATTTTGTGCATTTTAGCATTGTGTCTGACTTACTGACAAGTTACTAATTTTACTCACTCATAATGATTTATTTACTTTATATTACGCTGCCACACAGATCTAATATAAACATGCAATTTCTTTCCCAGCGGTTTACCTTCAGAGACATAACCGACTGTTTCTGTAACACATGTGTTTTTAACATAAACCTGTGTGTATTTGACAGTTTATTTTGACAGAAATTAGTTTAGTACTCGCATGCAGAGAGAGATCTGTGTTTTGTCTGTCATTAGAATGGCTGTAAATTAATTGCATTATTTTTTTGTCAATTTAAAGGTTATTTAGGTTTTTCCTGCTGTTTAATACATTATCCAAATGATATAAAAGATGAACCTATGCATGGGATATTTAAAACATACAAAAGTATATTGGCTAAGACTCTTCTCCGCTCTTTCAAACACACAAAAACATTAGCCTTTATAGATTAGTGTTTCTTGAGTAAAGAAAATGCTGTACTTCTTCAAAAATCAGTTCTTTATTTACCCTTGCATTGCGAAGTAGAAGTCTACTTCATTGTAGTTGGAGGTGGGGTAGAGTTACGAGGTTTGACTGACAGTTTGATGATCCAGGGTCGTTATGAGGTTTAGTCACAGCTCTCTTGAATGCTTTTCATTGGTTAAATACTTGTAAAACCCCACAAACAGACTAATATGACCAATAGCACTGATGTACAATAATAATAACAAAATATAATAAAGATAGGAAGTTTTAGTTAATTTTCCAAGGCACATTGATTGGGAAAAACTGCTTTAATCCACTGCTTGTATATTCAAAACTTATTTTTACCCAATAACTGAGGAATGAAAAAGAAGTTTGCAAAGAACTTTTGATTATTTCAGAGAGAGTGAAGGATCAATAAGTTTTCCATTTGCAATGTTTTTTTAAAAAAATAATAATATCCTGTAATATCTTCTTCTTATGAGCAGCTTGTCAAATGCTAGCTTTGACGTTTGAAAAATTGAAATAGATTTGTTGAGTTTTCATTAATCTAGAAAATAAAATATATAGCTGTTAGTGCCTTAATTTTAAGTTAAATGTTAAATGTACGTTACATTTTACAACCAAATGGTAAAGAATGTGACTTACTGTCCAATCAGAGTTCATCCCCACAGACAAAAAAAAGCTGAATATGGGATTTCCAGACTTTTTGGGATGCATTAAAGATTGCATTTGTCACAGCATTGCATAAATGGGTGTGATTTTACATATTCATGCTAAATCTAGCAAATTCTCTAAGCGCATTGGGCAAAAGACATGTCAAGCTGCAGTATTATAGATGATTTATTCTATTTCCCTTGATATCAGCTTTTTTTCTCTCTCTCCCCAATAGCACAATGTTTATGGCTTCATTGACTAATCTTTAAAATCACCTTATAATGTGATTCAGCAGGTTATCAAATTTTGGGCACTATCTCAGCTGAGGGACAAAGCAGCTGACTCTGCATGTTTTATAAGCATTTAAGTAGCGATTATTGTTTCATTCATTAGTAATGGCTTAATTTAAGATGGCTGTTTGGGATTAGCTCCTAGATCAAAGTTCATGAAAAGCGATTTTCACCAACAGCTTAATCCCATTATAGAATACCATTGCAGCATACTAATTAAGTTTCATCAATGTAAGCATTATTCAGCTAATTAAGAAAGTGACACCCATTGTGCTTTTGTTTTTCTCTTTTTACAGTTATCTGTCTTGTTGGACTTGGTTTAGTGGTGTTCTTCTTTAGCTTCCTTCTGTCCATCTTCAGATCAAAATATCATGGTTATCCTTACAGGTAAGATTTATTGCTTTAACCAGACAAAATTTGATCACTTGATAAACACCCTGTGTTATATCATCTATTTGTAAAGTACTGTTTACATGGAGCATACTTCAAGAATCACATCAGTAATAAACTACAATTTCATCAGCTTGGAATAGCCATTTGGTCAACTTTGCAATTCAAAAAATGAACAATTAATTATCACAGTTGCGGTCAAAAGTTTACATCCTTCTTTCAGAATCTGCAAAATGTTAATTATTTTACCACAATAAGGGATCATAAAAAAATGCATGTATTGTTTGTTTAGTACTGACCTAAATAAAGTCTTTCACATAAAAAAAAGATGTTTACATATAGTCCACAAGGGAGTAGTAGTTTAGTAGTCATTTATAAAAATGACCCTGTTCAAAAGGTTACATTCCCTTGATCCCCTTGTTCTTACCTGAATGTTCCATTTTAAACTGCCTGCCGTTCTTCAGAAAAATCCTTTAGGTCCCACAAATTATTTGGTTTTCCAGCATTTTTGTGTATTTGAACCCTTTCCAATAATGACTGTATGATTTTAAGATCCATTTCACACTTTCACAACTATTACAGAAGGTTCAAATGCTCGATGCTCTAGAAAGAAAAACCATGCATTAACCATGCATGCGTTTTTTTTTTTTTTTTGAAGATCAGGGTAAATTTTACTTATATTGTCTTCTGGGAAACATGTAACTATCTTGTAGTATGAAAACATATATGATATTTAGGCAAAATAAGAAAGATGTACACATCTCCATTTCTGTTCAAAAGTTTTCATCCCCAGCTCTTTCATCAGTGAGCATTTGAACCTTCTGTAATAGTTGCATATGAGTCCCTCACTTGTCTTTAGTGTAAAAAGAGGGATCACAAAATAATACAGCCATTGTTGGAAAGGGTTTAAATACACAAAAATGCTGGAAAACCAAAGAATTTGTTTGGACCTGAAGAATTTCTCTGAAGAACAGCAGGCAGTTTAACTGTTTAGGACAAACAAAGGACTCTTGAACAACTATAACAAAAAAAAAAACATAGTATTAAGAATCAAAGGGATGTAAACTTTTGAACAAGGTAATTTTTATAAATTCAGCTTTTATCTTCTCTTGTGGACTAAATGTAAACATCTTTTATATGAAATATCTTATTCATGTCAGTAATAAATAAACAATAACTTGCATTTTGTATGAGCTGTTAATATTTGGGGTTAACTTAGCTTGTTAAGCAAGTTGAACCAAGGGTATGTTGCTATAGAGTCAGTGGTTTGGAAAAAATAAACTTTTTTTGCTATATGAAAAAAAGAGTCAAGTAAACACGAATGTTTCGTTTACATAACAGATTTCTTTAAAAGCACTGAAATGTATTCTAACTGGAACATTTCTTTTACTTGATGTAGTGTTTGCGTGCATCAGCTTAGGCAGAATGCTAGCTAATGAATCAAATAAAATGCATTTAAATGCACAGCAGCTGTGATTGCTGTTGGTAATTGTAAAGACCCCAGTGAATGACCTTTTCAGTCTATAGAGATCTTCTCATAATGATAAGATGATGATGTCACTTCCAGTCAGCGAACATTTAATTTATTCTCACTCTTTTTCTCTATTTCAGCTTCCTGATTAAATAAGATCATGCCGTGGAAGAAGAAAGCTGCTGTTCTTCTGGGGTTTCATGTATGAATTCAACTACAGTTTGATTGTAACGCACTGCATGTGTGACCTAAGATAAATAAACTGAACTATTACCCTCTGCCGTGCACTGCGTGGTCTGTCTGCGAGCGTGTGCACATCCATTTTAGTCAAAAGAATCGTTTTCTTGCTTATATGACCAGTTTCATTTTTAATTGCAAATTGAGGATTGTATCCTGAAGGTTTTGTGAGGAGAGAAGCGTACGTGAGTGTGTTTGTGCGTTCATCCGTGTGTGTGTGGGGTGCTGTTATTTGTTATTGTCGTTTATGATACCTCTCTTGAGGCCATTGTGCGCGCCTCAGCAGATTGTGTCCTCTTTTTGTCCCCTTCAGTCAGTTTTTTTCCTTCCTTATCACTCGCTTTCTCTCCTTCTCGCTCTTTTGAAATCTGTGAAGGAATATTCAAATATTAGATTTTTTTCCCCTTTTATTTTGGGTAGGTCGTGAAAGGGGTTTCTAATCTTCTTTATTAAAACCAACTCGGCTACCACCGATCCAATTAAATTCGTTCCAATATCAGAACTAACATATTTATTTAACTTCAAACAAGAGAACCGGGTGATAACGTCCATGACATTTTTCTTGGAAGCAAAGATTTCCTTAAAGGATGTAATCTAAATTAGCTGTCATCATAGACAATAATGTCAGCCCTGCCGAAAGCTTCTAATACACATTTATTGGCGCATCCACTTCATTAAAACTTTTTTTTTGTTGTTTTACTGGTTGTCAGAAAGCATTTAATTAGTAGCTTGTAAGCTCAAATAATTTATCTCACCATTTGACGTCTAACGCAGCATAATTTAGACACCTAAAAAGCCTTTTTGTGTTAAGAGCAAAAATATGTTTACTTCAGATGTGCTAATATTATACTTAAATCAAATTAGTCGAGCATAGCGATCAAAACATTGAAAATGTTTGCGAATGTTTATATTTTTGGAAATCGATTTAATAGAGAAATTATTATTTGTATGTTTTTCTAATGATTTATAATCCTCTGTAAATCCATTTTTTATGTGCCACACAAATGTAAGCGCATGGTGCTGCACAGCTAGACATTATAGTGTTGATAGCAGTGCTGTTGTTGACGCTCCGTTGAATTAGTAGCTTCGAGCAAATATGAAAAGAGGGTATTTGGCATCAAATCAGAACCAACAGCAACATTACAATTGAGAAAAATTCAAGCTGGCAGTAATTCCTCTTTAGCTGTCGAAGGACATTAGCGGCCACCACTCCATCCTTCATTTGTGCAGAGAAGAGATGGCAATTCAATTTGTACTTTCCCCCCCTTTTCCTTTTTCTTTCCCTTCTCTAATGCCTTTAAGCAACTCACGCTACCCGTTTTCTCAGTGTCTTTCTCTATTTGTTGGCCCAGTGGTACTTCAAAGGAGAGATTTTGAAGGTAGCTGAACTGACAGAAGACAAAGGTAAGCAGGACAAGGCGAGTGGACATATCAGCACATGCAGGTTAAACTGATGTTTCCGCTGATGATGGAAAGATTTAATGAGGTGTGATGCAAGTTTGCAGTGTCAGAATCTTTTTTCTGTCTATCTCTGGAGCTATTTTTTGCTGTCAGCTTTCTATTGATGTTTTTTAGGACAGGACAATATTTGCTCAAGATACTATTTGAAGATCTGGAATCTTCAAATCAAATCTGAAGATTTGTTATAGTAAATCTAAAAAATGTACTATCAAAAATCGATTTTGTAATATCATATACACAAAAGGTTATAGTTATATTATCTCTAACTGAATGTCAAAGTGCAATATTGCAAACATAACATCAATGCAACAACAAAATGTATGCAACTTAAAGGGATACTCCACCCCAAAATGAAAATTGTCATTAATCACCCCATGTCATTCCAAACCCATAAAAGGTTTGATCGTCTTCGGAACACAATTTAGGATATTTTGGATGAAAATCAGTAGCTTTTTGTCTATCCCATTGACTGCCAAGTAAATAGCACTGTCAAGGCCCAGAAATGTATGAAAGACATTGTCAAAATAGTCCATCTGCCATCAGTGGTTCAACCATAATTTTACGAAGCTACGAGAATACTTTTTGTATGCGAAGAAAACAAAAATAACGACTTTAGTCAACAATTCGTCTCCTCTATGTCACCGTAGCATAATTTTGGAAAGTATCCACTGGACATATTTTTGTTTTTGTTTACTTGGCAGTCAATGGGACAGTCAAAATGCTACCGGTTTTCATCCAAAATATACTAAATTGTGTTCCAAAGACGATCAAATCTTTTACGGAACCACATGGGGGTAAGTGATTAATGACAAAATTTTCATTTTGGGGTGGAGTATCCCTTTAAAGTGGATACGGAGGAGTCTTAAAATAAGCAGGTTAAACTCAGTGCATGCGGCATTTACTGACTGTGAATTGAGCCGCTCTGAAATGTCAATCATCAGCTGCCAGCTTTGCGTGGAATTCCACCAGAACCATCCTTTGCTAAATGATAAGCACACTACTATATCGCAATTTTATTTTCTGTCCTTTTAGTGTTTACTACAAAACTGTGGGGGGCAGATTATATTATGACGGTTCATCGTTGTAAGCTAGATATAGAGTGCAATGAAGCAGGAAAAATAATGAGTTTAAAAAGGCTATTATTCTCACTCAGTGGTCATTTCACAACGAATGTCACAAAACGTACATGGCTGTACGTATTTCGAACCATGCAAAATGTTCCACAGGTATGTTTTCGCCATGAGATCAGGCTACATTGCATGCAAAGTTTGAACAAGGCATACGTTATTAATAGCGGCTCACTTACGTGATTTAGTAAGATTTGCGTTCATATCAGAAGCAAACCATACCAGAGTTCGCATGAACCGGCGAACTCGAGTGGAGAAAACAGCATTTACATTTACAAACGAACCGAACTCTGATGTCAAACGAACCCGGGTGCCGTATTAACGGTTAAAAAGCACTAACCTACATTATATTAAAGATGCACTCTCTAAAAACAAGTCTTAATATCTTAGACAGTTATTGTAGCCTACTTCTCAAATGAATTTATGTTGTTTCAAAAATTTTCAGAAAAACAGGTAAAGCTGGGTGCACACTGTACAATTTATAATAATCCTTTGTGATTGTTGCTTGTCAGACTGTACATTCCCAGCTACAAGCCTTGCCACACTGTGGGATCTCAGGTGTCAATAATGTCAGACTGTACTACAAGTCAAAACTCATTAAAAAAAAACATACACAAGAAGTTTTACATCAGTTTTGCATCATCAATTGGTGACATGTTCGGTGATGGTGAGACACATTCACAATCTCTTGTGGTAAAGGGAGAGTTTACCCAAAAATGAAATTTCTGTCCTTAACTACTCACCTTCAAGTCGTTCCAAACCCATAAGACCTTGGTTCATTTTTGGAACACAAATTAAGATATTTTTTATTAAATCCAAGAGCTTTCTGACCCTGCATAGACTGCAAAGCAACTGCCATGTTCAAGGCACAGAAATGTAATAAGGACATTGTTAAAATATGTAATATTATGTTATAAAGCTACGAGAATTCTTTTTATGTGCAAACAAAACAAAAATAACTTTGTTCAACAATTTATTCTCCTCTGTGTCTTCACAACGCATGTGCCTTGGGCCTTGAACGTGGGAGTTGCTTTGCTGTCTATGCAGGGTAAGAAAGTTCTTGGATTTCATAAAATATATCTTAATTTGTGTTCAGAAGATGAATGAAGGTCTTATGGGTTTGCAACAACATGAGGGTGAGTAATTATTGACAGATATTTCATTTCTGGGTGAACAATCCCTTTAAATTTCACACTATTTATAGCAGTTTACAATGACAAGGTGATCTGATTCATTAATTTCAAGTTTTCTTGTGAAAATGTGCAATTTTATGCAAATGAGTGTCAATACACCAACCAATGACAGTGCAGATCATGATACATCAGTCGAGAAGGGAGGCTTGCTAAAAGATGAACAGCAATTACATGTGGTGACTACCTATGGAAAAAGAAGGTGGAGCTCATGTGATACCACAGTCGAGTAGCTGAACCCAGTACAGCGCCTGTCAGTGTTAATGGCCCTTAACATAAAAGAGGTTTCAAGAGGATTTATCGCACGTGTCTTAATCAAGTCACACCTGGTTCAGACATGGACGCTGCATCACATGAGCATTACGATGCAGGTGACTCATAACCCCAATAAAAGCCAAGAAGATATTAACTCATTACGGTTTAATTCTGTCACAGTAGGTGGTGTCACATAGCAGAGAGGAATTCTCAGGATGAAACTCTAATAGCTGCCAGCACACTGTCATCTTACTTTCAGTACTTATCCTCAAGGGGATAACTGGATTAAAAAAAAAATACAATTGCGGGACTCATAAACACAATTTGCATTTCCCTCTCATGTCCTCCAAAAATAACTTGAGGAAGTAACATTTAATTGCGAGGCTTGTTATTTATTTATATATTTCCCTTTTTTCACTGCAAATAACAGGATGTTTTGAAGTTTCAAAGAGTGTAATTACATAGGTACACACACACACACACACTCTTCCCTAAATCAAAGGGGACTTTACATGCTGAGACCCTTGGCTAACTGATGTTTTGCTGGACTTCCGAGTTATAATAAACCAGGCTCTGAGCAACACTGCATGTGTTTTATAGAACAGTTCAGTTTGTAGTACTAAAACCTACAAGAAAATTGGCAGTTCTGAGGCATGGGTTCCCTCGGGAACTTCCTAATGATGTTTCGGGATTTCTGAATAAAATAATTTCTGTAGTTAACATTACTTCAACAGACTTTTACCTTTTTGTTTCATGCACTTCATACTTCAAACATGAATTTTAAGTTACTAAATAAGGACCAAAACTGCTGCAAATTGGAAAATTGTTGTAGCCTAGTTCTTATTCGCCAACCTGTTAGCAAATTGGTCAAATGTACAGCAATCTAAACACTGCGCTGTGTAATTTATGTTGTAAAACTAAATATTTGTTAACCTTCAGGGTTGGTCTACAAATTTGTAATATTGTTTTGATGTAATATGAAAGCTGAAGTGTGTAGTTGAGGAAGCTGAGATACATACACTAGCTTTAAGAAGAAAGAATTTAAGGTCCCACTTTATATTAAGTGGCCTTAAGTACTATGCATTTACATCAAAAATAAGTACAATGTACTTATTGTGTTCATTGTATAGCAAAACACTTTTGCTGCTGTTGAGGTGGGATACGGGTAAGTTTAGGGACAGGTTTGATGGTATTGATAGGTTTAGGGGTGGGTTAAGGTGTAAGGGATGGGTCAACAGTGTAATTACAAATGTAACACACAAATGTGGACAGGATTTTAAAAAGGATGAATGGTCTAAAAAAATAGTCACACTGTGCTGATCGTAGTCAAAAAGGAGATGACTGGGAATTAAAAAAAAAAAAAAAAAAGAGAATACATTTAAAAAGGATGGGGGCCTCAGGGGATCCGGCCCAGCCACCTCGGTCACTGTGCCCCCTCACTTTGGGGCCATCTCCAGAGTGGGCACTCTGATTTTTGTCTGTGAGACAGGGTATTGCACTGGGAAGATCTCCCAGGCTGTTAAATACACAGATTAAAAGCTAAATGTTTTCATTTTGGTTCGTTCTTGGCAAAAATCTTTTTTCGTTCAGTTTCCAGAGCGAAATAGGAACGGGAGAGCATAGAAAGAATTCTAATAAACTTCAATAATATTCTTGAATTGTTAAAATTTGCTAATACTTTGTAGTTTCGGATGCCTTACTGTATGACCAAAAATGACTATGCATGTTTTCGCTGTTTGATCGCGCCAGCGCCGCACATATTCTTTGCAAACAGCAAATAATCGACAGCATTTCGGTCGACACTGGAACACGCAGGAACTACAAAGCCTATTTTACCTAATAAATAATATTTCGCTTTAATATGGAAATATTTGGATTTGTGCCGAATGAGAGAGGTAGGATATTAGCCCAGCTTTACCTTCAATTTCACTTTGTTTTGGCTTGAGCCTAGCCTATATTTTATACTGCAATTGTATTTATATATATTTTCATTCTTGTTCTGTTCTGATTACGGTTAAATGTAAACAGTTTGTTGTAAAGTGAGGGAAACTAAAATCTAAAAACTAAAAGCCTAAAGTGTTCATAATGTTGTTAGCTACATTATAACATTAGGCCTGATTATTTCTGAATGCAATAAAATGTGACTTATACGTGATGTATCTTTTTATTTTCCTCTCAAAAAGTTACAATTTATTTTAGCGTGTTTTTAAAAAAAATGAAAATAAGCAATTAATAAATTTACATTGGTATTCTTGGCTTTCCAGATAGCAACAAATTCGGAACTTCTGGCTTAATTCTGGCGTTTTTTCAGTCTTGATTGCAAAATTGTTTTCTTTTTTTTTAATTATTATTTCTTTTAATGTACAATGGATTCTGACAGTTAATGAAAATTCAGTCTTGTGTGTTTATTTATTTATTTTTTTTCAGAAATTAAAGTAACTTAAAATTTTATTGTGTTTGTACATTTTATATTTTTAGCTATAGGCTAGGCTATTTTACTGAGCTGTCTCTGACATTTCATATCAAACTAGGCTATATGTTATTAAATGACAGATATTACACATCTACATTAGTAGTTTACATAATTTAGATCAATTAAGATTCATAAACGTTTTTTTTTTTTTTTTCAAAGTAACACACACACACACACACACAAACGTGACCCCTCCAAAAACTGTGCAAGCCCCCTCAATTTGTAGGCTCTGGCACCAACCCTGTACTCTATGATTACATAACATTCACTTCAATGTTTGACTATAGAGATGTTCTTCGGCTCATTAGATTTGCCTTTTTGCACCAGACATACCAATGATCCATGGGTCCAAAAAGTTCCAGTTTTAGCACATCATTCTATAAAACATTCTTGCAGAACTCCACAGGTCTATCTACATAAATTTTAGCATATTAAAATCAGCGTTTTATGTTCTTCTTGGTCAAGAGTCACATTCGGCAAGATGCCCCAACATGAAAGCTATGCTTGTCTTGCGTTTATCTTATACTCTGCATTGAAATGTTTTTCCACCTTTCATTGGATCATCTTGAAAGTCTTTGGCAGTACATTGCAGGTTTTTCCTCAGCTGTTCTGATCAAACATTTTATGACATTGTGCTTTTTCTTCAACACCCTCAAAGGTTTTCTGGTACAACATATTTCCAGCTAAGAAATAAGACTGCCAGCTGTGTCTCTAGGAACTTTTAATGTCTTGGAAATCTTAATACAGCCTTAGACTTTCTAAGCATAATATGTATCATTAACCTAATATATCTTTGTTATGTATATAATTACTACTTGTGCTGTAGTGTAACATCATCTGCCAGTCTCATAAACTCATTATCGGCATTATATTTACCAACCTAATTGTGTTAAATTACACAATATTGAGAGTTTTCACAAACTGAATAAAATGCTTCCTCTGTTTTGTCCCTCTCTTTCTTTCTCTCTCTCTCACACACACATACACACTGTAGGCCAAGAGTTATAAAAATCAATGACTGGGCCTCACTTCCAAATCTGGATTCAATTTAGTGTTAAATCAACACTAATTAATCATTAATTAATTAAAGTGCTTAGCCGGAACAAACTACTTTCATGATCCATGAAGTCTCTGGGGAGAATATTTCTCCTTCCCTTCATTTAAAATGTGGCACATTAAAGCACTCCATTGGTCTACTTGATGTTTTCCCTGCTGAAAGACCCCAATTTGATACCAAAATACAACCCAAGCCACTTTTGACTGATTAAACTCGCCCACACTATTTTAGCACACAACATGAGCGATAGATTGCTAATTGTTTAAAATTAATATGTGTTCTTTGTAAAAGGCATCGGCAGCCCGTGTCACTGGAGACTAATGCTAACGGCAGCCGAATATGATGCAGTCGGTAGCGTTCGCTGAGCTGAGGGACCCCATCACAAAATCTTAGTGTGGATATGCTTCAGTGATAACCAAAGAGACAGGCTGCTCTAGTGCTGCCATTGTGATGACATGTTTAATAGGCAGTCCTAATGACACACACACATCATGGGACCTGTTGGGAAGGCAAGAAGTCACCACAGTGACAGAATGCCTGAAAAACTCAGATGATTCAGGGCTGTTATTTGCATCTTTTCCCCGTAGCTGTCACGTCTAAGCCCGGTTTTCCACATGATCGAATGGAATTGCATATAGAAGAGAAACAGTGGGAGATTACTTTCGCAGATCTAAGAAAACAACATGACCTCAATGGGAGGAACCCAAGCCTTGTGTGCCAGGATAAATTGTACCCGTGAGAATGTATAGCCACCCACCTGCATGCCAAGAAACAAACACAGACCTCCTCTGAGCCAGTCATTATAATAAATGCTTGTATAAAGGGAAATGGAGTTGGACTGGTGCAAGGAAGCGGAAAAGAAAGAGTAAGTAGTGGCGTTTCAGTCGTGACCTCCTTAAACTTGGTATAACGCTACTGTTTGAAATACAGGAGCATGTGAATATGGTTTGCACTCCTACAGTGTGATTTATAGAATGCGCGATTTTAATCATATTTTTGAAAGCGTGTCTTTATGAACACTAAAGTAAATGGAAATTTAATAGTAGATACATTCGATTACCCGTTTATTGTATCCATTCTTGTAAAAAGCAACAATATTTCAAAGGCATTCACTTAATTGGCAAACAAATAAAGTGAATGTTTGCTTCTGCTGCTTGTGTCGATTGCTGGTCCTTAAAGAAACAGGAGTTGTCATCTGCATACAATGGATATACAAAGTCTACACACCCCTGTTAAAATACCAGGTTTATGTCATTTAAAAACAAAAATTAAATACCACAAATAATTTCAGAACTTTTTCCACCTTTATTGTGACCTATAACTTGCACAACTCAATTGAAAAACAAACTGAAATCTTTTTTTTTTTTTTTTTTTTTTTCTGTGGAAAGTAAAAATAAAAAACTAAACGAATGTGGTTGCATTAGTGTACACACCCTTAAACTAATGCTTTGTCAAAGCACCTTTTGATTTTATTACAGCACTCTTTTTGGGTATGAGTTTATCAGCATGGCACATCTTGACTTGACTATTTGCCCACTCTTATTTGCAAAAACACTCCAAATCTGCCAGATTGCGAGGGTATCTCTTATGCACAGCCCTCTTCAGATCACCCCACAGATTTTCAATTGGATTCAGGTCTGAGCTCTGGCTGGGCCATTCTAAAACTCCTTGAAAAGTTCCTCTTCATCTTCAGCTTTCTTGCAGAAGCCTGAAGGTTTTGTGCCAATATTGACTGGTATTTGGCACTGTTCATAATTCCCTAAACCTTGACTAAGACCCCAGTTCAAGCTAAAGAAAAACAGCCCCAAAGCATGATGCTGCCACCACCATGCTTCACTGTGGGTATGGTGTTTTTTTGGTGATGTGCAGTGTTGTTTTTGCGCCAAACATACCTTTTGGAATTGTGGCCAAAGAATTCAACTTTGGTTTCATCAGACCATAACACATTTTCCCACATGTTTTTGGAAGACTTCAGATGGGTTTGTTGGATGTTTTTCTTCGTAAGAAAGGGCAACTAGAACAGCTGAACTTTATTTGGGATTAATCAGAGGCACTTTAAATGATGGCAGGTGTACTGACTTCTATTTAACATGAGTTTGAATGTGATTAGTTAATCCTGAACACAGCCACATCCCCAGTTGTAAAAGGGTGTGCACACTAATGCAAACACATTATTTTAGCTTTGTATTTTTATTTCCCACTGAATAAAGTTTTCAGATTGTTTTTCAATTGAGTTGTACAGGTTATAGGTCACATAAAAGGTGGAAATAATTCTGAAATTATTTATCATGGTCTAATTTTTTTACATTACATCAACCTGGTATTTTAACAGGGGTGTGTAGACTTTTTATATCCACTGTATATCATCATATATCATCCGCAAAAAAACCTTTTAATTGATACAACGCTGAAATGAAATAAACTATACATTTTAGATGAAGAATTAAGCTTAAAAAAAATGAAATCAATTTTTGATTAAAGTTAAAATTAAAGCTAAATAAAAATGTTTGAAAACTGAAAATTTATAAAAAAAAAAAAAATAGCAAAAGCACATAAAATTACTAAAATTAAAATTACACTTAAAGGGATAGTTCACCCCCAAAAAAAATCTGTCATTAATTAATCACCCTCAGACCTTAATTTTTGATGAAATTCGAGAGCTTTCTGACCCTGACAGCAACACAACTACCATGTTCAAGACCCAGAAAGGTAGCACAGACATTGTTAAAATAGTCCATGTGACATCAAGTTACGAGAATATTTGTCAGGAACACCAAATATGGGCACAAGAGGGAAAAACCAACACAGACAGTCCACATGGGTGTGACATTATTCCCCCCTCCCGGAAGACACAATCTCGCGCCAGAAGGATGGATGGACAGAGGGGACCTAGGAGTTGGACAAAGGAGTGGGTGTGCAATGGACAAAAGGAAGTGTCTGTAGGCGGAGGCTTCGGTGGAGGACGGACACCCGGGAGAAGGACAACCAACAGAGTCCAGGATGGGGATAACAGAGGAAGGAGCCAAGGAAGAGACAGAAGGGTCCAGGGTGGATCAGACGGAGGGAGGAGCCAAGGAGAAGCCAGGCGAGACCCAGGCAACAGTCTTGATGGTGGCCTACGGTGAAGGAGCCATGGTGAAGGAAGGGCTGACAATTCCAGGGGGCCGACCGATAGTGGCGGAGCAGGTGGTGGTGGAGCCTGAGGCGGAGATGGAGGGAAAAACCAACATAACATTCATAATGTAACCTTCAGAAAACATTTGACTGAATCAGTGAATAAAGTGAATGATGAATGTGTCTCTTTATGAACAACAAAATGAACAGAAAATTTACATTTATTAGTGGATATACTGGATTACTCACTCATTGTATTCATCTTCATGTAAAAGCAACAGTATTTTAAATCCATTAACTTAACTGGCAAACAAATAATGTTTACTTACACTTGTGAAGACTGCTGGTCCTCAAGGAATGGGATTTGTTATCCGCCTGTATCCAGGGACTGAAAGATGCTGGCTAATGTAGGTTAGCGACTGGCAGAGATTGTGAGGAAGAGGCTACGGTATGCAGAGATGGCAAACGATGCTCATCAGCGGGGCTGGAAAGCTTCAGTCTGCCCTGTGGAGTTTGGCTGCCGGGGCTTTGTGGCAACATCTACCGTAAAGCTGCTTAAGGAGTTGGGAATCCATTGCCAAACCCTGTGCCAGACCAACAGAGAAGTTGAAGATACTGCAGAACACTGCAGTTGGTGGCTATGGTTGAGGAGGAAAGATACCAGCTGGGCCCCAAGATGATATGGACACACAGGTCTGATTAGCCTGTGGTGGGCCTGCCTCTGCGGAGGGTGGAAGATGGATCTTATTTCATCTGCTGGTGGTGGCAACTTTATATCCACCAAGTGCAGTGGGCCTTCAAAATGGGCACATGTGCCATCTTGTCCTATGTTTTCAAATAACATTTACATTTAAAGAGATTTGTTTACCATCTATTACAAGCATAAAGACAATACAAATGTTGCCTGGAAGCTATTTAAATAAATTTAAATTAGAGAGCTAAAATGACTAAAACTGAAGAAACAGCTAAACTTTTCCACTTTATTCTTTAATGTGGATGCCTATGGGTAACATGCAGTAAACTGTAAAACTGTGTGTTCATAATTAAAATAATGCATTAAAATAATATGGTAAGACACACCAAATTGCAATATCAAGCAGCAAAATGAGCTGTTTTGTACAGCTAGAAATAGTCAAACCAAATTGTTTTCATCAGTTTATTTGGTATAGTTTAGACAGGAACTCAAGAGTTAAACTGTCAGAACAAATTCATCTTAATAATGTCAGATAACTTATGTAACAAATGTATGTAACAAAACATGGTCAGGTCAAAGTGTCAAATCCAAATTTTTGGTAGTCCACTGTACAATTTTTGGATATAATATGTCACAGTTTATTTTATTTTGCGATCCTCGCATACATAAATGAACTATATTAATTATATCTGGTGTCTGAATAATTTTTGGTTTGACTGTAGCTAGATGCGGATGAGACCAGAAGCCAGAACCATGTGAATGATAAATTGCCATGCCCGTTCTTACAGGAAAAATAATGTGGAAAAAAGCTGAAAAACAAAAACAAAAAAAAATATGCTAAAGATCAAAATATTAATACTACAGAATACTAATATATAAATAATGCTAAAAAAAACAATGATAATGATGTAACCTTCTGAAACAGCTACTGAATGAATCAATCATAGTGAATTAATCAGAATTATTATTTTTGATAAACTCATTTAAAAGATTCAAGTCATGAGTGGTAGAAGAATTATGAAATAACGTTCTATCCCTAATAAAAAAAACACTTGGAGGCTGGAGATATTACGAAAAGTAGTGTACCACAAAATGAGTCTTTTTTTTCCCAATTTAATGATTCATATCACAATATAGTAAACTAATCTTTTAAACTGCTTTGAAATGATGTGTATTGTGAAAAGCGCTATGGCAATAAACCTAAACCTAATAGTGTTGAATGTACAGTATTCACTCAGCCAGACATTGACATTTAGATATACTAGGTCATGTTATAAAGGCCAGATATCACTGAAGGCATCCGAGATGGTACCATATTGAGCACCCAGAAAATAAGGCTTTACCCTTTGCTGTCAGGAATGCTTACATGGATGCTAGTTCAGATCTGGTGTGCATTATATCCCAATCCCATTCTCCTTCCCTTGCAAATCAATTTTGCTGCCTCTCTACACTATCCGATAAAGGCGAAAAACTCATAAATAACGTAAAAAAAATGATATCTTTTATGAGCTTCGCCGGAGGGCTTGAAAGCTGAATAGAAACGTAGCCTTATATGCTATTCACTACTGTATTAAATCCGCTGTAAATCCACAAGGCAGACATTAGCATCTAACAGCTTGTGAAAAGCAGAGTTGTTTGTCATTCATGCATGAAATGAATTTCACACAGGTTCGAACCTTTGCTAAATTTGCAGATGTGCATAATTGAGAATTTAACATGCTAATTGACGCCTACTATCATTCATGAGTTCATTTCAGGGAGACATTTCTCAGCAGATGGGAAAGTTTGTTACCTACTGACTCAGACTGATCGATCTTCACTGCCACTGCCTTCATCCGCTGTGTCTGATTCAATAGGAAGGTACAAGAAGTTCTGCGAGAACATCGATTCTGACCCCATCTCAAAGAAAAGAAGAAAAGGGCTCATGTCTTGGGTTGTTTTCCCATACACGCTGATGGTTTGCCGCATGAGCTGCCCCAAACCACTGTAACATTCATTTGCTGTATCTAATGTTCTTTGTGCATGCTGTGCATGCAGCACACTTGGATTTTGGAAGATTTTCAGAAGATTATATTTCTAACATGTATGCATAGAAATGAATGTTATGCAATTTGCATATATTAAGACTACCAAAATGTTACATTTGCATATATTGATAAAATGCTACATTTAAAAGAATATTTTTAATATACTTTTTGTAATGTTGCCAGTACTGGCCACTACTGGAGTCTTGGACTTATACTGACAACTAGTAAAAGTTGATTTTCATGTTGCTAACAAGTATTTTTTTGTTGATAACTATAGTTGCCGGTGGGCAAATGCCTTCTAAGTACAAATACCATATATCATGGGGAAATGGGGTATACTGTTGTTAGCATCATACTACTCATGTTACCTTCTTGGACGAGGGGCAGCCGTGGCCTAATGGTTAGGGAGTCTGACTTGTAACCAAGAGGTTGCGAGTTCTTGTAACCAAGAGGTTGCGAGTTCGAGTTCCAGGTCCGGCAGGTGGTGATGGTGATTGATGGTGGGGGGAGTGAATATCCATGTGAATATCCAGCGCTCTCTCCATCGTCAATACCACGACTGAGGTGAGACCCTTGAGCAAGGCACCGAACCCCCAACTGCTCCCCGGGCGCCGCAGCAATGCAATGGCTGCTCACTGCTCTGTGTGTGTGTGTGTGTGTGTGTGTGTGTGTGTGTGTGTGTGTGTGTGTGTGTGTGTGTGTGTGTGTGTGTGTGTGTGTGTGTGTGTGTGTGTGTGTTCGTGTTCGTTCACTACTGTGTGTGTGCACTTGGATGGGTTAAATGCAGTCACTAGGTGACCCTAGTATGGGTCACCATACTTGGCCTCACGTCTCGTCACTTTCACTTTCACTCTCACTTCTTGTTAAAAACATGTTAGCATCATGCTAACAACATGATAGTATGTTGCTAGCATTATGCTAATCACACAAACAGCTTGTTTAAAACGTTAACATCATGCTAGCAACATGCTAATCATGATAATTTTGTTTTGACATTTTACTTGTGATAACATGTTAGCATAATGCTTCAGAAAATGAACATATTTATTTATTTATTTATTTATTTTCATTTAACTTTTTGATACACAATGCCCTGTTGGGGCAACTTATGGCTGCACTTTGTTCTGCACTATGTTCAAACACTTGAAGACAAATTGGTTTAAGCTAGATGCAGCTTTTTTGGGTTCACATTGAATATTCGTCGAATTTTGTACATAATAAATCTTATGATAAATGATATAATTGATCTTCCCTGCTGAAAAAAAAAAAAAAAAAACTGTTAAAACCAGCCTTAGCTGATTGGTTGGTTTTAGCTTGTCATCCAGCCTGGTCTTAGCTGGTCATAGCTGATCAGCAGGCTGGTTTTAAGGGAGTTTTGGACACTTTCTTAGCTGGTCAGGCTGGGAGACCAGCTGGAACAACCAGCTAAAACCAGCCTGACCAGACTACCAGGCTAGGAAACCAGCTAAAACCAGGTACTTCCATCTTAAACCAGCTAAGACCAGCCAACCATCTTAGGCTGGTTTTAGCTGGTCATCCAGCCTGGTCTTAGCTGCTCAACAGACTGATTTTAGAGGGGTTTTGGTCACTTTGTCACTTCCTTACCTGGTCTGGCTGGGAGACCAGCTGGAACAACCAGCTAAAACCAGCCTGAACAGACTAGCCAGGCTGAGAAACCAGCTAAAACCAGCTACTTCCAGCTTAAACCAGCTAAGACCAGTTAACCATCTTAGGCTGGTTTTAGCTCTTTTTTTAGCAAAGTGTTGAAAGCAGTTATTTTGAGTTAGATGCCAAATGTTCTCCCCCTATTCAAATTTGACATTGAAGGGTTGCATACATCATATTTGCCCTCTGGTAATTATAATTGCTGCACATTCAAACACAATTTTCAAGGAAAAAAAAAAAAACCTGGGGAAAATAAATGCAAATGTTCACATAGGACACTGTTAACACAATTATATGCATGAAACCATTCAGAAAAATTTGTCCACAAATGGGTTAAAAGTACATGTCATTTCAATTCATTGAAATTACTTGTAGTTTTAAGTTGATTTAACTTAAAATTTGAAGGCAGCTGCTAAACTAAAATTTTTAAGTTGAAACTGGTGAAAACTTTTTACAGTGTATAAACCTATATAAATGTCATAACCTTGACAATATGTGCTTTTCTTTGCAGATATATTTTAATTAGCCCTTAACCTATTTTCGGTTTTTGGGCAAAAGAGAAAAACGGCTGGAAATATGGCGGCCACAATGCTAAGAAGTGCACACTGCAGAGGTTTCACTCTCTGTAGTCATCATCGCTGTGTCACCTCATGCTTATCGGAAAAGTGAAGTCTGCTCACTTCCAATAAAAGTGTGGTTATTTTTATTTTTTGTTTTTCTGGCTTGTAATATTTTATTCAGTATCATTAAAATTATTGAGTTAAATTAAAAAGCCTTACAAAATGATTTTCTTTCACTGAATAAAACATGATTAATAAAAAAAAAAACATTACCAAGATACCTACATAATTATGAAGGTAAAATCTCTATAAAAATACTATGGCATCTCTATAAAAATACTATGGTAAGAAAAATCATGTGATGACATTAAAAACTGTATTAACTTGTGTTCAACTGCAGCGTGATTCTTTTTTATTCTTCCAGTATGGTAATACATAAAAAAAACTATTGGAAAATCTTTGTATTTCTTTTGTTTTGTACCTTACATGATTCTTTCAAATTACATGGCATGGTTTGAGTCAGCACAATATGTAAATATGGAAAGATCATGCGTCAATATACTTCCCTATAGTAAGTGAAAAACAGTATATGAAATAAGTAGTGTATCTGAATTCAGCATTCATAAAACAGTGGGCAAAAAGCACCCAGATGACCTACTACTTCCGCTCAGATTATTTTATCCCATTTTATCCCGTCCCATTTTATACTGGCTTTTACTGACCTGTGAGGCCACAGAAGAGGATTTATGAATGGCAGTTATGCAACACAACAAATGCTGATATAGCATGACAATTACACTACATAACAGATGTAGTACATCCAGATTTCACTATATAGAATTTATTTTTTAATGGTTGTAAAGTAAATACTTATTTAAAAGAAATGCCTAATCAGGCCAAAAGCCATTTTGGGCACACTCTGACACTTTTTGCCTTTTTTTTTGCATATATTATGTTGCGAGGTATTCATTCCCTGGATCAATACACATTAGATAATAAAATAATACATTTTTATTTTTGTCTACAAACAAACTTGCATAACACTTTGGTGGCAGCTTCTTTCACAACAGCCCAGTTGCTCAGGAAAACCACAACTCTGGCAACATTGCATTGCATACTTTTAATGTCATGTAAATTTGTTTTCATAGAAAAAACAGCAACGTTTGGAAACATGAAGGCATTAAACACATGATTGCGACAATATATGGTTTGTTTGTGTTTTTCAAGTCATCTTCAGGTAATAAATAAATATAAACAATGCAGTGTTAATTGACATAGAATTTATCACAGTATAGAAAATATTCTGCCTTAGGTGACAAAAATGAAAAAAAAAAAAAATGTTTGTAGTATATAAACAAATCATTATTATTGGTTATTGTCCAGCAGTGTATCTGATTTCTTAGGCAATTAAAAGCTCGAAATAAGAGAAAAGTTAAAGTTGATACTCTTCAAAGAATTATCTTCTGCTTACCAATACAGCAAAAGCAGTAATATTGTGAAATGTATTTACTATATAAAATAAGTGTTTTTTTTTATTTGAATATCCTATTTCAAAATGTAATTTATTCCTGTGATTTCAAAGCTAATTTTTTTAGCATCATTACTCCAGTCTTGAGTGTAGAAATCATTCTAATATTCTGATTGCTGCTTAAAAAAACATTGATTATTATTAATACTACTAGGTTGAAAACAGCTGAGTAGAATTTTTTCAAGTTTTTGTGATGAATAGAAAGTTCAGATGAACACCATTTAAATCCTTTTGTAACATTACAAATGTATTTATCATCATTTTGGATTAATTTTAAAGCATCCTTGCTAAATAACAGTATTACTTTCTAGATATGTGCTATATTTTAGATCAAATAAATGCAGGCTTGGTGAGCAGAGAATTCTTAAAAAAAAAAAAAAAACTGAACCATCTGAAATGATGGCTACGCCCCTGCTGTTTTCTGTCAGTCATGTATAATTTCTTGGTTTGCCAGATAAAGAGAGAAGTATTCAGCTATTTTAAAATAACGGCTTCAATGAGGCAACCCACTTCATTTAAAATAAAACAATCTTCATTTAAACAATCAAAGTGCTATTTGTTTCTGCATATTTCCATGCACTTTTAAACATTCATATTTATAAATCCCACATTTAGACACATTCATTTATTTTTAATTAAGTTCATTGCTTAAGCCTAATAAAAAGTGAATTCACAGTCATTGAATTTATCTGTGCATAGCACTGCATTACACACAAAAGGAAAACACTTCTCTCCCTTTTGTGCTAATTGAAAGGGTTTTCTAGTTGTTTTGTGTGCTTTGCTACCTCGAATGAACCAAATATGTCTGTACTAATTTCAGCATCATGTGTTTGCTATGCGACAAAAACGAAGGCAGCTTGCATATTTTCATTAGCTTCTTTCACATACCGGCAGGATGAAAAGTGTGCCAATGATAGCAGCTCTGGAACGCAGCCTTGTTTGAGGTAAGAGAAACTGTAAACCAAAGGACAGTTACGGAGGATATTGGAAATCCACTTAGAATCAAGCTAAATAAATCAAATACCAGAGAGGTTTTGCCAGTTACGATTATTTTGAGTAATTCTAGCTCTAATTGAATTTGAATAGGCCGACTGCAAGAGGCTTCACTGCGGAATGAGTTAATTAGTTTTGAGTTGCCAGTAAAACGGAGGTAATGCAAACCCAAAACACACCTTGTTTATTGTCTTGGCTCATCGTCTGTGAAACATTAGCATAAATGTTATTTTCCATTTCTATCTTAAACCGACCTACGCCTAACAGCCTGTCTTATTGTGTTTCAGGGTCTCAGAAGGGAAGACGCTTTGATTTGAATCACATACAAATAAATTAAACATTTTCAGATTTAGCCATAGCTAAAGTTTTGGAGTTACTGTTTACTCATACATATTGCTCATAATTAGAGAAAGGGATTTGAAACTCTTAGCTCAAAGTTGAGCACATCCGTGCTAAATAAATCATGCAGCTTCACTGTAAAGTTTTAAAAAAAAGTTTATTGCAGTATGTTTGACAAGAAAATACTGTTAAATACTATTTCAACCTTATCCTGCTAAGACAAAATAAAACAAATGGATTTGGGTTCTTACTGACTTGGACCAGTAAGAAATCCCACAGCAAAATGTTAAAATGCTAAGAACACTCTGAGGAAATCTGAACAACTGTTTAATCAAACCAAAGATCCACTTTGACCTCTGCTATTCTGTCATCTTTGACAGAAAGACTTGTGTTTTGGAGAGATCACTGTGTGTCTTTTATCTCCAGATTTCAGTCTTATTGAATCTATCAAGCAGGAAGGAGTATTAATAATGCATTTAGCTTTGGGGAGCCTTGGGGCCTGTCACTCTATGACAAATGAGGACTGTTCACCCGTGACACGTGAAGATGCAGATAATATAATGCAAGTTACTGCTAAAAGCATGTTGAGCTCCTTTTACTATTTATCTCCTGTCATCAGGCTCATTCTGTGGAAAGAGAAATCACGTCATAGCCGAAGGAATCCAACTGATGTGGAATTTGTAAAAAAAAAAAATAATAATAATAATGTGACTGATGTACCCATAATAACCATAAAAAGGAATATAATATGAAAGTGTGATACTCTGTGACTTTTCAAGCATAAACGCTTACTTGAGTGTGACCAATGGCTTCATAAACATCCTCCTCTGAGGAAGATTTGAGGCACTTTTTTATGAAATTTCTTGTGGGTTTGACATCAAGTGACCAAAGCAAAATGAAGATCATTTCCACACAGTAAAAGCGCTTGCTTTCCACTGTCATCTTTCAGGAAAATTTATGAAACAAAAAGTTTTTTTTTTAAGCGAAAATCGGTTCTTTCAATAGCTAAAGTCTATTGCTCTTTTGCCCGTGAGACTGAATGGCGTGTTTTAAAATCACTGCCGGAGAATTGAGGGGAGGGTGCTTTTAAGATCACAGACCACTCTCGCTCGCTCTCACGGGTAGCACGCTGTACGTGGGTTGTATTTAAAGATGGCTCATAAAGTGTTGAAACTGTGATAATGGAAACTGCCTCTGGGTGGCATTTTGACAAACAAGTGTTATTAAAGAAATGGTTTTATCAATGTGTTTACCACTTACAGTCCTCAGCCTCATAACTGCATGTTGAGGTGACTCAAGTGCTAAATGCGTTTGCTTTCTTCTCCTCTCTTCTTTTTCTTCTTACAGACTGGATATGAAAGGGTCATTCTTAACCCTCAAAATCATTTTTAGTCTCTATTTTTACACAACAGACTTGTTTTGAACTAACTCATGCGAGAACTTTTCAAATTCTAGCAAAGTCTGTGACATCATTCTCTCATTACCAGGTTGGTCAGTCTGAATTCCCTCATGTATTGTCTTGTTTTATACTATGGGTTGTTGAATGCTTGAATCTGATTGACTGAAACGTTCTAAGGTGTGCAAATATTTTCAGGGAAACGCATGGCAAACGCAGTTCCAGGCAGCTCTTGACCGCATTACATTTCCATATCACTGATTTCTGTTATTTCAAAGGCCTTTACCGCCTAAAACAGCAAAATAACCAAAACCCACAAGGACAATGGCCAAACAAATAAATACAGTAAACAATAGGATAAAAAAAAAAAAAAGATTATTTCCATGTTTTTGCAGCAAAATTATGTTTTATTTTGTACGGAAAGCACTCTATTTCTCCCACTTGCTCTCCAGAGGAACACACATACAGTTTGCACAAGGCACGTTACAGTTTTTTTCAAACGATTTGGCACTTTTCTCCAATGCAATGTACTTGTTCTCGAAACAATTAGCTCAGCCATCCAAACACAAAATGGTCTTAAACCAAACAGTTCCATTTTACTGTAAAACAAAACACTATTTTTTTTTGTAGCAATACATTTATTAAAAGTAAATTGAAGCATCATATCTATAGGAGTGTTTTCTACTTATTATATAACAAATTAGCCCTAATCAAATTTAACAAAATTCTTCATATCTATCATTAACAGCTTTCAAAACCACTCTGATCATACTCTTTTTCTTCATACTGCAAATGAGCAGTACAGAACAGTCATCAACGATGTAGAGTCTATGAAGTAAATCATTACACCACACCTGATTCATGCTCAGAAAAGAGTATCAAAGCTCATCATCGTGGTTTGGGAGACACAACACTTCAGAAACACACTTCACAGTTAAAAACTATAGAAATGATTCCTGAAAGTATAGTCTTAACCTTCATTTGCAAAACCAGAGCAGGTCAGTTCTGACACTCTGAGACCCAGAGATGGTGACACAATCTAACATCAGAGATGAGAAACGTTACATTTGAAACAACAGCTTTTTTTAGTGTCATAAAAAAGACAATTTGTAGGTTTTTTGAGTCCATTAATATCATCTTATAAAAGCACTCTAATCATACCCTTTTCCTCCATACTGCAAAAGAACAGTAAAGAACATTCAAAAAAGGTTTAAAGCTTATGAAACCAATCAGTACTTTACACCTGATTCACACTCAGAAAGGAGTATCATATCTCATCTTCATTTATTAGAAAAACACACTTATGAAACACTTGTGAAACATACTTCCTAATTGAAAACTACTGAAACGATTTTTGAAAGCACAGTCTGAATCTACGCAGAACAAAACTACAACTCAGATCAATTCTGACACCAATCAGTTTTAAAATGCACATATGAAGAAACAATTTTTTTTTTTGCTTTTAAAAACAGTAATAGATATAACAAACTAGCCCTAACCAAGTTTAAAAAAACTCTTCATATCTATCAATAACAGTTTTCAAAACCACTCTGATCATACTCTTTTCCTTCATACTGCAAATGAACAGTACAGAACATTCATCAATGATGTAGAGTCTATAAAGTAAATCATTACACCACACCAACACTTTAAAAACACACTTCCCAGTTAAAAACTACAGAAATGATTCCTGAAAGTATAGTCTTAACCTTCATTTGCAAAACCAGCTCAGGTCAGTACTGACACTCTGAGACCCAGAGATGGTAACACAACCTAACATCAGAGATGAGAAACGTTACATTTGAAACAACAGCTTTTTTATGTCATAAAAAAGACAATTTATAGGTTTTTTGAGTCCATTAATATCATCATATAAAAGCACTCTAATCATACCCTTTTCCTCCATACTGCAAGAGAACAGTAAAGAACATTCAAAAAAGGTTTAAAGCTTATGAAACCAATCAGTACTTTACACCTGATTCACACTCAGAAAGGAGTGTCATATCTCATCTTCATTTATTTAAAAAACACACTTATGAAATACATTTCCTAATTAAAAACTGCAAAAATCATTTCTGAAAGCATGGTCTGAACCTACGTTGAGTAAAATCAACTCATACCAATTCCATCAACATCAAAACATACCTATGAGAAAATAACATAATCAGTTGTTATTAACAGTAACATACATAATACAACTTGCAAATAAAAGATGAAAAATGATTCAATTGTTAACAGCTTTCAAACCACTCTGACCATACTCTTTTCTTCCATACGGCAAAAGAGCATTAAAGAACATTCGATGTAGAATCTATGAAGCAAAGCATTACTCCACACCCGATTCATGCTCAGAAAAGAGTATCAAAGCTCATCATCGTGGTTTGGGAGACACAACACTTCAGAAACACACTTCCCAGTTAAAAACTATAGAAATGATTTCTGAAAGTATAGTCTTAACCTTCATTTGCAAAACCAGCTCAGGTCAGTTCTGACACTCTGAGACCCAGAGATGGTGACACAACCTAACATCAGAGATGAGAAACGTTACATTTGAAACAACAGCTTTTTTAGTGTCATAAAAAAGACAATTTGTAGGTTTTTTTGAGTCCATTAATATCATCTTATAAAAGCACTCTGATCTGAAGGTTGATTTGAAGGTTTAAAGCTTATGAAACCAATCAGTGCTTTACACCTGATTCACACTCAGAAAGGAGTATCATATCTCATCTTCATGTATTAGAGAAACACACTTGTGAAACACATCTCCTAATTAAAAACTATAGAAATGTTTTCTGAAAGCATGGTCTGAATCTACGCAAAACAAAACTACAACTCAGATCAATTCTGACACCAATCAATTTTAAAATGCACATATAAAGAATATTTTTTTTTCTGTTCTTGAAAACAGTGACATATATTAACAGTAACATATATAACAAATTAGCCCTAATCAAATAAAAAAAAAAAATTCTTCATATCTATTATCAATAGCTTTCAAAACCACTCTGATCATACTCTTTTCCTTCTTACTGCAAAAGAGCAGGACAGAACATTCATCAATGATGTAGAGTCTATGAAGTAAATCATTACTCCACACCTGATTCATGCTCAGAAAAGTGTATCAAAGCTCATCATCGTGGTTTGGGAGACACAACACTTCAGAAACACTCTTCCCAGTTAAAAACTATAGAAATGATTCCTGAAAGTACAGTCTTAACCTTCATTTGCAAAACCAGCTCAGGTCAGTTCTGACACTCTGAGACCCAGAGATGGTGACACAACCTAACATCAGAGATGAGAATAGTTACATCTGAAACAACAGCTTTTTTAGTGTCATAAAAAAGACAATTTGCTGTTTTTTTTTTTTTTTTGAGTCCATAAATAACATCTCATAAAAGCACTCTAATCATACCCCTTTCCTCCATACTGCAAAAGAGCAGTAAAGAACATTCAAAAAAGGTTTAAAGCTTATGAAACCAATCATTACTTTACAGCTGATTCACACTCAGAAAGGAGTGTCATATCTCATCTTCATGTATTAGAGAAACACACTTGTGAAACACATTTCCTAATTAAAAACTGGAGAAATTATTTCTGAAAGCATGGTCTGAATCTACGCAGAACAAAACTACAGCTCAGATCAATTCTGAAACCAGTCAATTTTAAAATGGACATATGAAGAAACAACTTGTAAAAATAACTTCTAAATAAAATAAATATCATCCTTGCGTATTAGAGAAACACACTTGTGAAACACATTTCCTAATTAAAAGCTACTGAAACGATTTTTGAAAGCACAGTCTGAATCTACGCAGAATAAAACTACAACTCAGATCAATTCTGACACCAATCAATTTTAAAATGCACATATGAAGAAATATTTTTTTCTGCTCTTAAAAACAGTGACATATATTAACAGTAACATACATAACAAACTAGCCCTAAACAAATTTAAACATACCCTTTTCCTTCTTACTGCAAAAGAGCAGTACAGAACACTCATTAAAGGCATAGAGTCTATGAAACAAATCATTACACCACACCTGATTCATGCTCAGAAAAGAGAGAAAAGTTACATTTGAAACAACAGCTTTTTTAGTGTCTTAAAAAAGACATTTTGTAGTTTTTTGAGTCCATTAATAACATCTTATAAAAGCACTCTGATCATACCCTTTTCCTCCATACTGCAAAAGAGCAGTAAAGAACATTCAAGAGGTTTAAAGCTTATGAAACCAATCTTTACACCTGATTCACAATCGGAAAGGAGTAGAAAATATCATCCTTGTGCATTAGAGAAAAACTACTTGTTTATTGGTCAGAGGAGAACTGACCCCCCGACTGAGCCTGGTTTCTCCCAAGGTTTTTTTTTTTTTTCATCAGTGTCACAGATGAGTTTTGGTTCCTTGCCACTGTCGCCTATGGCTTGCTCAGTTGGGGACAACAACTAAATTGGGGAAAACTAAATTGGGAACAAACAATTTATTAATTTGGCACTATTGATTAATTTCCTCAAACTAAAATAGTTTAAAGTTTCTTTTTGAATTATTGATATATTACTTTCTCATTTGATACTGTAAAGTTGCTTTGACACAATTTGTATTGTACAAAAGCGCTATATAAATAAAGCTGAAAAAACACACTTGTGAAACACATTTCCTAACTAAAAACTACTGAAATTATTTCTGAAAGCATGGTCTGAATCTACGCAGAATAAAGCTATAACTCAGATCAATTCTGACAACTATCAACTTTAAAACACATACAGAAAAACAACTACTTTTACTCTTAGAAACAGTGATATATATTAACAGTAACACATACAACAAACTAATCAAATTTAAAAAAAAACTTCTTATCTATCATTAACAGCTTTCAAAACCACTCTGATCATACTCTTTTCCTTCATACTGCAAATGAGCAGTACAGAATGTTCATCAATGATGTAGAGTCTATGAAGTAAATCATTACACCACACCTGATTCATGCTCAGAAAAGAGTATCAAAGCTCATCATCGTGGTTTGGGAGACACAACACTTCAAAAACACACTTCCCAGTTAAAAACTATAGAAATGATCCCTGAAAGTATAGTCTTAACCTTCATTTGCAAAACCAGCTCAGGTCAGTTCTGACACTCTGAGACTCAGGGATGGTGACACAACCTAACATTAGAGATGAGAAAAGTTACATCTGAAACATCTTTTGTTAGTGTCATAAAAAAAAGAAAGACAATTTGTAGTTTTTGAGTCCATTAATAACATCTTATAAAAGCACACTAATCATACCCTTTTCCTCCATACTGCAAAAGAACAGTAAAGAACATTCAAAAAAGGTTTAAAGCTTATGAAACCAATCAGTACTTTACACCTGATTCACACTCAGAAAGGAGTATCATATCTCATCTTCATTTATTAGAAAAACACACTTATGAAACACTTGTGAAACATACTTCCTAATTGAAAACTACTGAAGCGATTTTTGAAAGCATGGTCTGAATCTACGCAGAACAAAACTACAACTCAGATCAATTCTGACACCAATCAATTTTAAAATGCACATATGAAAAAAAATTTTTTTTTTTTTGCTTTTAAAAACAGTAATATCTATAACAAACTAGCCCTAACCAAATGTAAAAAAAACTCTTCATATTTATCAACAACCGTTTTCAAAACCACTCTGATCATACTCTTTTCCTTCATACTGCAAATGAACAGTACAGAACATTCATCAATGATGTGGAGTCTATAAAGTAAATCATTACACCACACCAAATTCATGCTCAGAAAAGAGTATCAAAGCTCATCATCGTGGTTTGGGAGACACAACACTTCAGAAACACACTTCCCAGTTAAAAACTACAGAAATGATTCCTGAAAGTATAGTCTTAACCATCATTTGCAAAACCAGCTCAGGTCAGTTCTGACACTCTGAGACCCAGAGATGGTGACACAACCTAACATCAGAGATGAGAAACGTTACATTTGAAACAACAGCTTTTTTGTGTGTCATAAAAAAGACAATTTATAGGTTTTTTGAGTCCATTAATATCATCATATAAAAGCACTCTAATCATACCCTTTTCCTCCATGCTGCAAAAGAACAGTAAAGAACATTCAAAAAAGGTTTAAAGCTTATGAAACCAATCAGTACTTTACACCTGATTCACACTCAGAAAGGAGTGTCATATCTCATCTTCATTTATTTAAAAAACACACTTATGAAATACGTTTCCTAATTAAAAACTGCAGAAATCATTTCTGAAAGCATGGTCTGAACCTATGTTGAGCAAAATCAACTCATACCAATTCCGTCAACATCAAAATATATCTATGAGAAAATAACATAATCAGTTTTTATTAACAGTAACATACATAATACATTAACTTGCAAATAAAAGATGAAAAATGATTCAATTGTTAACAGCTTTCAAGCCACTCTGACCATACTCTTTTCTTCCATACTACAAAAGAGCGTTAATGAACATTCGATGTAGAGTCTATGAAGCAAAGCATTACTCAATACCCGATTCATGCTCAGAAAAGAGTATCAAAGCTCATCATCGTGGTTTGGGAGACACAACACTTCAGAAACACACTTCCCAGTTAAAAACTATAGAAATGATTCCTGAAAGAATAGTCTTAACCTTCATTTGCAAAACCAGCTCAGGTCAGTTCTGACACTCTGAGACCCAGAGATGGTGACACAACCTAACATCAGAGATGAGAAACGTTACATTTGAAACAACAGCTTTTTTTTGTGTCATAAAAAAGACAATTTGTAGGTTTTTTTGAGTCCATTAATATCATCTTATAAAAGCACTCTAATCATACCCTTTTCCTCCATACTGCAAAAGAACAGTAAAGAACATTAAAAAAAGGTTTAAAGCTTATGAAACCAATCAGTGCTTTACACCTGATTCACACTCAGAAAGGAGTATCATATCTCATCTTCATGTATTAGAGAAACACACTTGTGAAACACATCTCCTAATTAAAAACTGTAGAAATTATTTCTGAAAGCATGGTCTGAATCTACGCAGAACAAAACTACAGCTCAGATCACTTCTGAAACCAGTCAATTTTAAAATGGACATATGAAGAAACAACTTCTAAAAATAACTTCTAAATAAAATACATATCATCCTTGCGTATTAGAGAAACACACTTGTGAAACACATTTCCTAATTAAAAGCTACTGAAACGATTTTTGAAAGCACAGTCTGAATCTACGCAGAATAAAACTACAACTCAGATCAATTCTGACACCAATCAATTTTAAAATGCACATATGAAGAAATATTTTTTTCTGCTCTTAAAAACAGTGACATATATTAACAGTAACATACATAACAAACTAGCCCTAAACAAATTTAAACATACCCTTTTCCTTCTTACTGCAAAAGAGCAGTACAGTACACTCATTAAAGGCATAGAGTCTATGAAACAAATCATTACACCACACCTGATTCATGCTCAGAAAAGAGAGAAAAGTTACATTTGAAACAACAGCTTTTTTAGTGTCTTAAAAAAGACATTTTGTAGTTTTTTGAGTCCATTAATAACATCTTATAAAAGCACTCTGATCATACCCTTTTCCTCCATACTGCAAAAGAGCAGTAAAGAACATTCAAGAGGTTTAAAGCTTATGAAACCAATCTTTACACCTGATTCACAATCGGAAAGGAGTAGAAAATATCATCCTTGTGCATTAGAGAAAAACTACTTGTTTATTGGTCAGAGGAGAACTGACCCCCCGACTGAGCCTGGTTTCTCCCAAGGTTTTTTTTTTTTTCATCAGTGTCACAGATGAGTTTTGGTTCCTTGCCACTGTCGCCTATGGCTTGCTCAGTTGGGGACAACAACTAAATTGGGGAAAACTAAATTGGGAACAATTTAATAATTTGGAACTATTGATTAATTTCCTCAAACTAAAATAGTTTAAAGTTTCTTTTTGAATTATTGATATATTACTTTCTCATTTGATACTGTAAAGTTGCTTTGACACAATTTGTATTGTACAAAAGCGCTATATAAATAAAGCTGAAAAAACACACTTGTGAAACACATTTCCTAACTAAAAACTACTGAAATTATTTCTGAAAGCATGGTCTGAATCTACGCAGAATAAAGCTATAACTCAGATCAATTCTGACAACTATCAACTTTAAAACACATACAGAGAAACAACTACTTTTACTCTTAGAAACAGTGATATATATTAACAGTAACACATACAACAAACTAATCAAATTTAAAAAAAAAACTTCTTATCTATCATTAACAGCTTTCAAAACCACTCTGATCATACTCTTCTCCTTCATACTGCAAAAGAGCAGTACAAAACATTCATCAATGATGTAGAGTCTATGAAGTAAATCATTACACCACACCTGATTCATGCTCAGAAAAGAGTATCAAAGCTCATCATCGTGGTTTGGGAGACACAACACTTCAAAAACACACTTCCCAGTTAAAAACTATAGAAATAATCCCTGAAAGTATAGTCTTAACCTTCACTTGCAAAACCAGCTCAGGTCAGTTCTGACACTCTGAGACTCAGGGATGGTGACACAACCTTACAACATTAGAGATGAGAAAAGTTACATCTGAAACATCTTTTGTTAGTGTCATAAAAAAAAGAAAGACAATTTGTAGTTTTTGAGTCCATTAATAACATCTTATAAAAGCACTCTAATCATACCCTTTTCCTCCATACTGCAAAAGAACAGTAAAGAACATTCAAAAAAGGTTTAAAGCTTATGAAACCAATCAGTACTTTACACCTAATTCACACTCAGAAATAAGTATCATATCTCATCTTCATTTATTAGAAAAACACACTTATGAAACACTTGTGAAACATACTTCCTAATTGAAAACTACTAAAACGATTTTTGAAAGCACAGTCTGAATCTACGCAGAACAAAACTACAACTCAGATCAATTCTGACACCAATCAATTTTAAAATGCACATATGAAGAAACAATTTTTTTTTTTTGCTTTTGAAAACAGTAATATATATAACAAACTAGCCCTAACCAATTTTAAAAAAACTCTTCATATCTATCAACAACAGTTTTCAAAACCACTCTGATCATACTCTTTTCCTTCATACTGCAAATGAACAGTACAGAACATTCATCAATGATGTGGAGTCTATAAAGTAAATCATTACACCACACCAAATTCATGCTCAGAAAAGAGTATCAAAGCTCATCATCGTGGTTTGGGAGACACAACACTTCAGAAACACACTTCCCAGTTAAAAAAAAAACTACAGAAATGATTCCTGAAAGTATAGTCTTAACCTTCATTTGCAAAACCACCTCAGGTCAGTTCTGACACTCTGAGACCCAGAGATGGTGACACAATCTAACATCAGAGATGAGAAACGTTACATTTGAAACAACAGCTTTTTTGTGTGTCATAAAAAAGACAATTTATAGGTTTTTTGAGTCCATTAATATCATCATATAAAAGCACTCTAATCATACCCTTTTCCTCCATACTGCAAAAGAACAGTAAAGAACATTCAAAAAAGGTTTAAAGCTTATGAAACCAATCAGTACTTTACACCTGATTCACACTCAGAAAGGAGTGTCATATCTCATCTTCATTTATTTAAAAAACACACTTATGAAATACGTTTCTTAATTAAAAACTGCAAAAATCATTTCTGAAAGCATGGTCTGAACCTACGTTGAGCAAAATCAACTCATACCAATTCCATCAACATCAAAACGTACCTATGAGAAAATAACATAATCAGTTTTTATTAACAGTAACATACATAATACATTAACTTGCAAATAAAAGATGAAAAATGATTCAATTGTTAACAGCTTTCAAACCACTCTGACCATAGTCTTTTCTTCCATACGGCAAAAGAGCGTTAATGAACATTCATCAGCGATATAGAGTCTATGAAGCAAAGCATTACTCCACACCCGATTCATGCTCAGAAAAGAGTATCAAAGCTCATCATCGTGGTTTGGGAGACACAACACTTCAGAAACACACTTCCCAGTTAAAAACTATAGAAATGATTCCTGAAAGTATAGTCTTAACCTTCATTTGCAAAACCAGCTCAGGTCAGTTCTGACACTCTGAGACCCAGAGATGGTGACACAACCTAACATCAGAGATGAGAAACGTTACATTTGAAACAACAGCTTTTTTTTGTGTCATAAAAAAGACAATTTGTAGGTTTTTTTGAGTCCATTAATATCATCTTTTAAAATGCACATATGAAAAATATTTTTTTTTGTGTTCTTGAAAACAGTGATATATACTAACAGTAACATATACAACAAATTAGCCCTAATCAAATTTAAAAAAAAATTCTTCATATCTATCATTAATAGCTTTCAAAACCACTCTGATCATACTCTTTTCCTTCTTACTGCAAAAGAACAGTACAGAACATTCATCAACGATGTAGAGTCCATGAAGTAAATCATTACACCACACCTGATTCATGCTCAGAAAAGAGTATCAAAGCTCATCATCGTGGTTTGGGAGACACAACACTTCAGAAACACACTTCCCAGTTAAAAACTATAGAAATGATCCCTGAAAGTATAGTCTTAACCTTCATTTGCAAAACCAGCTCAGGTCAGTTCTGACACTCTGAGACCCAGAGATGGTGACAACCTAACATCAGAGATGAGAAACGTTACATTTGAAACAACAGCTTTTTTTAGTGTCATAAAAAAGAAAGACAATTTGTAGTTTTTTTTTTTTTTTGAGTCCGTTAATAACATCTTATAAAAGCACTCTGATCATACCCTTTTCCTCCATACTGCAAAAGAGCAGTAAAGAACATTCAAGAGGTTTAAAGCTTATGAAACCAATCGGTACTTTACACCTGATTCACACTCGGAAAGAAGTAGAAAACACCATCCTTGCATATTAGAGAAACACACTTGCGAAACACATTTCTTAATTAAAAACTACTGAAACGATTTCTGAAAGCGCAGTCGGAATCTACGCAGAATAAAAATACAACTCAGATAAACTCTGACACCAATCAATTTCAAAACACACATACAGAAAAATAACTTACTCTGCTTTTAAAAACAGTGACTTATGTTAACAGTAATATATATAACAAATATATATAACTAATCCTAATCAAATTTTCAAAACCACTCTGATCATACTCTTTTCCTTCATACTACAAATGAGCAGAACAGAACATTCATCAATGATGTAGAGTCCATGAAGTAAATCATTACACCACACCTGATTCATGCTCAGAAAAGAGTATTAAAGCTCATCATTGTGGTTTGGGAGACACAACACTTCAGAAACACACTTCCCAGTTAAAAACTATAGAAATGATTCCTGAAAGTATAGTCTTAACCTTCATTTGCAAAACCAGCTCAGGTCAGTTCTGACACTCTGAGACCCAGAGATGGTGACACAACCTAACATCAGAGATGAGAAACGTTACATTTGAAACAACAGCTTTTTTAGTGTCTTAAAAAAAACAATTTGTAGTTTTTTGAGTCCATTAATAACATCTTATAAAAGCACTCTAATCATACCCTTTTCCTCCATACTGCAAAAGAGCAGTAAAGAACATTCAAAAAAGATTTAAAGCTTATGAAACCAATCATTACTTTACAGCTGATTCACACTCAGAAAGGAGTATCATATCTCATCTTCATGTATTAGAGAAACACACTTGTGAAACACATTTCCTAATTAAAAACTGTAGAAATGATTTCTTAAAGCATGGTCTGAATCTACGCAGAACAAAACTACAGCTCAGATCACTTCTGAAACCAGTCAGTTTTAAAATGGACATATGAAGAAACAACTTCTAAAAATAACTTCTAAATAAAATACATATCATCCTTGCGTATTAGAGAAACACACTTGTGAAACACATTTCCTAATTAAAAGCTACTGAAACGATTTTTGAAAGCACAGTCTGAATCTACGCAGAATAAAACTACAACTCAGATCAATTCTGACACCAATCAATTTTAAAATGCACATATGAAGAAATATTTTTTTCTGCTCTTAAAAACAGTGACATATATTAACAGTAACATACATAACAAACTAGCCCTAAACAAATTTAAACATACCCTTTTCCTTCTTACTGCAAAAGAGCAGTACAGTACACTCATTAAAGGCATAGAGTCTATGAAACAAATCATTACACCACACCTGATTCATGCTCAGAAAAGAGAGAAAAGTTACATTTGAAACAACAGCTTTTTTAGTGTCTTAAAAAAGACATTTTGTAGTTTTTTGAGTCCATTAATAACATCTTATAAAAGCACTCTGATCATACCCTTTTCCTCCATACTGCAAAAGAGCAGTAAAGAACATTCAAGAGGTTTAAAGCTTATGAAACCAATCTTTACACCTGATTCACAATCGGAAAGGAGTAGAAAATATCATCCTTGTGCATTAGAGAAAAACTACTTGTTTATTGGTCAGAGGAGAACTGACCCCCCGACTGAGCCTGGTTTCTCCCAAGGTTTTTTTTTTTTTTTCATCAGTGTCACAGATGAGTTTTGGTTCCTTGCCACTGTCGCCTATGGCTTGCTCAGTTGGGGACAACAACTAAATTGGGGAAAACTAAATTGGGAACAAACAATTTATTAATTTGGAACTTTGATTAATTTCCTCAAACTAAAATAGTTTAAAGTTTCTTTTTGAATTATTGATATATTACTTTCTCATTTGATACTGTAAAGTTGCTTTGACACAATTTGTATTGTAAAAAGCGCTATATAAATAAAGCTGAAAAAACACACTTGTGAAACACATTTCCTAACTAAAAACTACTGAAATTATTTCTGAAAGCATGGTCTGAATCTACGCAGAATAAAGCTACAACTCAGATCAATTCTGACAACTATCAATTTTAAAACACAGAGAAACAACTACTTTTAGAAACAGTGATATATATTAACAATAACACATACAACAAACTAATCAAATTTAAAAAAAAAACTTCTTATCTATCATTAACAGCTTTCAAAACCACTCTGATCATACTCTTCTCCTTCATACTGCAAATGAGCAGTACAGAATGTTCATCAATGATGTAGAGTCCATGAAGTAAATCATTACACCACACCTGATTCATGCTCAGAAAAGAGTATCAAAGCTCATCATTGTGGTTTGGGAGACACAACACTTCAAAAACACACTTCCCAGTTAAAAACTATAGAAATGATCCCTGAAAGTATAGTCTTAACCTTCATTTGCAAAACCAGCTCAAGTCAGTTCTGACGCTCTGAGACTCAGGGATGGTGACACAACCTAACATTAGAGATGAGAAAAGTTACATCTGAAACATCTTTTGTTAGTGTCATAAAAAAAGAAAGACAATTTGTAGTTTTTGAGTCCATTAATAACATCTTATAAAAGCACTCTAATCATACCCTTTTCCTCCATACTGCAAAATAACGGTAAAGAACATTCAAAAAAGATTTAAAGTTTATGAAACCAATCATTACTTTACACCTGCTTCACACACAGAAAAAAGCATTAAATCACATTCTCATGTACAAAAGAAACACAACACTTGTGAAACACATTTCCTAAATAAAAACAATTCTTGAAAGCACAATCTGCACCTACATTCAGTAAAACCACCTCAAATTAATTCTCATACCCTGAGTCTAAAAGATGGTGACATCTAACAACAGTGATGTTATAAGTTACATAGAAAAATATAGATTTCTTTAGCTTTTAATAATAATGATTAACCACTACATGAAGCATCATCAGAAATATGAAGACACATAACTATGGAAGCCCATTTCCACCACTGAACAAAAAATAAAAAAAAAAAAAAGGTTATTGTGACTTTTTATCTCACAGTTTTGACAGTTTTCTCAGAATTGTGTGATACAAACTCGATACAATTGCGAGTTACAAAGTCAGAATGAATGTTCCGAAGTGAAGTAAACTTTAATGGATTTCTCATGCTCAGGGAGTAGGGAGCAATGAGCACTGTGTAGGTAGCCCTAGTCTTTCGGTTCTGAGGTCATACCTGTACCCCTCAAGGTGTTTTTTTTTTTTTTTTTAATTATCGCAGTGACTCGAATCTTTTGATTCCATTGACTGATTCTCCCAGTAAGCATTTCTCTGCTGAATGACCACCGATATCTGTTTAACTGATTCAATGAATCATTTACCCAATAGATTTTTTTCAAAACAACTTGTCGATCACGTCATGGCTGGGTTGTGTATCTCTACTTTTGTCAAGGAGAGCTGGGTATCATTTATGGGTACCACAATTTTATGTTTACTTTCGGTCTGTTTCCAAATATATTTGGAATATATATATATATATATATATATATTACCTTGAAAGCTACAGTTCATTGTAATTAAGAAGAAAAGAACATGGAAAATAGTCTTCACATTTCTCTGTTTGGGAGATCGGAAGTCATACAGGTTTAAAACGACATGAAGGTGAGTAAATGGTGATAGAATTATCCAGATCAATGCTATTCATGAAAAAATGTCTGTTTGATTCGATGAATGATTTACTAAACAGATTTTTTTTTAAACGTGCGTCAATCATGTCACGACTGGGTTGTTTATCTCTACTTTTATTCAGAAAAGCTTTGGTGGATATCATGATTTGAAGTTTTATTTCGGGTCTGTTTCTCACACAAAAACTATGACTTTAAAAGACCTGGAATATGTCTTTAACCTTGAAAACATAGGTTCACTGTAATAGAGGGTTTGTGCTTCTGTCACATTTTGTTCACAGTTAATGTACTGCTGAACACATTGTTCTGCTAATTTATGCTGTCTAAACCACTGAAAAATACATTTGGAATCTGCTAAATTATATAGAGAAGGACTTAGTAAGCAGGAAAGGGTGTAATATTATGACAAACTAAAATTAATAGAAGTTAAAGATACATACAAGCAGTATTAATTAAGATATTAGCCTAATGTTTCACCAACCTGACCGTAAATGATAAGAACAGACACGAATGATGTCAAGTTTCTTGCCCTGGAAATTCTGGTTTAATTTAACCAACTACAAACGCCTTTTGTTGTTCCGTCTTTTGTACTCTTCTCCTTGATTTCTTATAACTTTTGGCAGTCTATAGTACTCAAAAATTCCAGTCCGACCAATTTATACAGCCCAAAACATGAAAAAATTACCATTTTCTGCAGCAATAATCAGCAAAATATGCAAGTTTCTTTTGTTTCAGTGGAATTGTTTACATTCAGTGCTGCCAATATGGCCGATTGACAATGCATCATGAAAACACTCTATTGGGGAGCATGAAAAACAATTTTCACATTTCTCCATTTGTGTTCTGCAAAAAAAACAAAAGTCATACAGCTTCGGAACTACGTGAATGTGAGCAAATGATGACTGAATTGTTTATTCGTGAACTATGCCTTTAATGAAGACAAGCGTATTATTTGTGTGTTGCCCACTTTCTTTGCTGCCATGTGAGGCCTGTGATCATTAGCTGTTTTGAAATGACAGGAAGTCTCTGTTGGGAGTTGGGCATTCAGGGTCTCTGATGGCTTCCTTGCTACCAGTGTGTCTTGTCAGTGCAGTGAGTGACGGTTTGTTTTGACATGTCTCCTGTGAAAGGGCCATGGCATATCGATATGTCGCATTTCAGCCTTGGCCTGATGGAATGACAGCTTTGCTATTTCTGTGTATGCGTGTGTGAGAAAGATGGTTTTGATGTGGATGGGGTGATGGTTGCTCAGTCAATAGTGACTGACAGACTCACTGCCCCCAAGGAGAAGAGCTATCGCACAACGTTTGACCGTACCTGCTGCTAGTTAGTCCAAAAAATAGACTGTCCTCTTTCAGCAAAGGTCAAGGACCAGTGGTTAAAAGCACAGGGCAGAGTTGATACCCAGTCTGCATAATAATGTGTGCAAATATTTTACATGTACATTACATACATGGATTTGACAGAATCAAACACATGACCTTGGTTTTGGCATCCTCTATATGGTTTGATTTACTGGAACGTTTTAATACAGAATTTATGATTGAACCTATAATGCAAAAATCACTTTTCTAAAGTGTTTGAACACAGTTGTGGGGCTGCAGTGTGTGAAAACAGCTCAGAAAATCACTCTGGATCCCTCACATCCAAGCTATCCCCTCTTTTAACTTTTGCCATCTGACAACCAGGCACAAGAACAGTTTCTTCCCCCAGGCAACCTTATGAACAGCTAAATGTTCACCCAATTGTGCAATAAAAATATGCAATAACCTTATATTTATTTCTTACCACCTCCATCCTAATACATCCCTGCATCTCTTTCCATTCTATTCCATTCTATCATCTATAGCACAACTGTACATACCATTTATTTATTTCTCAATTTATTTTACTACATATATATATATATATATATATATATATATATATATATATATATACATACTTGAAGACAAAATTATTAACCCCTCTTTGAAATGTATTTTTTTTTAGAATATTTCCCAAGTGATGTTTAACAGAGCAAGAGAATGTTTTCACATTATTTCCTATTATTTATTTTTTTCTTCTAGTCTGATTTCTTATAGTTGCTTGAATAAAATAATTAAAAAATAAATAAATAAAAAACTGCTACGGTCAATATTATTAGCCCCCTTAAGAAATTATTAGTTTGATTAGCTATAGAACAAAACCCTACTGTCCAATGACTTGCCAAATTAACCTAATGTGCCTTGATCTAGTTAAGCCTTTAAATTGCTCTTTAAGATGAGAATTAGTATCTTGCGAAACAACTAGTAAAATAATATGCACTGTCATCATGACAAAGACAAAAGAAATTAGTTTGAACTTGTTGTTAATGCTCATAAAGATGGAAAAGGATACACACATTTATTAAAGCATTTTCAAGTGTCAAGAACTGCAGTGAGATGCATTATCAAGAAGTTTAAATAGACCATGTTGCCTATGTTTAGAGAAGGGAGAGGCATTCAACCCCAAGAACACCGTTCCCACAGTGAAACATGGTGGTGGGAGTATAATGCTGTGGGGATGTTTCAGTGCATTTGGAACTGGGAATCTCATCAGGGTTGATGGAAACATGAAAAAGGACTATAAGAAGATTTTGAAAGACAACCTCAGACAGTCTGCAAGAAAACTTGGTTTGGGTCGACATTTTGTCTTCCAGCATGATAACGACCCAAAGCATACCTCACTTCTGGTGAAGAAATACCTGAGCAAGGTGAGGGTACTTGACTGGCCTGCACAAAGCCCCGACTTGAATCCAATAGAAAATCTGTGGGGCACACTAAAGTCTAGAGTTTGTACCAAAAGACCAACAAATCTGGAGGAGTTTGTGAGATTTGCTAAGGAAGACATTCCTGAGACATTCCTCAGGAGACATGCTTGAAACTTATTGAGAACTACAGCAAACGACTAAAGGCTGTTATCAAGCAAAAGGCATACACTATTGACTATTAACATCAGAGGGCTAATAATTTTGACCAGTAGACTTTTTAAAATTCTTGGTCACACATTTATTTCTATTTGTATTACAAACCCTAAAAGCTTCCTGAATAAAGTATAATGTTTAAAAATGCTGTGTTGATAAAATCGTCTTTCTGTTAAACAACACTTGGGAGTTATTTGAAAAGTAACAAAATATTTTATAAAGGGCTAATAATTTTGTCTTCAACTGTATATATATATATAAAAGTCTTTTTATATTTACATATGTGTATTTTTTATTCTCATCCTATTTTAATTGTCTGTGTGGTGTTGTTGTTGTTGTTGTTGTCTCTGTGTACTGCAAGCTAATGACACACAAACAAATTCCTTGTATGCACAAGCATACTTGGCAATAAAGCTCTTTCTGATTCTGAAAAAGAGGCATTACAAGTGTTGTGTTGTGGGATGCACCAATAAGCATAGGAGTCTCCGTAGAGACTCCCTCCATCTGAGCCACTGAAGACATTGTGGTTAAATTTCATTTTCAAAGGAAATGTCCCAGAAAAAAAAAAACATAATAATAAAAACGGTAAAGTCCCCTACATGTTTAGGGATCAATACCTACGCTTTGTGTGCCAGACAAGACAAGTAAGTACACATTTGTTTTCCAAATTGCCTTTCTGAAAGAGCTTCTTGGCACTCTGTGAGGCTAACGTTGCTGAAGCTACAATTGCCACTGCCTTTTTTTTTTACTGATGCTGCCTTCACATGCTACCAGAATCACCATCAGCAATGGCGGACTGTGTCAGCTCACTCAGAGGGTGGTTCCATGTTAAAACAGTAGTGTCTGTCAACATTTGTGCCACATTAGCACCAATGCTGAAAACAGGTCATTGGGAGATACAGTTTATGACATATGGGGATTAAAAAAAAAAAAAAGGAGTGGGTGGATTTTTATCACTATAGGGTGCTGTGTACACACACTGCCAACACACATTTATGTCCAAACACGCAAAAGTGAATTTTGCATAATAGGTCCCCTTTAAAACTTGTTTTTTAACTTAAAACAAGTCCTATATCTATAATATTGCTTTCTCCAGTGAAAAAGTCACCTTGTCTGAATTAGGAGAGAAATATGCCCAGTTGTAAACTTTGTTTGCTTTTGGTGATTTTTATATGAGAGGACAACAGGAGATGAAGTTTTTCACCTAAGGAGGCGTTATTATGAGTGTTGGGAAAAGATACTTGTAAAGGTAATCCATTACAATATTGAGTTACTCCCTAAAAAAGTAATTACATTACTTAGTTACTTTTTATGGAAAGTAATGTGTTACTTTTGTGTTACTTTTTAAATCTGGACAAGGCTTGCTTGTTTGTTGTTAATATAAAAAGTAAAAATTTTGGCAAACGTAAAAGCTATTTCACACCAAAAGCCTCAGACTTAGAGAAAAGAAAAAAAATGATTATCTTAAATATTTTTTGCTTATTTTATTAGTATGGATGAATTGGATCATCAAAGGTCGGCAGCAAGGACAATGGCAGCAAATGGGATTAAATCCATAAAGTATATTGAACATAAGTTGAACATATTTAATCATTGCAGATTTGCGTCATATTCTGAGTTGAATTTCACAGTTTTTATTCATTTTGAGGAATACTGAATCTGTTTTTTTTTTTTTTTTTTTTTTTTTTTGTGATTGTGATGAATTAATGCATGTTCACATTTGTTCTAGAATTAAAGTAACTTCTTACTGATTTCTCTCAACATGGAGACAGGGGAGCTTTTAATCAATACATGGGATTTTACAAAAACATGATGGATTTGTTTCTTACAAGCATACAACTTTAAACTTCACAAGACATTTTTTAGTGGAACTATTCCCTTAATGCATAAATCCACATTATCTTTAATCTTTTTGTCTGTAAATATTTATGTATTTTATATATTATCTGTAAATGACATTGTATGTTATATTAGGACTGCTGAACAGACATTTAGAAGATTTTTTTAAGTGTGAAGTATTAAAAATCAAAATGTGCAAATAAAGCTATAAAAACTTTACTTGCAACACCATCAAATACAAGAAATGTATAATGTAAAAAGTGGTCAAGTTCAAAAAACACAATGGCGTATATTGGGTTTTCATATGCGTTTTTGTTTTGGGTTTTTTTCGCACAAAATGTCACAGTGGCTCTGAATTGTCAAAAAACCTTTCGAAATGCTTGCTGCGGATGCGAATATTGAATTTTTGAGTGACAAATGAACGTTTCAGAGGCAGTGTGTAAATGTGATTGACACGACGTGATTGTATTTATATGACAGAATGTCTGAATTGTCAAAACACCTTTTAAAATTTTTGCTACGGATGCAAAAAATGCAGAAAATTGAACCCAGTTAGAATTTTTTTTTTCAAATTAAAGTTTCGGAGGCAGTGTGCAAATGTGATTGACACAACATGATTGTATTTATTTTTTTAACGTGCGAAAAATTAAAAATCTTAAAAATCCCTTTTGCACAAACCAGTGCACAGCTTATATAAATAAAACCAACTGGCTTATATTTTGTTTGATGGAATCAGGCCTGATGCAAGTGAACAGTTCCAAACTTTTATTAGATGCCAAGAAACAAAACTGAGTCTAAAAAACAAAAGGCATTCCAGGTGAAACTCAGCCCTTCTATATAAGTCCATACACTTCATTTGTCACCTGTCAGGTTGTGATAAACCAATTCAAAATGCCAGCCTCTTCTTAACTTCCAATCATCCCACTCTCCTGCTTCAGTTGTTGTAGCTTTAAAGCAAAACACAAACCCCATTATCTGATTACAGTACAGAACATCAGCCTCATGCATGCTAATGAGGGAGAGAATTAGTGGAGCTGTGAAGTCTATTACAGTGGAGTGACACTGCTCTCTGTTCATGTGAAGTTAGCTCGTTAGTACAACTTCAAAGAGCTTCGATGTACAAAATAACAACTAAATCTGAAGCAGATGAAAATCACCTTGTTTTATAGCACACATACACACTTTGGGGTGACTTTGTTGAAAACCCACCCTTATATGTAAGTGTGTGTGTTTAAGGTGAGAGAATATCGGATAGTGATACATCTCTGTCAATGATTTCACACTAGAGGGAAGCAGAGGTGAACACCCTGTGACTGGACGTGGCCTTTACTCCTCCAGTGGACTGAACATAACTTGACAACGTTTTTTCACCAATGTTACAACTGTGTAAAAATTGCCTGAAGCGTTGCTTATTTTTGACACGGACTACAGCTTTTGCAATTAGATATTTCTAATGACCTCCCCACCCACATGAGCAAAAATTCTGCAACCATATTGTCATTAAAGTGTACTATATTTGCCTGTGTGTGTTCCCAAGATCCATCTTTTCCTCCAGCTGTGTTCAGAATGGAATATGGAATACACTGTAAACTGCACAGTATGCACTGTATACTGCAGTTTTTTTAAGTATGTGAAACAGTGCAAATTATGCTAATCATTTCAGACAGCAGAATAATGTAGTCGTATTATTTCGTTACAGTTTGTGTACCACTTTCCAGTTTAAAAAAATATGTTATAAAACAGTTTAAATTATGTGATGCTTATCATTTCATATTTCATAGGAGGATGTGTTACAGATAAATGTTTTTTTTTTTCTACAGCTACTTTCAGGTACACATTCAAATAAAATAAAAAATTAAAAATATGTTATTTATATGCTAATACATATAAATAATCAGTGGTGTGCAGTTGTTTTCTAAAAGTTTAATTATATATATATATATATATATATATTATGAGGTGCCAAACAGGAAATAATTATATACAAATATGAATATATAGTTATAAGCCTGAATATATAAATGTATTTCTGAATATATAGTTATAATCCTGAATATATAAATGTCAATTGTGAATATATTGAAGTAAATCTGAATATATAGTTATAATCCTGAATATATAAATGTCAATTGTGAACTTATATTTTTTATTCTAATTATATAATAGCAAATTATGATGTATGTTTATAAATCTTGAGTATATAAATGCAAATCTGAATATATATAGTCTACATTTCAATATAAATATATCTTTACTATTAGCAATGTCAATAGGCAGATGTTCTTATTGCTTTTTTAATGAAAATATTATAACTATGTATTACATTTATATATTCAGGATTATAAGTATATATTCAGAATTACAATTATATATTCAGACTTCTATATATTCTGACTTACAACTATATATTTAGGTTTACATTTATATATTCAGACTTATAACTATATATTCAAATTTACTTCTATATATTCAGATTTACATTTTTATATTCAGACTTATAACTATATATTCAGATTTACTTCTATTTTTTTTTTTTTTTTTTTTATCAAATGCAAATTCATGTCCCAGTCCCATTTTCATGGTAAATAAACATTACTTACACTATCTGAAAAAACAAACAAACAAACAAAAAAATCTATTTTATATTTTAACATTGATAATGTAATCAAAATTGACAAAATTGACAAAATAGTCCATGTGACATCGTAATTTTATGAAGCTCCAAGAATACTTTTTGTATGTAAAGAAAACGTCTCGGTTACGAAGGTAACCCTCGTTCCCCGAAGGAGGGAACGGAGACGTTACGTCAATGACGTAATATTGGGGATCGGCTACGAGACCCTATCACCTCTGAGCTAAAGAGAAAAAGCCAATGACAATTGGCGAGTGGAATTTGCATGCCGCGCCACTCCCCCGGACATACGGGTATATAAGATAGCGGCGTGCATCCACTCATTCAGATTTGCTGAGGAGCCGAGCCGCAACCCGGCTTCAGCGCAGTCCAGGATTGTGGCAGGAGGACGTAACGTCTCCGTTCCCTCCTTCGGGGAACGAGGGTTACCTTCGTAACCGAGACGTTCCCCCTCAGTCGTTCTCTACGACGTTACGTCAATGACGTAATATTGGGGACCTCTGGAAAATGCCACAATCCTGAACTGCGTTACGCAGCCGAGGCCCAATGCCGGCAGGCAAGCGTGTCGGAACAAAGGGCTCAATGCGTAACCGTCCCAACGCCCTGTAGACCACGTGGTGGCCCACCAGGGGTGCCAAGTTTTGAAGCAGCCGTTGGGGGGCGGAGCACAATGACGGTTAAGTCATGTGGAAGCTTTAGAAGTAAGTCTAATCTAGACTGGGGAAACACGGAAGGTTCCGTGGAGATACTGAGACATGATGCCACAACCGGAGGGGGGTGAAGGAGGCTCCGCTCCGGAGCACAGTCTGGACTACTCCGTCTAGTCCAGTACTGCGGGGCATGGAGGACCCAGAGTTCAACCTTGGGAACAACTGGGAAAATAGCGCACGGATCCGAGAGGAGTGGCGCAGCAAGCCGACACCTGAGCCGTCCTCCCGCAAATTACCTGATGTTACCCAACACACGGGAGGACACTGGCTCAACGCGGAGGTTGTAGAACCGCGCAAAGGTATTGGGTGTCGCCCAGCCCGCAGCTCTACAGATGTCTGCTAGAGAGGCGCCGTGCGCCAGCGCATAGGAGGAGGCCACACTCCGGGTGGAGTGGGCTCTCACTCCCAGGGGGCACGGCTCACCTTGGGCTTCATACGCCAAGGTGATGGCATCGGCTACCCAGTGAGCCAACCTCTGTTTGGAGACAGCATTCCCCTTCTGCTGTCCCCCGAAGCAGACAAAGAGCTGCTCGGAGCGTCTGAAGCTCCGGGTGCGGTCCACGTAGACGTGCAGGGCACGGACGGGACACAGCAACTCCAAGGCCGGGTCTGCCTCCTCCTGGGGCAGAGCTTGCAGGTTCACCACCTGATCTCGGAAGGGAGTGGTGGGAACCTTGGGCACGTAGCCGGGCCGGGGTCTCAGGATGACGTGAGAGTAACCTGGCCCGAACTCTAAGCACGCTTCGTTGACCGAAAATGCATGCAGGTCCCCTACCCTCTTGATGGAGGCCAGCGCAGTCAGGAGTGAAGTCTTGAGTGACAAGAACTTCAGCTCGACTGAACTGAGCGGCTCGAAGGGAGCTCCCCGAAGGCCCTGAAGGACCACGGAGAGATCCCAAGAGGGTACGAGGTGCGGACTAGGAGGGTTAATCCTTCTCGCACCTCGAAGGAACCTGATGATCAGGTGATGCTTTCCCAGAGATGACCCATCTACTGCATCGTGGTATGCCGCAATGGCTGCGACATACACTTTCAAAGTGGAAGGGGACAGTCTCCCTTCCAACTTCTCTTGCAGGAAGGAAAGCACCACTCCGACCGAGCACTTCCGGGGGTCCTCTCGGCGAGAGGAACACCAATCAACGAAGAGACCCCACCTCAGGGCATAGGCCTGCCTGGTAGAGGGGGCTCTAGCCTGAGTGATAGTGTCTATCACGGCCTGGGGGAGACCGGCGAGGTCTTCCGTGTCCCGTCCAGAAGCCACACGTGCAGGTTCCATAGATCGGGACGCGGGTGCCAAATCGTGCCGTCCCCCTGAGAAAGAAGGTCCTTCCTCAGGGGAATCTTCCAGGGAGGGACTGTCGCGAGGAGCATGAGGTCGGCGAACCAGGTCCGGGTGGGCCAGAACGGCGCAACCAGCAGGACCTGCTCCTCGTCCTCCCTGATCTTGCACAGGGTCTGTGCAAGGAGGCTCACTGGGGGAAAGGCGTACTTGAGGAGGCCCCGCGGCCAGCTGTGTGCCAGAGCGTCCCTGCCGAGGGGGGCCTGAGTCAGGGAGAAAAAGAGCTGGCAGTGGGAGGATTCTGGGGAGGCGAACAGGTCTACCTGAGCTTCCCCGAATCGACTCCAGATGAGCTGGACCGTCTGGGGATGGAGTCGCCATTCTCCAGGGAGAGTAAGCTGTCGTGAGAGCACATCGGCTGCACGATTCAGTTCTCCTGGAATATGAACGGCCCGCAGCGATTTGAGCCGCGTGTGACTCCAGAGGAGGAGATGGCGGGCGAGCTGCGACAGGCGACGGGAGCGCAGACCACCCTGACGGTTGATGTACGCTACGGTCGCTGTATTGTCCGTGCGGACAAGCACGTGCTTGTGGCGCAGCAGCGGCAGAAACCGCCGGAGCGCCAGAAACACGGCTAGCAGCTCGAGGCAATTGATGTGCCACTGCAGTCGAGGTCCTGTCCAGGAGCCCGAGGCTGTCTGCCCGTTGCACACGGCACCCCAGCCCGTCGAGGAGGCATCTGTGTTGACTACAACATGCCTCGACACCTGTCCCAAGGGCACGCCGGCCCGTAGGAAAGCAGGGTCTGACCAAGGGCTGAAGAGGCGGCGACACTCCGGGGTAACGCCGACCCGGAACGTGCCGCGGTGCCATGTCCATCTCGGGACTCGGTCGTGTAGCCAGCGCTGAAGCGGTCTCATATGAAGCAGCCCGAGCGGCGTAACTGCGGCTGCGGCTGTCATATGCCCCAGGAGCCTCTGGAAAGTTTTGAGAGGGACCGCCGTCTTGTGCCTGAAGAGTTTCAGACAATTCAGCACCGACTGGACGCGCTCGTTGGTGAGGCGTGCTGTCATGGAGACCGAGTCCAACTCCATACCGAGAAAAGAGATGCTCTGCACGGGGGAGAGCTTGCTCTTCTCCCAGTTGACCCGAAGCCCCAAATGGCTGAGGTGCTGTAACACCAGGTCCCTGTGTTCGCACAACAGATCTCGCGAGTGAGCCAGAATGAGCCAGTCGTCGAGATAGTTGAGGATTCGGATGCCCTTCCGCCATAGGGGAGATAGGGCACCTTCCGCGACCTTGGTAAAGACGCGGGGGGACAGGGACAGGCCAAAGGGGAGGACTTTGTACTGATACGCCTGACCCTCGAAAGCAAACCGAAGAAACGGTCTGTGTCGAGGTAAAATCGAGACATGAAAGTACGCGTCCTTCAGGTCGATGGCTGCAAACCAATCCTGGTGTCGTACGCATGACAGTATGCGCTTCGAGGTAAGCATCTTGAACGGTAGCCTGTGAAGGGACCGGTTCAGCACTCGAAGGTCCAGGATCGGTCGCAACCCACCTCCTTTCTTGGGCACGATGAAATAAGGGCTGTAGAACCCCGATTTCATCTCGGCTGGAGGGACAGGCTCGATCGCGTCCTTCGCCAGGAGGACCGCAATCTCCGCCCGAAGAACAGAGGCATGGGTGTCCGAGTGGACAGAGGTGGAACGGATGCCTCTGAACTTGGGCGGTCGCCTCACGAACTGAATCGCGTAGCCGAGCCGTACTGTTCGGATCAACCAAGGGGACGGGCTGGGGAGCGCTAACCAGGCTCCCAGCCTGCGTGCCAGTGGGACCAGGGGAACAGTAACTGGCGTGCCAGAGGTGGGGCAGCCGGTGGGGGGAAGGGGAAGGGGACTCAACCCAGAAGGCGGGGCGTTCTGGAGGAGAGTGGTGCTGCACGGGGCAGCTCTTACCTTCCCGGGTTCCCGCGCTGGCGAATTCAGGCTCCGAGTCCGAGTCCGAGGAGGCAGGGCGTCGCTCAGGAACGAGACTCGGGGCACTGGGCCCAGAGATGAAGGAAATTGCTCTTTTTGTGAATATGTGGGTACCACTGACCCGGGGGTCAGTGGCAGCAGCGATGGCTTCCGGCCCCGGCCCTCCCCCGGGGCTGGGGGGACTGATGTCGTTGTCCCCCGAAGAGCAAACGTCCTCATCTCTGGGTTGCCCGTGTCAGGGCCGCTTCGCGGTCTTGCGGGTGGTCTTGGCGGGCCGCTGAGGGACGGGCTGCGCCGCCTTCCTGCGGGTGGCTCTACGCCCAGGCTGAGGCGATCTCACCTCAGCCGATGGTGCAGGGGGCGGAGCAGAAGCCGCAGCCGCAGGGGGGCGCCCTCGGCGACGAGCAGCCGGAGGCTTGGCACTCGACGGCTTGGTGGAACCCCGTCGAGGCAAGATGTGGCTTATGGCCTCCGACTGCTTCTGGACTGCCGAGAACTGCTGGGCGAAGTCCTCGACAGTGTCGCCGAAGAGGCCGACCTGGGAGACGGGTGCGTCGAGAAAGCGAGCTTTGTCGACGTCAGCCATCTGCGCCAGGTTCAGCCAGAGATGGCGCTCCTGGACTACCATGGTAGACATCACCTGACCGAGGGACCGCGCTGTTACCTTGGTCGCCCGTAGGGCGAAGTCGGTAGCCGAGCGCAGCTCCTGCATCAACCTGCGGTCAAAACTACCCTCGTGCAGTTCTTTCAGTGCTTTGGCCTGATATACTTGCAGGGTGGCCATCGCATGCAAGGCAGAGGCAGCCTGGCCCGCGGCATTGTAAGCCTTCGCGACGAGAGCCGACGAAAGCTTACACGCCTTGGACGGGAGACGCGGACGATCCCGCCAGGTGGCGGCGTTTTGCGGGCACAGGTGCACCGCAACCGCACGCTCCACCTGGGGGACATCCACGTACCCCCTGGCTGCCCCGCCATCGAGGGTAGTGAGGAGGGAGGAGCCCTGACGTGTACGAGCCGAATAAGGGGCCTTCCACGTCTTAGTGAGCTCCTCATGCACCTCGGGAAAGAAAGGTACTGGGGCGGAGCGAGGTTGAACGTCACTACGCGCACCCAGATACCAATCGTCAAGCCGCGAGCGCTCGGGTGAAGGTGCCTTCGACACCTCCAGGCCGATGCTCACGGCTGCCCGATGGAGCATGGCTGCCAGTTCGGCGTCCGCCTCCGATTGAGCAGCCACCGCGGCGGGGGGCTGCTCAGTGGAAGTTTCCGCCTCAGCCGGCATAAGCCCCCCCTCTGATGCTGTGATTGACATTCTATCCTCCTCGGGAGCGCCAAAAGTAACACTAGGCTCGTTTTCAGACGAGCGAGTGCTGAGTTTTGGCATCTCCACGGAACCACGCTTTGAGGGACCGGACTTCCGCGGGGGTTTTAAACCCGACGGAAGATTCGGCACTGTCACCCTCAGATCACCCTCACCTCTAACCAATGCAGCCGAGGAGCCAGGACGGCCCGCCGAACTGGAAGGGGTAGAGGATGAGGGGCGCCATCTCGCGAACGAGAGGCGCGATCTCAGCGTGGCCATGGTCATGCGCTCGCAATGAGCGCACGAACCATCCACAAACGCCGCCTCAGCGTGTTCTCGGCCCAGGCACGAGAGGCAGCGTTCGTGGCCGTCATTGGAGGACAAAAAGCCACCACATCCAGAAGCACACGGTCGGACAGTCATCTCGGAAGATGCTATCAACGACCGTGTAAGAAATTTGCTCTTTTAGATCGGCGTGCCCCAGGGAAGGCAACAGCCAGAAATCGCTGGGATGGCACAGATGCCGGCAGCGCCGGTAACACGATCGAGCACAGGAAAACAGGAGCAGGAACAGTTGAGTCGTTCTCTCCGTCGTATTCTCTTCTCAGCAGCTCACACAGGCGAGGCTCCGAAGCAGAAATCTGAATGAGTGGATGCACGCCGCTATCTTATATACCCGTATGTCCGGGGGAGTGGCGCGGCATGCAAATTCCACTCGCCAATTGTCATTGGCTTTTTCTCTTTAGCTCAGAGGTGATAGGGTCTCGTAGCCGATCCCCAATATTACGTCATTGACGTAACGTCGTAGAGAACGACTGAGGGGGAACAAAAATAACAACTTTATAGCGCCATCTTGGAAAGTATCACAACACCTGCGTTGGTTGATGCAGAGGAGCAGAATAGGAGCAAATACATCTTATACATCTTGAAAGAGTATCCTCGGAAAATTTTTCAGTTATGTTTTAAGTGAAAGTATACAGTTGAGAAAGAAATTGTATGTGTATTATTATATTGGATGCATTGTCGCTTAAAGTGACCGCGCTTAATTTACTAGCTGCTGTCGGTGTCCTTAATGTTGATCCATGAAAATGAATGAAAGAATATTAATGCTCTTGCCTGAATTACTTTGTAGTTTTAACAAGAATTAATCTATATTTAATTTATACACTGAAGACTATGCAGTGCAATTTAACATTTGATTGTACTGTTTCTGTATCTGGACACACACTTGAAAAACTTAATCATTGTGTAAATAGCACAAATAAATAAATAGAATAAACATACAAATTCAATTTCAAACAGGGCCCATGGATACAACCTGCACCAGGGCCCCGCAAACCCCAACTAAGGCCCTGGCCTCAAACATAGTAACCTTGTCTATGGAGGGTCAGAGAGCTCTTGGATTTCATCAAAAATATCTAAATTTGTTTTCTGAAGACCAGCAAAGGTCTTACAGGTTTGGAACAACATGAGGGTGAGCAATTAATGACAGAACTGTCCTTTTTAGGTGAAGTAACCCTTATGCGCATTTCAAAATAATAATTCAAGGCAGTAACAATTTAAACAATATATTTTATTTGTAAACTTATGTTCAGCTTTTTTTTTTGGTAGTTAACCTTCAACTGTTTTTGAATTTTTCAGATCATCAGTCATCAAAGCTCAGTAAATATTGGTCACAGACATTGAGATGTAGTTTAAATTTTACCTCACTAAAAACTCCCACAAATGTGGATAAGAGCTTGTGGTTTATCTGTCAATAAGATGCACTCTCTGCATTTTCTTCTAGAATTATCATTGGCTGATAGAAAAAAATAGCATTTTATTTAAGATGGAAATAAGGTCAAAACCCTTGATCATGTCGTGCGTTCAAAACTGTGGACAACATAAGCCAGTTCCACCATAAAATAACCTCTCAATCTTTTTTTTTTTTTTAACTTAATTAATTCTTCTAACCACGATTAGCAAGCAAGAGGTGAATTAATGGGTCCTTCTCAAACGGACAGCTGCATTCTTAAACTCAGACTTGTTTTAGTTTCAGTTATTTTCTTTTAGCCTAGCCTTTATAGGTTTCAGCCTTCCATTTGAGAGGAACTCGTAAGCTTTGTTGAACTGAAAACGGCTCTGAATGAGGAGTCAATTTACCTTGATGGGATCGATTCCAACCTGTGGAATCAGTCATATCGTGGTGGAGGCGTTGCCTCACTTTTTTTGTACTATGATTTTTTTCTCACCCAAAGACTGTGTAAAGCTCTATCCATAGTGGCAGTCATCACACACACACACATACAAAATGTCAGTAAGAGAAGATCATAATAAACTCTTAAACTCAAATCGTGTAAACCTATTAGAGCTTGATTTATAAAGTGTTTACCACAGGTCTTTAGTGTGCCGCCTAATATCAGAGAGAACATAAAAGACAAGGTGCACTGATGAAAGTATGATCTATTTCAGAATCATGCTCCTCATTAACTGCTCTGAGACGTTATAGCTGTCCTGATCTTTCCATAATTCTCCAATTAGCATAATCATACAATACATCAGTGAATATGTGGCAGTGTGAATTGATTTCCTCCTAATTGCATATTGTGTGAGGAAGTTGTTTGGTTTTCATTGCTCTTCATTTGAAGGAAGGAGCAACTACTCAGAGGAAGCAGGGATGAATTATAGATTATAGCTCTTTTCATATGGTGTGCATGCTGGTTATTATATGGCTGTTGAAGATGCAAGCGAGTTGCCAGTCATGTCTGGTGACGCTGTGAATCGCTATAATGGCAAAAGACTAGCTCCTCTAAAACCACTCAGCAACACAATGTGTCAGAATTTAATGTCAAAGACTACATTTTCTGCTGACAGAGTGTGAAAAGGCCTGCCATCCAACGAAATCTCCCAGGAGGTGTCACATGCTCAAATTTAATGCACCTTTAGTTTGCATTTCTCAGAAATTCTGTTTGCAAATATGCTGTCACAACAGAAAGTGTCCCATTGAAAACATCCGCCGTGGCCTCCTCCCCACATTATCCGCTTTTTCCATTTCCAATAATTCTCTTGCCTCGGCTGGAATCAGTTTAGCTCTGCTCTTATGAAATTTCCAAACCTCTGAGGTGAGGAGGTTTTCTCAGATCTAGAGCCATTTCCTCAGATCTGGAGGCATTCTCTAATGTCAGATGACATGCCAGTGATGGCTGCAAGAGAACAGATTTGTCACATAGGAAGATTGGGAGCCAGTATAAGGCATCGCATGTACAAAAACACATAAAGAATTGGTTTCGAAGGTCAAGAGAACGACCTTATTTCATTGTACTAAAACCAAGGACACCAACCCTACTAATAGAAAGAGAAATAACGTGACACAAAAGAATATGAAGAATGCAGTAGCCTTGTATCAAATACTGAAATGTATTTTTAGCAAGTAAATCAAAATTCACATGATGGCTCACGAGGCTTTTTTTTTTTTTTGTTTATAAAACAATTTAGCCCTGTAGAATGTAGAAATTTAATGTAGTTTTCATGTAGAATGATAATAAATTATATATATTTTTTCAGTAATAATAATAATAATAATATTTTATTTATTTTTTCATTTAACCCTTTAACTGACACCGTCCCGTCACCGGGACACCTACATCTAATCATGACAAACTATGTACCGTTGGAAAGGTCTAAGACTCCTAAATAGATATTTTACCACTTTTTTGTGTTACAAATTATGTAGAAAAAGTAATAGATTAATTTATGACAAGAGTGCACCTCAAAAAATTTACATCATAAGAGGGGTTCAGACCTTTTTCACAAAAAGACTTTCTTCGTTGGCGTTTTCCCTATCATGCTTTAGAAATTATAATTTAAGAAATTATATATCACTTGAAGACTTAAAATCTCAAAATTCATCCTTTGAAAGCCATTTTAAAATCAGACATTGCATTATCATGGAAATTGTACATGAAAATCATATTACAAAATGTTTTCGTTCATGAATTATACAAATTTAAATTTGGATAGTGCATTTTCACGTCTATGTTCAACATAGGGAGTGACAGTTAAAGGGTTAAATAATTAAAACCAGTTTGAGTTTTTTTTTTTTCTTGTCTATAATAATAATATAGCTTATTATTATATTATTATAGTCTTACAGCCAATACAGCATCAACTTTTGTAAGATCTTGGCCAAATATATTAAACAAAAGGAAAAATTTCAATGCTTTAAAGATATTAAAATATTTTTTCAAGATATTTAAAAATGCTTGCTGCATGGTTAAAAAAAATATATGATACTTATATAAAATTGCATTTTGAGAGGAAAAATATTTCCTGCCATTCATTTTAACTTAAATGTAGGCCTAATGCTTAGCAGTTGGTGACATATCCTCGGAAGGCTGAATTTGTGATTTTAAATGAATTTAAAATATTAAATGGAACGATAAAATTATTTTATTAATGACCATTACAAATAAGTGTTTCTGTTTGGAACTATGTCAATTATATTTTGTTTCTAGTTATGTTCCTATCAAAACTTTGTTCGTTTCCAGTTTTTATTCATTTGATTCAGAGGCCTGGTTAAAACTCTGCAGTGTAATTTTCAAAAATTACCTCTACATGGCTGCCCTAAAATGTACGAAGATAGGAAGAGAAAGCATTCCTGTAATCTGTCAAGTAATTTCTTCATCCACTTGAATGGAAAGAAGCTTTTTTTGTATAAGTGTATGTCCATTTTGTCCCCCACAGTGTGGATTATCATTATTTTCATCTCTCACATCAAAGGTATACTACTAAATTTGTAGAATAATTGCATTAATCTTATGGCAAGGGGCATGAAGCAACCTCATGACCCTCATATTTGTGCTAAAGTATTTTGCCTGCAGCTGATCATGATTTTGATCTTTTATTTAGGTACCTTACTAGCCCAACACAGTATCTCAAGTCTCCCCATGTTCCATTCAATCTCCATTTATTCCAATGTTTACATTAATTTTTTTCTCAAGCCTTTCTTAGAGACCCACCAATCTTTTTCTTAAGCTTTGAAGCAGCTTCAGAAAGATCTTATCTAACATCTTCCCAGTGTAGATTCCTCTAGCCTCCCTCCTGGTCTGAAACAGCAGTTCTTTCTCATGTGTCAGCAGACTGCGATTTGTCTTTTCATGTTTCCTTTCCTGGTTTCCACCTAAAGCTGCTCCATTCACTGGCTATATCTTTCCCGGTCAGGAGGCATTCAAGCTTAAAATGCTTTCTTTTTTAAAATTTAATCAATGGTTATTAGTCACCAACTGTTACTTCCTCTTCTGCCAAATGATTCAAGCAGGGAATAGTTTTCTTAACTCTGGGAAAACAGTAGCATGGCTCATGAAGTTGGAACCCACTAAGAGTAATTGAAACAAACAAGGAAAGGTAAACACAGAAGTAAAAGTGATTAATGATACTGCTGGAGCGGCGCATTCTCCATTTTTCTCACCGGCTCGGGAGACCTTCGCCCCAGGAGAGAGCCATTGCAACGTTAAGGTATGGCTGAATGCTGTTAGAGAGTTTTAGCTCATTGCTCAATTTCATTCACACTGATATCACCTCAACAGAGTGTCCACAGTAGGAGATCTATAGTGGCCATTGTAATGCCATGCGGAGGTCAGAGTATCTCGATGTCTCCTTTTTGGCAATACTGATATCCCAGCCTGGTCTTATTGTTTATACGTAGATATTAGCACATAGCATTTTTATGTTTTAAATTAAAAAATTTATTATAGATGCACTTTTATCATTTTAGTGATAAGTGATTTACATTTGTAGGTCCCTTAACTCTACCCCAAACATAACCATTATATAGAAAATATAACAAATATATAAAACTTAAAGGGATATTTCATCCAAAATTTAAATTGCCCCATGATTTACTCACCCTCAATCCATTGTAGGTTTATATGAACAGGGTTGAGCAAATACTGAGTTGCATTATAAAAATAGCTAAATACCATGGAAAGTAACTATTGTGTTACTTAAATTAAAAAAAATAATAATAATATGTCAAATAACTTGGACTTTAATGTTGCTGTGGGTCCGTGTGAGAGAGACCTTCAGGGGTTACATATCACATTATTGGGGTCGCTTCAACCCACGGACATGAAAAACATCCTGTGGCAACACTGTTAAGCTTCTGGGGTCGAAGACCACACCAGTGCGGTTTGTCTCATTTTTTTTCTTGACCACAAAAAGAATTAAAAATACAAATTTTTAATTGTAAAGATAGAAAATAAGGTATAATTTGTAACTGCAAAGTGTCTGCTTTCATTTGTGTATAGTCATAGTAACAACAAAACGATGTGCTTTTGTAAAATAAAGAAAATAATTCAGAGTGTGCTCTCTGCCGTCTCGGTCTCCATCACCTCTCTTCACAGACATGTAAATAAAACAATCTGAATCTCAGCGAATACTTGCCTCACAGACATGATAAATGTATAGAAAGCTTGAAACGTCTACTGAAGCAAGTCATCTCGAAAACAAATATTTTCTGATAGAGTAATCCCTATGGTTCCAACGCAAGCTCCAGTTTTTCCTGTCTAAACTCATTATCTCTAACGTAATCACTCCAGTGGTGTATTCGGGGACTTCTTTGAGTTGACAGAACTTAACATTTTAAGGCAGCTGAGTAACAAGTTATTTTAAGTTAACTCAATAAATTGTTTTTTTACAGTGTAACAAGTTTTGTTTACAGCAAGGGAAAACCAGTCTTATCTTAGTCACCTCGTCAACTAGATGGCCATTGGCACAAGACCACAGGAACCTGATGAACCCTCTACACAATTAACTGCTTGTTCATCTTGTCAGAGGAGAACTGACCCTCTGACTGCCTGGTTTCTCCCAAGGTTTTTTTTATCCAAATCTGTCACCGTGTTTTGGTTCCTTCGTGTTTGGGGACACTTAATTTCCGGCAATATTGTATACTGTCTGGACTGAACTGAGCTGGAAGATGACATTACTGAACTCGATGAACTGCCTTTAACTGAAAATTGTTTACTGTTTACTTCTGCATTATTGACACACTACCTTCCTATTTGATACTGTAAAGCTGCTTTGACACAATCTGTATTGTAAAATGCACTATATAAATAAAGTTGACTTGACTTAGCTTTTATCAAAATCACTTCTCATCAGTGCATACACTACGCCTACATCCTACATTATGCACTGGAACGCCACTTTCTCCTGAACATGCATACACCAGTTAACAGAAGCTAGAGATTACACTTAATAAAGTTTTAACTATGAAAATATTTCTTAGCTAAACACATCCATTCACTTAGAAGGCCTTTATTAACCCCTCAGAGCTGTGTGGACTTTTTATGATGGATGGATACCCTTTATTTTGCTTCAGAATTTCTATCACAGTTCACTGCCATTATAAAGCTTGGAAGAGCCAGGACATTTTTTAATAAAACTCCAAATGTATTCATCTGAAAGAAGAAAGTCATATACCCCTAGGATGGCTTGGGGGTAATTTTCATTTTTGGGTGAGCTATTCCTTTAATAGACAGAAATGTGCAGGAAAAAATACCACTTTAGTAACAATGTACCATTAAAAAGATATTTTGAGTCGCAAACAAGTGTACAAGTGTAATGCAATGTACAGTAAAATCTGGATTATCAGATGGCTTCTGTTTTGCATAAAAGAAAGAGAAATCTGTATATTGTGGTGAGTTATATGTTACATTAAAGCATATGGAGGACCAAAGTGCTTTTTCGTTTCGCTCTTGGTGTGAATAGACCTTTCACCAGCAGTTTGTTTCATTTTTTCATTGCATACTTGTTGTGAACAAGCCTTAATGCACTTTTGTCAGATGTTTCTGTTCTTAGATGTGTGAGTTTGAAGGTGGAAGAAAACTTTTGTGTGCGTTGTACACTTTTACTGATATGACCTCTGAAGTTGTACCCAGCAAACATTTTTATTGACAAACACTGTATACAGTGTCTATAAAGAGTCTTAGTCCACACTGCAGTGTACTCAGCTAATGCTCTTTGTAGTCTGTGAAAAATATTGTAAGATATTAAAGGCCTGGAGCAATGCTAGTGTTGTGCTCCACTTAGATACTTTATTTAGTAATAGTATATTTTTTGAAAAATGTCTTTAATTTGAGCAAAACTTTATTTGACAGTACCTTGTGCAGGAAATCCATAATGTTTTCTTTCATTTGTGATGAGGATGGGCATCTATTATCTTTAACTGCAAGGTTACCTCTGGCTCTAAAACATATTGAGACATTTTGAATGCAACAGTCAAAGAATAATAAACAAAAGTGTCGGTAAAGGTAACAGTAACTTTTCTTTCTTCTTCAATATTCTTGTAAACAATTTGTACCTATTGTGAAGAATATGAATGTGTGTTCAGTCGATACTACAAAAAAAAAAAAAGTAATATTCCATTCTAGCGCTGTAATAGCTGCCAGATAACACTAATATTATATTTTATCGATTGAGATCACCAGAAGAGGGTACATCTTCCAGAAATTTAATAAGGCAATTTACCTAAGCAATATGGAATCCAGTTTCTGTTTAGATCTTTTCAGAGTCTCAAAGCCTGTGTTTGAGAGAAATGAAGATGTCTTGATTAAAGAGAGCTTTCAGTGTAGTTCTGAGTTACTTTTCTTGCACCAAGGCACATAATACACTTACTGGAAAGGAAGTAATACCTTCATTTTCAGGGTCCCATGCACACGTATTCTTGAGGAAATGATATACGCTTGAGAAAGGTTTGTTCCGGGTCCTGGAGGCTGATGTATCTACCAAGCATATCACCAAGCAACAGATTTAATCTCTGCCAAGAGCTAGCATTTAATTTATGTCTCAGTGAGAATCTCATGAGAACCCAGGCAATGAAAAACCAGGGTGTTTTAAGCATGTTGTATGTCTACAATAATATATTTTTTTTTTTGTTTCACAGACGAAATTCATACAGGTTTTAAATTACTTGTGAGTGAGTAAATGATGATAGAATTGTCAATAGTTGAACTATCTTTTTATACACTGACCTCTGCATATCATGGATGTTTGATTCCACACTCTTTTTAGATGCAGCCTATTTTCTAGAACAAAGCTTGAAACTGAAGTGTTTTAATAAAACAATGAGGACCACAGTTCCAATTCCAGAGGTTTTGAAAAATCCAATATGACTTATTCAAAGCTGATCTTCCTTTAATAGAACAAACTTAACAAAACTTTGAAATAAAACCTTGGAGATTTCTGTTCTTGGCTTAGTGAAAAATCAGACACATGTTTTATCATGCACTTCATTATTACTTGCACAAAGTGAAAGTGCTCCCTTATTGATTTATGCCTAGAATAATTTTCAGAGAATCAGCAATGGTTTTAATTACTCCTTTTGTTCACGTATCTAAATATAAGCTATGATTTATCTAAGTGATGGGTATATACAATATTTTCTCACTCCGAGCTCATCACAAATGAATGCTCAAAACCCCTTGGCGTCACCTTTTAACTCACTGGTTACCCCTTTAGCATCATTTTTCAATATGTAGCGAACCCCATTATGTTTACTGAGAAAACATTGGCGTCAATACACAGAAAGGCCTTGGGAAAGGGACAGTTCACCCAAAAATGAAAATTCTGTCATTAATTACTCAACGTCATGTTATTCCAAACCCGTAAGACCTTTGTTCATCTTTGGAACACAAATTATGATATTTTTGATAGAATCCAAGAGTTTTCTGACCCTGAATAGACAGCAACACAGCTGATATGTTCAAGGCCCAGAAAGGTAGTAAGGGCATCAATAAAATAGTCCATGTGATGTCAGTGGTTCAACCTTAATTTCATGAAGCTATGAGAATACTTTTTGTGTGCAAAGAAAACTAAAATAATGCCTTTATTCAACAGTTGCTTCATAAGATTAAGGCTGAACCACTGGTGTCATATCGACTATTTTAACAATGTCTTTACAACTTATTGAGGCCTTGAATGTCAGAAAGCTCTCGGATTTCATCAAAAATATCTACATTTGTGTTTCAAAGATGAACTAAGGTCTTACAGGTTTGGAACAACATTAGGGTGAGCAAATAATGACAGAATTTTTATTTTTAGGTGAACTATCTCTTTAATATCATTATGACAAGCATTGAGAAATGGTTTTCAGTTTAAACAATGACAGTAACTATTCACATTACATTTCTAAGCACCTAACCCAGAACCCACCATTAAACCTAATCATTTGTCAATATAAAACACAGGATTCAACAGGCATATACACATACAGTCACAATTTATTCAAAATTCAAGGCCAGTTAACTGATTTATGCGAGGAACAGACCCAAAAGCAATCACAATCTCCATCCACCACAATGCTCATTTCACAGTCACATTCAAAATGTACCTTTAGTGCTTAAAATTTACAGATGATGCCAAGGACCAGGCATCTATATGTGACGAGTTGGGAGCGAGACGTGTTGGTATATCAATACTGAAGGAAAATCTATGCATGCTATGTTATTTGCAATTAATCTTGATGCCTTTGGCTCTGATTGCGTATTAAACAACTTTGTGTTTCCAGCAGCCAAAGGAACGTGGTAAGAATGTGATAGGCAAGTCTTTTGTATGCATGCTCTTTACATGACCGACCTTCTGGCTGACCTGCAAACAGCTTCGCTGTGTCTGTTGTAATGCTGAAGGTTATGACTTGTGGGACCCGGTCGCTGATCGGTGCCAACAGGCAATATCAACTCAGGGGATCTGTTGTAAGAGAGATGCCCATATGCTGAGCCATATGGGAACTGGAAGAGAGCTCTGTAATTCAGAGTAAACACGTCTGGGCTCTCCCCTATGAAAATGACGTCTATTTTTAAACCATGTGACAAACTGATTCTAATTCTGACTGCCAGAAACAAAACAGAGGTTTGTTATTAGCCAATAAACTAAAGAGTTTAAGCTCGGTTTTGTTGGATGCGAGCATCTGGGGAACATGAGGTATTATTCATGAAGGTCATAATGGGGTTTTTGTGAACATATGTCATCATGCTAGTTCCGATGTGCTTTAGTTTTCAGCTATATGCAAAGGGAGGCTCTAGTGGATTCTCATGTGAACATCCATTAAGCTGCCACTCAGCATAGAGCTTCAGGAACGTATGCTCTCTCTACCCAAAGGATCCTTCTGGGAAGAGCAAACATTTGTGACACTTTGAAAAGCCAGCAAACCCTTCCTTTAGGATTGCATGACAGCTTTGCTCAGAGGCGCCAGTTTGGATATAACATGTGTGAGGGAGATAAGTAGCCCACAGAGCTTGAATATATGAAAGACATTCTCTAACATATCACTACTTACCAGATTACTTTTTAAAAATAGTTTTCAAAATACCCCACGGTGCCTTGAAATGCTTCCAAGGTTTTTTGGCAAAAGATTTGCCACCCACATTAGGTTTCAAAGCACTCTTAGTCTCTGTAAACTGTGAATTCCAATTTTGACCAGGCTTGATCATTACTAGCCTAAACAGTTACGCTCTTTCTCTCTTTGATTAGAACCATACAGTCATCACAGACACAGCCGCACTACTCATTTGGATTCTGTGGAATCAGGATTTGGAGCCCTCTAGGTTGGACATCTGTGAGTCTTCCCGGTGACCATCTGGAGAAGATGGAAGTCCTGAAAACTCCCACTGCACACAATTGAGTGCATAGTCAAGCATGGTTTTGTATTTCCTGATAATCTAACACCATGGCTTTTCATAAAATGTTGTAGCAAACTAGTGGTTACTATTCGTATCTCATTCATATGTTTTCATATAATCTGCTTGCACCCCACTGATGGCTATGTTCATGGGTGGACCTAAAAATCATACATTTTCATATAATTCACATCATAAGAATTTCCATGACATCAGGTTGGATAATCAACTTAAAGAGAAGCTTATTTTTCAGGCTAGACCAGTGAATACGTATGTTTCATAATGTCTGCATTACATGCAGAAAATAAATAATGTGAATATGTGCATTTTAATGAGTTTTTTTTTTCAGAATTAATGAACTGTAATATGATTTTGATGTGCATTTTTCATGGTAATGCAATGTCTGATTTTAAATTGGTTCTCAAAGATTTTAAGTTTTTTACTCATAATAATTTCTTATTAAAGCACGATAGGGAAAAAAGCAACAAAGAAAATCTTTTTGTTTAGGTCAGAACTCCTGTTATGAAGTAGATACTTGAGGGGCACTCTTGACATAAATTAATCTTGAAAAAAAGGTAAAATATCTATTTGGCAGTCTTAGACCTTTCCAACAATATATGAATATATAGTTTGTCATGATTAATTAGGATTTATTTGTAAAATGGTGAAGAAAACTTAGACCATTAGCATTTCGTTTAAAAATGGCCAAAGATTTGAAATATTTTTCCTATTTAAAACTTGACTCTTCTGTAGTTACATCGTGTACTAAGACCAACAGAAAATGAAAAGTTGTAATTTTCTAGGCTAATATGGATAGGAACTATATTCTCATTCTGGCGTAATAATCAAGGAACTTTGCTGCCACACCATGGGTTCAGCAGGCGCAGTGATATTATGCAGCATCTGAAAATAGTCCCCAGCTATAGGTAACTTCCAATGTGACCAACACTAAGCCACTAAGGTAATAGCAAAATAGCTGGTGACTATATTCAGGCGCTGCGTAATATCATTGCGCCTGCTGCACCCTGGTATGGCAGCAAAGTTCCTTGACTATTACGCCAAAATGAGAGTATAGTTCCTATCCATATCAGCCTAGAAAATCACAACTTTTCATTTTCTGTCAGTCTTAGTGCACAATGTAACTACAGAAGAGTAAATAGGAAAAATACTGAAAATCTTTGGTCATTTTTATACGAAATCCTAATGGTCTAATCAGATTCAATGATTTATGCTAAGCTATGCTAAAAGTGCTAACGGCAGACCCAGAGATCAGCTGAATGGATTCAAAAATGGTAGATCTCATCTGTTTAACTCTAGGAGAGATGGAAAATTAGCCTATTTAAAAAAAAAAAAAAAAATAGTGGATTGTTCCTTTAAGGACACATTTTTACTTTCAGCAACAAGACAAAGTCATCATAGGGCCATTTCTAATATGCAGTACATTTTCATATATACTCATCATATGTACGTTAATATTATATATTGGATAAAATATTTAAGAATTTTGTAGATGATGTTACTTCATTTTATTATAATATCGCAAGTATCGCAAACTGATGTTGCCATTTTTTGTCTTGTTTAGATAAAAATAAAGAAATAAGTAAGATATCATCTTATAATTGACACATTGTAGCTTTTTTCGAACTTGTTATCTCTGTAAATAACCAATTTAAGTCATTAATAGAGTTTAATTGTCTAAGCTTGACCGGAACATCATTCTGAAGGTCCTCTATACCCTTTATAGAAAAACTTCCTTCAAGCACAACACATGCATATTCATTTTTTAAATTAGAGAGTTCAAAAGGTACTGCATAACAGGAATAACCCTGTTCATGCATGATTTATTAGCCCGTGATTCTTCAAACGTATCTTGAAATGCTTCATAAAAAAAAACGTGGAGTATAATGGCAATATTTCATTCACAATTACATTCACAGGGACTGAGCTCATTACTGTTAATCATTTTCTGGTAAGGGGGCTGTCAGTGAAACTCTGGAATAATGAAAGTCAGAATATTAAGTCACTCAATGCCCCATGTGAGGGTCAACAACCACTAGACGTCCACACTGTAGCATCATCATGCTGTACGGTCACATTTCTACATATACCAATTACCTGAATTTTCAGTTTCAAAATGAATTCCCAGTGGTGGAATAAATTATTATGGTCAAAGCCCTGAGAAGACTAAGAATGAACTCCTTGCTATGGTTAAACAAGGATGAAAGGTAGATAGATTATCTATGTAATTTCACTTGGGTGAAAACCATTAGCACAGGCTCTCGGTGGAGTGAAAGGAAGGCATTCAGGCTCGCCAGTAGGATACTTTCTTCCACATATCAAATCGATTGCTTCTGGCATCAGCAACATTCTAGTAAATGTTCTTTAGAAAAAACTCACATGATTGTCGGATTAAGTGGATTTCACTTCACAAAACATCCCAAAATGTACGAGAGGCAACTTTTCAAATACTTCACAATCTTACAATTTTTGAAAAGAGTGTGGCTTTGCTGACCTAAATGGATAAAAGATAAATATATATATATTAGCCTATTATAATTTTAATAGCCAGGCTGCCAACCATGTTAGCTTGTCCTGGATTTACCTTTCATTTAAAGGGACCATTTACAGTTGAGGTCAAAAGTTTACATACACCTTGCAGAATCTGCAAAATGTTAATTGTTTTACCAAAATAAGAGTGATTATACAAAATACAGGTTATTTTTTCATTTAGTACTGACCTGAATATGATATTTCACATAAAAGATGTTTACATATAGTCCACAAGAGAAAATAATAATTTAATTTATAAAATAGACCCTGTTCAAAAGTTTACATACTTGTGATTCTTAATACAGTGTTGTTACCTGAATGATCCACAGCAGTTTTTTTTTTTTTTTGTTACATTTGTTTCATTTGTTCATGAGTCCTTTGTTTGTCCTGAACAGTTAAACTGCCCACGGCTCTTCAGAAAAATCCTTCAGCTCCCACAGATTCTTTGGTTTTTCAACATTTTTGTGTATTTGAACTGATTTTGTGATCCATCTTTTCACACTGAGGAACACTGAGGGACTCATATGCAACTATTACAGAAGGGTGAAAACTTTTGAATTTGAAGATACTAAAAAAATATGATATTTATCAAAATAAGACAATTCATTCTGTTCAAAATTTTACACCCCGGCTCCTACTGCATTGTTTTCCTTCTGACGCATCAGTGAGCATTTGAACCTTTTGTAATAGTTGCATATGAGTCACTCAGTTATCCTCAGTGTTTTCACAGCTGGATCTCAAAATCGTTCAGTCATTGTTGGAAAGGGATATAAACTTTTGACCTCAACTGCAAATGTTTCTTTTATTCTTTGCATCAAAAATGTTTTTGTTTTAATGACCATTTCCACAACAGTTAACAACAGTCACATCCCTTTCCATGTAAGTTAAAAATATTAAATATTATAGCTGGGTCCCCACACCATTAAAGGCAATTGCCATCTGACATCAGATAGGTACAAATGTTCAGAATAAGCCATTTTTAGCCATCTTAGTTTCAGTAAATGGTCTTTTATGACTAGGAAAGTGCTTTATTCTAAAATATTATATTAAAATATGATTCAACATGATATGATCCCAAATTCACAAACTGATTCACTGTGGTTTTTATATAAGAACTGTACCACTGTTATCACTAACACCAGCGGTTGCTATCTAAGATGTTGTGAATGTGGTGAGGTCAGAAAACAGGCATGCTGTTTTTCTAAAGTGATCCTATCAGGCTTATTATTATGTTCTCGTAATTGTGCAGTTATGCTGATAATTCGAATTAAAAGATAAACTTGCGTTTGCTTTTGCAGTAATGATACAGTTAGCACATTTTGTTCATTTTCCTTTTATGTGTTCAGTGTATTATATGTTCTGTGGCCTTGTCTTATGCTCACCCTAACACGTATTTTTATTTATATATTTATTTATTGGCTGTTAAATGCTCAAGATTATGTGTACTAACAGGTTCATCAACTTCCTGTCTGTGGATAATGAAGTCCCTATGTTAATGCATGGCTAATTTAGTGTGAATTGGTGGAACAGAAGGCAATGCTGCTTGCTTCTGTTTGTCTTCAGTGTTGAATTATGACATTTCATATAGACACTGACACTGATGAACTTCTGACATAGGTTGTGTTTCAGTTCTTCTAATTATAATGTCCAATCAACAACATGTGTGAGTGATGGCAGGGTGGGAGTACCGAGATAAACGAGGGCTTGACTGCATAAATCACATGTGTTCACATTTATTCAAAGTCATACAACATAACATACAACATCTGGAGAAGGAGTGAGTTTTTGCCTGCACTAGACACATAGCATCACTCTTTCATTTGCTTATAATCTCCCATTCTTTCCATCACCCTTACATTCCAGTTCTACATTAAGTATCTCTCTTCCTTTTTTGTCTTCTGTTGCAGGTCATTCTCAGGAAATTTAGAATGGTTACTTCTATTGGTTACTGCTAAAAAAAACTCTATCTATCTATCTATCTATCTATCTATGATAACTCTCAAATATATTACGATCCCTGATATAAATGTCTATGAGTCATCTATCTTTGATATCTATCTATCTATCTATCTAGTTTTCCTGACATTTTCCTAGTCGCATCTCACAGCAAAAGCCATGGTCCGCAAAGAGCTTCCAAAGCATCAGAGGGATCTCACTGTTAAAAGGTATCAGTCAGGAGAAGAGTACAAATAATGGAGAAAATATGGTGCACTAATGACATTAGGCTGCCAAGAGGCCTACAGCAACATTAAAGGACCTGCAGGAATTTCTGGCAAGTACTGTTTGTGTGGTACATGTGACGACAATCTATCTATCTATCTATCTATCTATCTATCTATCTATCTATCCCGGACAAGCCCCCAAATATGTTACGATCCCTGATATAAATGTCTAGGAGTCATCTATCTATCTATCTATCTATCTATCTATCTATCTATCTATCTATCTATCTATCGGACGAGCCCCCAATTATGTTACGATCCCTGATATAAATGTCTAGGAGTCATCTATCTATCAATCTATCTATCTATCTATCTATCTATCTATCTATCTATCTATCTATCGGACGAGCCCCCAATTATGTTATAATCCCTTATATAAATGTCTAGGAGTCAGGAGGGACGCATAACATAATAGATGGACAACAGCTGGAGTTTTTCAAATAAATTATTTATTTTAACACAAATTACTCACAAACTTTTATCTTATGTGTTAACAGGCTTGCCAAATGCCAATTATAATTTACTGTTACTAATTACTGGTATGTTACTTTTCCTAGTAAACCTTAGCTTTCTAGTAAGAAAACTGTAAAATATTTTGTTTAAATCAAAATTTTGTTATGCTAAGAAGACAATAAATATAATTTAAAAATATTTAGTTATTCATTTTTATGTACAGTATGAACATGTTTCCTAATGTGTAAACTATACCTTACACTTGTGATTAGCTTAGCTTTCTTGAGAATATTTTTATGTATTTAAATGACAAGAAAGGTTGTATTAAAAATAGTAATGGTCAACATTTTTCTTATTCATTCATCCATTCATCCTATCCCAGCTTAATATGCACAGACGATTTCTTATGATTTTATTCTTTGATTTTGCATAATTTTGGAAAGGAAGGAACTACCTGCTTTTAATTTAGACAATGGCAGATGGGGACAGAAAAAGGTTGTAGAAGTTTTTGGAAAACAGGTCATTTTTCTAACCTTGTTTGTTTCCCTTAGTGGTGCATAAATTACACACTGCAGCTTCCGTCCCTGACACAACTAACCTATTCAGGTAGCGCACACATTTGTAGAAAGCTCAAGCTGATGCGGAGTGAAGAGGTCATGGTTTAAGTGCAAAACCTTTTAAGTGTTAGATTGCAATCTTCATTAATCCCTGAGTGCTGGAGAGTCTACTAAGAGTCCGCGGCTTTTCCTTGAGGAAAGATTGGGCCAGTGCGTATCTGGCCTTTTCGGTTAATGAGGGCCTCTCTCTATTTCTCTCTCTTTCTTTAGCTTTAGGAGGCATCTTTCATGTGGAACAAGATGGAGTGAATTTTACTTGGCTTTTCATTGTGTTCTGTTTCAGACATCCTCTAGGCTCTTTGGCTTGTTTGCATCCTGCTCTCTTCTCTCATCAGCCTGCAGCTAAAGCACATAGCTGCTGGTGCCAATTGATTTTCTATGTCGTTTGTATTGAGAGTCTTCTACATAATTTATTTTGTAGCGTTGTGATATGTCATCGCAGTGGATAAAATGTGTTTGAGTCTGCACTTCTTTCCACCGCATGTCCTAGGAAATGAATTCCTCTGATTGTTTGCAGTGTTTCGTACTTTATTTTGAAGATGAATGTGTTTAAGACTATTTATTTTGCCGGATCTGATCAGGGATCGTGTGTGCGTGTGCCTACAAATGTGTGTTTACTTTTTAATTGCCTTTTTTCCAGCCAGCCTCCATCTTGTCTCGCTGGTGCCATTAGAGAATCATTCTGCAGTTAAACATCCTCAGAGACCCGATTCTCATCTTCCACCTATCCAGTTTTTAGCCTCCAAATCTAGCCTCTATAAGCCCCTGCAATCATCACCCCCTGCCGTATAATACCCTTTCGTTCACACCTCCCATGTGTCAGTGAGTTTGTGGTCTATCCATAATCTCTTGCATTATGTCTCGTATCAAGCATGGAAAAGATTATGAGTAAAATTCATGTAGCATGGCGTGCTACATCTGTTTCAGAATTGTTCTATCCATATCTTCACATTCATTAAAACATGCATGCATTTTAGTTGCTTTCGCTATTTTAGAGCTGCATTTGTGTTCCTTTTCTTGGTTCCTTAATTCTTAGTTCCATGTTTTATATTGTACTAAAAGAAGGTGTCTGTGGTTGGCCAAACTGAACCAGGGTTTCCAGGGCAAGAATCTTGACAATTTTCATATTCAGTAGTACATTAACTGTGTATCCATCCTGTTGTTTACAGTGGATATAAAAAGTCTACACACCCCTGTTAAAATGCCAGGTTTATGTGATTAAAAAAAAATAGACCATGATAAATAATTTCTGAAAATGTTCCACCTTTTATGTGACATATAACCTATACAATTGAAAAACAATCTGAAATCTTCATTCAGTGGGAAATAAAAATAAAAAGCTAAAATAATGTGGTTGCATTAGTGTGCACACCCTTTTACAACTGGGGATGTGGCTGTGTCCAGAATTAACTAATCACATTCAAACTCATGTTAAATAGGATTCCGTACCCCTGCCATCATTTAAAGTGCCTCTGATTAACCCCAAAAAAGTTCAGCTGTTCTAGTAGGCTTTTCCTGACATTTTCCTAGTTGCATCTTACAGCAAAAGCCATGGTCCGCAAAGAGCTCCAAAAGCATCAGAGGGATCTCATTGTTAAAAGGTATCAGTCAGGAGAAGAGTACAAACAATGGAGAAAATATGGTGCACTGGTGACATTACCAAGAACAGGACGTCCCTCTAAAATTGACGAAAAGACAAGGAGAAAACTGGTCAGAGAGGCTGCCAAGAGGCCTACAGCAACATTAAAGGATCTGCAGGAATTTCTGGCAAGTACTGGTTGTGTGGTACATGTGACGACAATCACCTGTATTCTTCATATGTCTGGGCTTGTGGGGTAGGGTGGCAAGACGGAAGCCTTTTCTTATGAAGAAAAACATTCAAGCCCAGCTCAATTTTGCAAAAACACATTTGAAGTCTTCCAAAAGCATGTGGAAAAATATGTTATGGTCTGAAGAAAACAAGGTTGAGCTCTGTGGCCACAATTCCAAAAGGTATGTTTGGCGCAAAAACAACACTGCACATCACCAAAAGAACACCATACCCACAGTGAAGCATGGTGGTGGCAGCATCATGCTTTGGGGCTGTTTTTCTTCAGCTGGAACTGGGGCCTTAGTCAAGGTGGAGGGACTTTTGAACAGTGCCAAATGCCAGTCAATATTGGAACAAAGTACTGCAAGAAAGCTGAAGATGTAGAGGAACTTTATCTTTCAGCACGACAATGACCCTAAGCATACATCCAAATCAACTAAAGAATGGCTTCACAAGAAAAAGATTAAAGTTTTAGAATGGCCCAGCCAGAGCCCAGACCTGAATCCAGTTGAAAATCTGTGATCTGCAGAGGGCTGTGCAGAAGAGATGCAATCTGGCAGATTTGAAGTGTTTTTGCAAAGAAGAGTGGGCAAATATTGCCAAGTCAAGATGTGCCATGCTGATAAACTCGTACGCAAAAAGAGTGAGTGCTGTAATAAAATCAAAAGGTGCTTTGGCAAAGTATTAGTTTAAGGGTGTGTACACTAATGCAACCACGTTATTTTAGTTTTTTATTTTTACTTTCCACAAAAAAAAAAAAAAGAAAGATTTCAGTTTGTTTTTCAATTGAGTTGTACAAGTTATAGGTCACAATAAAGGTGGAAAAAATTCTGAAATTATTTGTGGTATTTAAAAATTTTTTAAATCACATAAACCTGGCATTTTAACAGGGGTGTGTAGATTTTTATATCCACTGTACATCTGAGTATCTCCAATATGGCTGTGTGTCTAGGTAACTGACCGAATGGTGACTTTAGTGCAAACCCTTAAGAAAGAACTTTTGTGTATTACTGAACAGAAAGATGCAATGAGTATCTACATTTAGAAGTTGTTCTGCATTAATGAACACATGCTCAAAGTTGCCACAGCATCCTTCTAAACCAGCTAAACCTTGACCCCCTGCCATAAAGGGAGTTTGTTATCAGTTTCCACACGTCGTCTGAGTCTCTCTGTGCTAATGAGTTAGCAGGCGATGATGTTTACTCTCATTAAGTTAGTGAGTGTGTGTATGAATCTCTGCAGGAGACAGGTGAAGCAGATGGCAGTGGCTGTTGGTGATGGTGATTGGTGGATGAGGGAATCAGAACCCTCCTCCGTAAGCCTGAGTCTGAAACCAGCTGGAGCACCAAATAACAGGAGACGACCAGGGAGAGGACAACTGTATACCATCTCAATTATAGTACAGGTCATAAAACTTCAGACTGCACTTATTTATTCTCAGCTCAGACGTACATTATCATCCAGTAACTATGTGACTGTTTAAAACCGTATCTGTTGGCAGTTCTTTATTTGACTAGATTTTTCTTCATCTGTGACAAGGAAAGGTGGAATTGTTTGCACAAATTCCATGTGGCGCCTCCATGCTAAGTTACAGAATGTTCCTTCTGCTACCTGAGGTTAAGTGTCTTTCTCAAGGGCACAGTGGTAATAGTTCAGGAATCACCACTTGCGGTGTTTACATTTATAATCCTGAACTTTATAAAACATACTCCAATAATCTCTGATAATCATTGTAGGAGCCATTATTAATGTTGTTACTCAGTAGCTATGTTTCCATCCAAAATTGTGAATTTTACTTTGAAATATTGCATAAAACATTTGCAAATAAAGCACCATCAGAAGAGTCAAAGAGAACTAAATCATTACTTCCTGATAAACTGGCACTAACTATCACTAAGGAAAGTAGGGGATGCCACTGAATAAAATCCTTTTCATATGTAAAAAAATTATTTACGCTTCAGAGCAAGCAGACGAAACACAATAAATGCGGTCATTGCTTTCGAAGGTGGATGCCTGCTGTTTGGCAATGCAGTCGTGTAAGACAGCTGGCAGGCAATTATGCAGAAATACTTTGATGACAGACTTTGCTCGGGAATAACCATAAAAACATTTCAGATGCTGTGCAAACGGTCCACTGGTTAGTTGGGCTGTCCTCGTCTAAAGATTTTCCTGGTCGACAAGTAGTCGTTCATTTTAAGCGATTAGTCGACTAATCACATGTCTATTAATAAACCATTTAATCATACTAATGAGCCTTTTATTGCCTACATAACCATAGAGGTAATGATTATGAATGTGTCAGGGAAAAACAGCAAGGAGGCTGAATAAACATTTTAATAATTTTTGATTCAGCGACACTGACTCATCACTTCTGCAGTAGTGGATCCTTCTGTGTTTCATATGGATTGCATAATCTGAGAATGTTTTGTTTTCCATTTGAATTGGTTCACTTGAAAGTAGACATTTCGCTCTCTATAGATAATTTTTTTCATGTCTGTATGGCAAGTATACATGGAGTTTTGGTTCAATTTTATTTTATTTATATATTTTTTTTGACGCTCTCAAGTTCACAGAGACCGAGAAGGCAGAAAGCACAACCTGTTTGCTTTCATTATTTTACAAATGCGCAGTGTTTTGTTTTTATTGTGAGTGCACACAAATAAATGCACAGTCTTTACATATTCAAAAGATGTATTACTCAGTGTTGGGGTAATGCATTACAAGTAACGCAAGTTGTGTAATCAGATTACTTTTTAACTTTTTTTCATTTACAAAAAATATATATCAACTTTTTTTAAAAAAAAGTAACACCAGTTACTTTTTGTTTCCTTTATGTATTTAATCCCATTTTATTAAGCAACGTTTTTGCTGCTGACCTTTGTTGATCCAATTCAACCATACTATAAGCAAAACTAAAACTGACATTTGTGCTTCATTCTTCTCATTGCTGAAGAGTGTTGAACTTCCTTTTCTTACAGTTCTTCTGTACAGATGTGAATTTACTTTTCCGTCAGTGATAGGCTTATTAATTTCACTTTTTGGTGTGAAAGAGCTTTTACACTTGCTAAAAATCTAACTTTTTATATTAAAAACAAACAAGCAAGCCCTGCCCAGGGCTCCCTACTTTTTTATGGAGTACGCAATATTGTAATGCATTGCTTTAAAAAGTATCTTTCCCCAGCACTGGTATTACTTTTATCTCTATGACCAAAAATGACAGAGTATTTTAAGAGCAAGTGAACGCACCAGCTCCTGTCATGCAGTAAGCACAATACTATTCAGCTTCCACATTCAGCACAGACACTTGAATAGTGCACATTTTTCTAGGTTAACATTAGATTGATCAGCCATGTAAAGTTTCAAGGTGCTTCAAAATGCCATAGAAGAACCTTTTTTGTCTTTACCATCTGAAGAACCTTTCTGTTTTACAAAAGGTTCTTTGTTTGTGAAAAAAAGTTCTTCAGATTATAAAAAGTTAAGAAAAAGATGGTTCTTTAATGAACCTTTGGCTGAATGGTTCGTTGTGGAACCAAAAATGGTTCTTCTATGGCCTCACTGTGAAGAACCTTTTAAAGCACCTTTATTTTTAAGAGTGTACTTGCATATTTCAGATGCTAACCCATATTTGAGGTCGATGAATGATGATGAAGTCGATGAAAGTGTGTGAATGTCCTGCCCAATGTACCACATAGACCAGCCATTAACGATTTGTCCGTAATGGACTGTGTGACTTTTCCACTTTCTGTTGATTTTTACAGAAGTGTAAAATAAAATTTTGTGACTAATAAAGTGACTAATAAAATTTTGGTCGACCTAGGGTCTTCTAGAGGGAAGCCCTACTGGTTAGTGAAGTTATGGTTTCCTGTAGCATAAAGTGACATGACTTTTTTGATGCATATGGAGGAATTAATTCAGTAAATGTGTTTTCATCTCCCTATTTATTTTATTTTATTTTTTTATTATTTTTATTTATTTATTTATTTATTTTATTTTCTATTTCCATCACTGAATGCATTTCCATTACACTTCAAATTTTTTAAACTAAATGAAAAATAATAGCTAGTGTGGAGGCTGCGATATATGTAAACCTGCATTTGTCGCCATAACTTATCGCAAGAGGAAAAAAATAAGTTAATAATAAATAAAAATAAGTCGCATGGTTAAGGAAAATGCCGCCATTTCACAATAGCTTTTTTTTTTTTTTACCTAAACTACTCACTTTGAATCACAGCTTGTCCCATACATTTCTACTTTATCTTTTGTTACAATAAATACAAGTTTGATCAAAATATATTTTCCCACACAAAGTGGCTACAGAGTAATGGAAGTACATTTTAAGATGCCCTCTTTTTGACCTTTGCAACCACGTTTAATAAACCTTGTAAAGTTAAAAAAAAAAACAATACAAGAAAACATCCTATGAGCAGCCCTTTAAAAAAGGCTCCTCAAGACATTTTCATTCAGTTCCAACTGTTGGTGAACACAAGAACTTATCCTGTGTTAATGGCTCCTTTATAAGGTTCCAGTTCAAGTACAGTACTGTTGTACAGTGTTTAGCCCATAATAAATCTTCCCTGTGAGACTGCACTCCATTAGATCCAGATCGGTCTCTTACGAAAGAGCTTGCCACTCTCTTGAGAAAACTAATCTAATTTTCGGATCAAAATATATTTAATCTATGAGTGAGTCTGGTATGAAGGAAGTCATTAGTCTTCTGTTCCCCATTATTCAAACGCATATCCGATGTACAAAATCTAATGCATTTCAAATAGATATTCCTAATTGATGCTGGAAGCTTTATACATAATCAGGATCAGTTTTCTACAGTAATTTACTGTCACTCAAGCCTTTTATCATTTGGATGTGTCTTCATCGCATATGAATGTCATCCTCACAGACAATCCTGGCAATTGACAGCACCTGAAACCTCCCTTTCATAGCTCTTTTTAGTTTGAGATTTATTTGAGCAAATTAAGGCAATCACCATTTGATCCCCACTTCGCATGCCATATTTTCCCCAATGTCCTCAAACGTCACTCCTCCCACTTTTAAACCTCCGAAACACTGTAAAGTTAATTCAATTTGTATAATCAGGGTGATAAAAATGTATAAGGAATAGACTGAACTCTTGAACCCGTTCTCTTTGCGGTGGACAGAGGTACAATAAATTCCACAGAAACTTTGCCACCTCAGCAAAACACTCCACAGTAATTCATACAGTGTCTGTCTGCTCATCATGTTTGGGGAAAAAGGCAGGAGAGAAGGGTAAAAACTGAATGCTGAATGTTCACAATAAAAGCTAAAAGTAGGCCTATTGAAGCTACTAACTTCTACTTTTTGCTTTCTACTTTTTATAATGTTGTTTGCAAGCTTTACAGCTGAAAAGGGCACAAAGCACTCTTCTAATAAAAGTCTGATTTATTTTAATAGACCTTAATCAGGTTAGATGCAATATTGAATTTAAACAGGAGAAAATGAGGCTGTGAGGGACAGGCACTTTACAATGGCCCACACTGCGTAAAGGTACTAGATCCTGTAATTTTTTTTACAAATCACAACTTTTAGAACTTTGAAATAATTTCAATTAACAATCAATCCTCCAAAAGAGGTCAAAACAAAAAAAACAAAAAAAAAAAACAAAGACATATACATATACATTTTGAGGAAAAATATTTTGTCAGCTGAACAAGGCTATGTTGTTGAACAACAGTAGTCTTAAAAGCCACTGAACACACTGATTCTATTCCTCACATCCTTATTTTCATTCCTGTCAAAAATTAAATATGGCACTACCCTGACAATAAATCGGCTCTTTAAGATGATTCAGTTATTTATTTTATTGGGGTTTTCCAATGCCAGTAGGAGGCGACAATCTACTCTGTGGGTCAATAAATTGATTGGTTGTTTTCATAAACGATTCAACAAGGAGCTATAATGCTGCCTTCACTTGCAATCAGATTTATCATAAATTTGAGTTTTCTAATCGGAAAATGGGCTTTAACAGACTCTTAGGCCCTCTCAGGAAACTCAGAAGTATAATTGAAGTTTCTAAGTTAGGCGGCCCATACTTTTTTTTCCAACGACATCCTTGTCTTGTCCTTAAAGCAGTGACTGTTTATAAATATGAAAATCTTTCGAAGCATATTGTATGTTTTACAAACAGTTAAATAAGCATTATAAACCATGAAACATATATAGATTTTTCTTCTTCTTCTTTACAGCATTGTACCTTTTTTGGTCATTTTATTTCCACAGCATTATAAGTGATAAATATTCTTGCCCATAAACACATTTGTGGTGCACATTGGTACTGACTGCCCTGCTGGAAAAACAAAAAACAAAAAAAAAACAAAAAAAAAAAAAAACAATAGAAACATCACAGAAATTCTAATGGTTTCCACTACAAATATGCAAACTATTAACCACTAAAACCATTAAAAATTGTTTCCTGGTGTGTTTTGGGACATATTCCATTAGGATTTAGTTGTTTTAACAAGTCACCAATAGAAGGTGACAAAGTACCAGTAGAGACGCACAGGGACCATTACAGTTTCCATTAAAACCAGTAGAGCCTACAATTCTCATTATAACCAGTAAAGCCATTACAAATTCTGTACTAATTCTTTTTCAGGAGGGTGACATTGTACACTGAAAAAAAAAAATTCATTCAGTAATTGGTAGCATGTTTCAAAAATAAAACAGACTGCAAGGAACACATTGAATTACACTAGAAATGTTGAGGTAGCAAGACTGAATTTTTTTTTAATTGTAAATACTTCAATAGTCTCTGATAATAATTTTATTTACAGTCTACATTTCAAAGATAAATTCTTTTTGACCATTGCAACACACATTTAAGATGTGAGGGATATCTTTACGCCAGTAGGTGGTGACAATAGACTTTTTGTCAAATTGTTCGGTTCTTTTCAGAAGCGATTTATTTAGGATTTGCTTACGTTTGGAACTGGAAATATTGCGTCTAAGGTGTAAGTTACTCAAATCTCGTTTATTGAACTGCTCCATGCTCAAAGTCATGCTGTTGTTGTGAATGCCTAGGCTGTGTTTATTTTAATGTTTGTGACATTTGGTGGTGATCAGATTTGGAACAGCAGCTTTAGTAGTGTGATGGTTTAATATTTTCAAAGCTATCCACCTTATTCTTCAAGACGAAAGTAACACTAAGGGCAAGTTCATTAGCCGCTATTGGGAAATAAGGAGAAGAATAACAGCGTGCAGTAAACGGTACAACTGTTTGCACTACAGTGTGTTCATAATTAAGATAATAAAATATAACTGGACGTGGATGAGACCAGAAGTCAAACTCATAAAATGTACAAATATTAAGGTAAATAAGGTGGATATAGTTTAAAAGACATTGTACACTTTTAAAGTAAAAATGCTTGCTTTATTTTAAAATTAGGCTATAACTTGTTTCTAGGCACAAACACAAAATGTTAATTCATCAGGAACCCTAGTATAAACAAGAATATAATCTAAATTACATTTGTGTGTATACACACTGTCCGTAGACTGGACAAGGCTCCGGAATAAACACACATCTGTTTGTGTTGAGGGTAACAGGCAGTTTGACTGAGTGTATTCTAGTGGTTTATTGAGCCAAACCTCCCACCCAGCTTGAGAGCGATGGAAAGCAATTTCACCTCTCTCTCATTCTCATTCTCAGGTGATGCATTTGTTGTGGAGTGATTATGTTCACTCTGAGGTGGCGTCCATTTTCCCAGCAAACTGTAATCAATAGAGATGACTGGTTTCTTGCAGTCAGGGATGCTTTGGTCTTCTGGCTCTCATTTGGCTTTTACTGGAGCCTTGTGATCTTAATGATATATGGGAAGAGAGGTGTCGCCCATACTTGTTATGAGTGAGGAGTAAAGCCCAGTTGAATTATGCAGACTTAGATAGCATTTTCTGTGCAGTTATTGAGGGACAATTTGTATAATTCAATAATAATATGTGTTAAATGAAGCTGAAAAGGTAGCTGAAAGAATAATCAGATTAGCCAAAAATATTTATAAAGTGAGTGCACAGGCATCTTATGAATGATTGGCATTGCGGAAATCTGTGGAGCTTTCTCTGGAATTCTCCGGATGCAAATTCCATGTGGGCCTAGTGATGAGCAGAGGAAATTAGAATGCATGTGAAATAAAATTAGGGATGTGTATGCGTTTGTGTGTCTGTGTGTTTGATAAATTCAAAACATTGCAACATAATATAATCATGTTAGCAAAATTTTTAATAAACAGAATAGATTAAAGGGAGGAAAAGCAGAGCTGTTGTGTTGTGGAAATAAGGTGCTTCAGAATGTTAATTTTGCCACAATTTAGAGAGCAGCAAATTTCCTCCAGCTTTTGATTAGATAAAATAAAAAATGAGTTTTAAGTCAGCATGAAGTAGAAATTGTAATCATCTTTTCTTCTCTATTGTGATGCATAATAGTAAATGAGAAGAAATGTAGGACAGGAATTGATTTTATTCATCAGGAATTGATTGAATCGGCATGTGCTAATTGCTGCGATCTCATTTAAGTGACAGGTGTTTGCAAAAATACAGAATGCAGAGCTGCTTTCTGAAGCATTAATTGTGGATTTTTGTGGTGTTTTATCAGCTGTTTGGACTCTTGATGGCACCCAGTCACCGCAGTAGGATGCATTGGTGAGCAAGGGATGTAGCCTAACACTACATTTCTTTACATCTGTTCCAGTGAGGAAACAAGCTCATTTATATCTTGGATGGTCTGAGGGTGAGTACTTTTTTGGTTAAACTATTCCTTTAATAGCCATAAACGGACATTACTGGATTTACCAGCATGAACTAACTTTAAACAAATCTTGACCCCTTGAACAAAAAATCAAATATGTTATAGATCACTCTCACATAATTCCAGTGTATATATTTTGGGGATCCTATTGAAAGTCTGTAAGGTCCAAAAAAAAAATCTTCTTTTGGAAATGCATATGGTTTGGAGATTTGCCTGCATATTTGTTTTTTGAGTGTGCTTTTGTTTAAAAGAAAGTTAGGGAGAGAAGCAGATTGCAAATGAGGTGAGACAGAGTAGGGACGCGATACAGGTTGTTGGAAGGCAGGAAGGATGCGAGTGAAGATGGCATGAAGAGAGAGATGGAATGAGTTCATTAGTAACGGAGCAAAGATTCTGCAGTTTGAGCGGAAATTCAATAAGGAGGAAATAAGACGGGGAAAATAATACACCGAATGACTGTCTTTGTCCAATTACAGACTGGAACAAACATACACACATTTGCATTTAAATAATTCATCAGTTTGTTCTGATTCTAATGAATTGTCTACTAATGACTTAACAAAATCGTACCTGTATCTAATTCAATCTTGATAACAATAATTTTGTAGAATTAATTGAATATCTCTCACTACAATTGCTTTCAACAATAAACAAAACAAGCAATTCCTTCTTCACCTCTGAATGAACATGTATGTTTGTGTGTCTGTGTTCAGAGTATCAAGTATCAAGGTCAGGGGTCGATAGTATGGATTTGTTTTGGCTGAAGCACCCTGCCACATAAATAGCATGAAGCTGAGAGTGGTCTTTCTCTGAAGAGCTAATGTATATATATATATATATCTGTGCGTGTGTGTATGCATGTGCCCTCTGGGCTGACATTCTTTGCCCCTCGGCCATTACTCAGTAAATGAGAATGTGAGCAAAGCTCTCAAACCTTGAACTCAACCATTAACACGCACATGTGTACATACACACATACTCATCCTGCACTTATCCTGATCAATGATCTTGGGCCATAGAGTGGGCTTAAGAGAGACAGAAGATCAAGAGTGAGAAAAGGGAGAAAATGGTCTCTCGAAAATGACTTTAATGCCTTTGAATGATGATTTTAATCTGTAGCTCTAAGGTTACTAGTAAGACTATTACAACTCACAGAGAAGCCTGTTAATGTGAATACTGATTGATATAGATTGCATTCTACGGCATATGGTTGTAGCATCTAAATCATGTTTATGTGCACATAGATAGACAGACAGATAGATAGATAGATAGATAGATAGATAGATAGATAGATAGATAGATAGATAAATGACTCTAGACATTTATATCAGGGACAGTAACATAGTTGGGGGCTCGTCCGGGATAGATTCACCTGAAAAGGCGTTTTGTAGACATTTTGGCAGAGTCACATATTTCCAATAAGCCTGAGCTGTCTAAAATATATATTAGCAGAACAGTTTTATTTTGTCAGAAATTCTTTATCTTTTTCTTTTTTTTTTTTTAATCATTTTTTTCCATTTAAATTTTTCTGGATTCCATTTTTGTTTTGTATTTAATTTTTTCAAAACTCTGTATTAATGTTTAAATTAAATTGTATTAATCGAAAACAATGTCTAATTAATTGAAATCATAAAAACGTACACAATTTAACAGCAATTTATTCAAACTTTAACAAAAATTACATTTCATTACTGGCCCTATAATATATGTTTTACTTTTTTTCAAAATTCTGTTATATAAAACATTTTTTCATCTCTCATTTATTATTATTTTGTTTATTATTTTTATTCAGAAAGACTGTGTTTTATGTTTTTTATTATTATTATTATTTATTTATTTATTTATTTTTTTTTTTTTTGAGAAATAAATTAGTCAGTTTAAATAAATCAGTTTTCTGGTCAATAATTCTTAAATATAATATTATTATTATTATTATTATTATTATTATTATTATTATATTTAAGAATTATTGACCAGAAAACTGATTTATTTAAACTGACTAATTTATTTCTCAAAAAAATAATATTATTATTATTATAGTTTTATAATAATTTTAGTAGTAGTAGTAGTAGTGCTGTCACTGCATTAAGTAAAATATTTCTGTCACAGTTTTTTCAAGTTAAACCAAACTTTTATTTTGACGGGTCGCTGTGAAGACTTTTACGTTTCTATTGTATTATGATATGACAGTAGTTTTTTTTTTTTTTTTTCACAAGAAACAGTAAATGTTAATGAAGTGACTTATAGATCAGCTCTGTAAATGATGTTCATGTATTCATTTATTTATTATTTATTATTAGATTTATCTAAAATCACACATCTGTGCCATTCTTTCACGCAGAGCCACTCAGAACATGCAGGATTCATATTTAAATAGTATTTTTCCGGCTTATTCTTCCCAGGCAATATATTGTTACTGACCTATTGTATTCATCCAAAAAATCTGCATTACACAGTAAACTCATCGCACAAATCATAGGGCCCTATGTTAGTATGCAGGTCTTTTTTAAGGAAAGCGTATTGTAAGATGTTTTAGTAAAAACTACATATCAACCACTACCAACTCCTCTAAGTGCATCATCTCAGTATTTGTGTGGAGTATTTGTCATTTCACCTTCTTTTGCCTTTGATTGTGTCTATTCCCCTCTAACCTGCAGCGCTTGGAATCCACCACAGTAAAATTACCCAAACATCTTGCCGCTCCATGCCCTCTGGGCAGTTTGTTCTTGCCCAGCACTGACTGCTTTGATGGGTGTTTCAAAGGCCAGTGGGAATGAGCCAGATGTCCACAATGCTGGAATCTCTCAGTGGTCTCCTTGCCGCACCACTTTCCTGTGGTTCTGCTCACCGCACGAACATGTACCACTCTCCGCCTGTCAGCTGTGGTGTGGTCACACTCGGCCTTCTCTCCTCATTAGATTTCATGCCAGCTCACTGCTCTCGTGTTTATAACGTTAGCTAATTTATGTTGACCTGGGGGTTGTTGACTTTCAGACTCCCTATTTTGCCTCCGGGTCATTTGATTACATGCTACTTTCTGTTTCCAGGTCATTAGATTAAGGTATGTCAACACATCAGAGCAGCACTATAATATCTTGCTGGGCTAATACAATCTACACAACTCCATCAGCTACCGCTTAGCGCACTTCTGCTTACTTCTGGAATTCTGCCACATCCCATCATTGTTTCTTGTTTGTTCACGTTCTACGTGTAGGCCATTTAATTGGATTGAGAAAGATTCCCACTTGATATCTCTGACTTCTGACCATGTAGCACTTTCTTGTCAGCCGCTTGGAAGATGATGTATAAAGAAAACAAAATATAATGTAGTGTATTTGGTGCTTAACATCTGCGAAACAAGTTTTAGCTTTTCTATTTTATTTCAATATGTAAATGCATTCTCATAAATAATCATGCAGTCCATTTGTACTTACTTTGCACCACTAAAAGACAAATAAGCAAGTGCTTTTTCAGAACCAAACCCAGGGCCTGGGGAATGACTTTAGCACCAAGCTGGATTTGTGGATAAGACCAGTGGATTTCATTACTGCTTATTTGGATAAGTAAAGAGCAGTGTTATACAGCGTTCCATTCAAAGTCAGATGTGGCATATTCCCAACTTCAAACCTTATTTTCCGCTGGCCGTTGTTCAGATGTTGTTTAATGAAACAAAATGGTTAGCTTTCCAGGAGTGTGACTTCTTGATGCATTTGATTTGCTTAAACGTATAAGTTTATAATAATATCTGTAGTTAGTTGTATATGTAACCTTCAAATTTCTGCAAATTACTCAAGGCTGTGTGTCCAGCAAAGCATTTTTTCATGAGGGAGTTGCGCATATTTAAAAATGCCAGTAGTGTGGTGGGGCGGGGAGCGTCTTCCACACTGAACACTTGGCATTTCAATATTTTTTTTTTTCTGGTTGCAGAGAGTTGAAAATTGGCTAAAAACTTTGGGTAAAGCGCAGCGCTCATCACAGTCACTTTTTACCCTGCCATCCAATCCAAGTGGAGGAGAGACGGTACAAATAACACCAGCTTCACATTGTGCTTGTACAACAACTGAACAACAATGGAGAAGAAATAAATATTTCTGGTTTCTGAATATGCATGTCTATACAAAATTACATCACTAGCCTACAATAATATTAAAGGATTAGTTCACTTTCAGAATAAAAATTTACTGATAATTTACTCACCCCCATGTCATCCAAGATGTTCATGTTTTTCTTTCTTCAGTTGGAAAGAAATTAAGGCTTTTGTGGAAAACATTCTAGGATTTTTCTCAATAACCCAATGGGTTGTTTTAGTTTGGGTTGTTTTGCAGTTTTAGTGAGGAATAAGGGTCTTATCCAGCGAAATGATTATTTTCTAAAAAAAATAAAAAATAAAAAAATGTCATTTCTAATAGGGCTGTCATGATCAGTTCAAGTACTCGATTAAAAAAATCCTCGATTTCACTTCGCCCATGTCCAGTAACCAGCAAAATACCGGAAGCGACACATTCCATGGACGAGAATCCATGAAATGCATTATTAGACCATCTTCCAGGGCTGTATGATATATTAAACCCATTTAAATCATACTAAAGCAGAACTCAAAAAATGGACTGGACAAAATAATTGGCACTTTGTCAAAACTGTAAGAAATAATTGCTTTTCAAGCATGTGATGCTCCTGTAATTTGTATTTCGACACACCTGTGGTAAGTAACAGGTGTGGGCAGTATAGTAATCACACTATAGTAATCATCAGCTCACTCAACCTTTGTGTTGTGTGTCACACTGAGCATGGAAAAAAGAAAGAAGTGTAAAGAGTTGTCTGTGGATTTGAAAGAAAAAATTGTGGAAAAACATGGACAATCTCAAAGCTACAAGTCCATCTCCAGAGATCTTAATGTTCTTGTGTGCACTGTGTCCAATATCATCAAGAGGTTGGACGGAAGAGCGAAATTAATGAAAAATTACAATGAAGAATTGTTCGAATGGTAGATAAAGAACCCAGATTAACTTCCAAACAAATTCAAGCTGATCTGCAGACACGTGGAACAACAGTGGCAGCTTGCACTATGCGTCGCCATCTGAATGAAAAGGGACGCTATGGTAGGACACCCAGGAGGACACCACTGCTGACACGAAGGCATAAAAAAGCAAGACTGGAGTTTGCCAAAACTTATGTGGCAAAATCACAATCCTTCTGGGAGAATGTACTGTGGACAGATGAGACAAAAGAGCTTTTTGGTAAAGGACGTCATGGCACTGTTTACAGAAAAAGAATTGAGGCTTTTAAAGAAAAGGACACAGTCCCTGCATGGTGGTGGTTCAAAGATGTTTTGAGGTTGCTTTGCTGCTTCTGGCACTGGATGCCTTGTCTGTGTGAACAATATCATGAAATCTGATGGTTACCAAGAAATTTTGGGGCACAACATAGTGGCCAGTGTCAGAAAGCTGCATCTCCACCAGAGGTAATGGGTCTTCCAGCAGGACAATGACCTGAAACGCACATCAAAAAGCACTGGTTAAAAAAGCATGGTTACAGACAAAGTGCTGGAGAGTTCTGAAATGGTTAGCAATGAGTCCAGATCTGAATCTCATAGAACGCAAAACTGCAGTTGGGAGAAGGCATCGGAGCAGTTCGCAAAAGAATAGTGGTCCAAAATTCCAATAGAGAGGTGTAAGAAACATATCCATGGTGACAGGAAGTGATTGATTTCAGTTTTTTTTTTTGTTTGTTTGTTTATTAATGGGTTGCTACCAAATATTAAGTTAAGGGTGCCAATAATTTTGTCCAGTGCATTTTTTTGGTTCTGTGTGGAATTGTATCAGATTTGACTTTTCTCTTCAGTTTTTTTGTGTTGTTCCAATGCAAACAAACAAAAAAATAAACATGTGAGTACCAAAACATTTGCAACTGCAACAATTTTCTTAGAGAAAGGATGCATTTTCTGACAGAACTGCAAGGGTCCGGATATTTTTGGCCATGACTGCATATGTATTTTAAGTCATTTTAAAGGCTATTGTTTTTATTACCACATATTATCATACGATTATTAGCTTAATCGTCAGAATAATTGTCCGAAATGATTGTTAGTGACAACCTTACTTTTTAACCACAAATGTGACCCCCTGGACGACAAAACCAGTCTTATGTTGCACAGGTATATTTGTAGCAATAGCCAAAAATACATTGTATGGGTCAAAATTATCAATTTTACTTTTATGCCAAAAATCATTAGGATATTAAGTAAAGATCATGTTCCATCAAGATATTTTGCAAATTTCCTACTGTAAATATATCAAAACTTTGCTAAGAACTTCATTTAGACAACTTTAAAGGCAATTTTCTCAACATTTGAGAAAATGTTGGTGCCCTTTTGGTGCCCTCAGATTCCAGATTCCAGATATTCAAGTTGTTGTATCTCGGCCAAATATTGCCCTATCCTAACAAACCATACATCCATAAAAAGCTTATTTACTCAGCTTTCAGGTGATGTATAAATCTCAATTTTGAAAAATTGACACTTAAGACTGGTTTTGTGGTCCAGGGTCACAAATGCTCATCTTGCACCAGCCAAACCTCACGCATTACGTAATCATATTTGAAAGGTCATGCATGACGTAGGCAGAAGTACAGACCCAGTGTTTACAAAGTGAACATGCAAAGAAAGTCAAATGCTCTTTACAAAAAAGGTAAAACAACATCGGATGATTTTGAAATTGGAATAGAAAATGAGAGTCTTTGCCCTACCCTACTTTTTTGAACCGAAATACACAGATAAAGAGCTAACCGTACATAAAGTTCCCAATGTGATAACATATTGCTTTTGTAGTTGTAGACACGCATCGCAGAGCTTGTGCAAGATTAATTTGTGTTTAAAACATATATAAATTTTCATTTTTTTTTTTAGAAAATGACAGCTCATTTCGCTAGCTAAGCTGCATTGAAACTGCAATTTGGGGATTTTACCCATTAGGTCCCATTAAAGTCCATTATGGAGAACAATCCTGGAATGTTTTCCTCAAAAACCTTAATTTCTTTTTGACTGAAGACAGAAAGACATGAACATCTTGGATGACATGGGGGTGAGTAAATTATCAGTAATTTTTTTATTCTGGGAGTGAACTAATCCTTTAATGTAGAAAATGATGCTTGGAGGAACATTTTGTTCACCATGGTTCTAAGTAAATGATGCACCTCCAAAGCGCTTTTAAGCACCCACAGCTGGGTGTTTTCAAAAGAACACCTGGCTATTTCACGCTTTCGTGGACACATGACCTAACTGTGGATTTCTGGTGAAGTCAGAAGTCTCGGTTTTGGAACATGGTAGCTGGTACACACTGGTTCTTTCTGTAAACAAATAAATAAATACACATACCTTTGCTTTTTTTGTGGTTACATTGCCCAATCTCTGAATCGGTGGAGTCTGTTGTTGTTGATTGTATGCCAGTAAACAGACTGGCATCCGCAAAGTCCAAAACAAAGCAATCAGTAGGGCAAAATAACAGTTTACCTTTTAAAACTTTATCCAGCTCGTCAAGATAATGGACAGGTTACCCTTTCCATTGTCCTTCGCTCTCCTGTAAGCAAGCTTTAAATATTTTGTCCACACCAAGTTCACGAGGATTGCTTCTTTTTGCTTTATTTGTTTTAAAATAAACTTTCAACTTTAGCCAACAAAGTTTAAATCCCGTCTGACCAGTGTGCTTCCCAGCAACCCGTCCCACAGTGATTACATTTTAGGTCAACAGGCGGCCTTTAGAGACAGTTTGAACGCATTTGGCCACTTGAATGTCTATGCTGCAAAAGCAAACCGGTTAAATGCTTTTTTAACTACTTCTGGAAATGGCCCAAAGTGGACAAGCTTTTTTTGTACTTAAGATTGAGATCTGCGCTGAAGGCTTATGGCAACCATGGTCGATTAAAATATCTCCTCATCCCTTGATGAACTGGATAGATTCTAGTATGGCTTCTAGAGGTATTATGGGAATAATTTATAAATCACTCATGGTATGACAGTATTCAAACATTCCAACTGAGGGTTTCTAGGAAAGAGAACTTAACACTGTGATTTATTGGGACACTGTCTGGGGAAATTGTTTTGCTACCTCAAAAAACCCAGCACACCAAATGATTCACTATAAATTAATCTATAAGGCATATGCCATTCCCTGTTTATTATACAAAATGAAAAGAAAGCCTCTTTGTCATCTGTGTAGCAGCTCAAGTCAAGGTACTTATATGCATGTGTTCTGGGACTGTTCTCGAATTACAATGTTCTGGTTTTTGGTAGTGGACTTATTGTCTGATCTTCTGAGGACTCAGATGCTTTGGACTGCTTTTTCTTTTGCTGGATGATTTGTCGCTGTCACTGTCTGTCAGTCAAAAATGTATTCAGTCTCCTGCTCTTACTGCTGCCAAAAAAGCTTGTCCTGAAACTGTGGTTGAATCCATCTACCCCCAGTTATGTTTACTTGGATGTCCTACTTGCTGGACATTGCCCTTTTAGAGTGTACCACAGCCAAAATAAATGGCGCCACCAGAAAGACAATACACTTTTGGTGGACCTTATTGAGACTTTATAATGCACTTATCTATCAAAAAATCCAAAGTGTGGAATTTTGGGACATGTCATGCATGTCATGCTTCCTGCACGTAACAAAAGAATAAGGGCCATCAACAGTGTTGCCAAGTCTGCGGTTTTCCCACGTAAATTGGGCTACTTAAACACTGTTTCTGCAGGTTGTTTTTCACGTCTGCGGATTGAAGCAGCCTCAATAATGTTATATTTATCCCCTGGAATGCTAATTTTCAGCCTGGTCTCATTGCTTATCCGTAGATATTAAAAAGTAACATTTACAAGCATTTTTATTGGTGCTAAAACTTACAATTTAGATGTATTTCAGCGTTTAAAACATACAAATCGCTACATATTTTAACTAAAAAATCATTACGATATTTGTATTAATGCATTTTTATAATTCTATCAATAAGTGCTTTAGATTTTTAGACCCCTTAACCTACCAACAAACCTAAACCTACCCATTTTAAAGCAAATATGCATTTTTATCATTTTATCAATAAGTGATTTAGTTTTTTAGTCCCCTTAACCTACCCTCAAACCTAAACATTTCCATTTTATATCGAATATAAAAATAACATAATTGACCGCAACATGCAGGGAATTAACCATTTTAGTAACAATATAGCATTAAAAAGATATTTTCTCACTCCTACTTCTAAACCTATAACCATAACTATCTCTGTACAGTATAAGAAAAACATGACAGACAGATAAGTGTAATCACAATCATTAATTTATTGCAAAAATGTCAAAAGCAGTAATCAAAATGACAATGCGTTGCAGCCGCAGTCCTCTCTGAAAGTCTCATCAAAATTACCGGCCTGAGTCCGACTGGAGCCCGTTTCTTTTCTCCCTCTCTTCCAGGGTTTTCAAAACAAAACCCACCCAATTGCTACTCAGAACTAGCCCAAAAGTAGTCCAATTGCTTTCCATGGGGTAAAATACACATTTTGCGGTGGGGTTCCTCTGGTAAAATTAGCATTCCAGGGACTAAATATTACATTATTGGGGTCGCTTCAACCCGCGGACATGAAAAACAACCCGCAGCAACAGTATGAAAGTAGCCCAATTACCGTGGACTTGGTGGGGACACTAAACACCACAACAGCACCACAGCCCTAAGGTATGCCCCCCGTAATGCGATTTTTACTGGGGGACCCCCACTGAAATGCAATTGGGCTAGTTTTGAGATGAAATTGGGCAAGTTCTGTTGTGAAAACCTGGCAACCCTGGCCATCAAGCTCCGATACTAAATGAAAAAATATCCTTCTAAAATTCAAGAGTACATAGTGCATAGATTATTTTGGATGCACCTTCTGTCATTCTGAGATGGATAGAGCTCATTTACCAGGTTTCGGTATTCGCATATTCAGGAGAAACATGAAACCGGAAAAGAATGTAACTCATTATTCACTGTCGACAGACATAAAGAAACATATAGCACCAGTATTTGGTAAATAAACTAACTCATATTTGGTTTTTAAATTTAAAGTCTATTAATACACACTTTTACTCTTGTCTATTCAGGATTTTTCCATGATGCAGTGGTGTAAAAACAGCTTTTGTGTGGCACTGCACCAGTCAGTCTTATTGACAGAAACAGCCTTGGCATCTCTTTGAGTCAGACTCATTTAAATTGTAAAAAGAACAACTAATGCAATGATAAAATATGTGCATTTTCTCTGACCGTTTTTCTCAAGGCCATCTAGCAAACTATTATAACACAGAAGCAAAATAGGAATAGTCAAGATAAGTTATAAATAAATACTCAAAATGCAGTTCATTTAGCATGAATGTAGCTGTCAACAACATTATGAGCTGACAGTTAAGAATATTACATAACTGAGTAACCAACTTTACCTTTTCTTACATAATCCATACTTTATATTAGGATATTTTCTTTAGTCTTGAGTGAAGTCATTTGCAATGCATGATGTTACAGCCAGCTAGTTTTCCTCAGAACTCTGTATAAATGAGCAGAAGAAAGAGTCATGCCCTCGGAGCAGTCAAGAACAGTCACCTCACATTACGCCACAAATTACACTGATTGTGTGTGAAATCTGTCACCTGTAATGAAGCCAGGTAAAAATATGATAAAATACACTGGCTTTTTGCGCAAAGAGAGACTATTTTGCCACGATAGATGGCTGATAAAAATACAAACCGACCGGTTTGTTAAATGAGGTACCATTTTTCTTGTATAATAGTGAATAGTGGCTGGGTGAAGGAATTTTTTTTTATTTTTACAAGATTTAGTTTCGAAAGCATCACAAGTTTGTTGTATAACTTTAAAAGTTTTGAAAAGCCAAAAGAGCAGAATTTTATTTGAACTGAGTGTCCAAGAAATATAGTTCATTAATCAATATCAACCTGTTTTCAATCTTTCTTTTTTTTTTTCATTTTTGACAAATTATGCTCATGTAGAAAGCTGTCAGTGTGCAAAGGTGTCTCTTCTCAGTAACTTTTAATTCAACTACTTTCCAAAACTTAATAGAAACATGTATGCTTTCCTCCTCGTAGCCATAAAACTGTCAAAAGTACTTTCCAAATCAAGAACAACCACCATGTGGCGTGAAATATTGTTCCTCGGAGCCTTGCCTAATGCGCTTGTGCAATTTCAAACTTCGAGAAACTTTTGTGATCAAATTTTACTTCCAAATCATAATCCCACGCTGAAGAACCACGTTAGGGTTGTTTTGAGTCTCGGAGCATCGCAGTGTGACCGCCGCAACTATATCACGTATACAGCTTTCATGTTGTAGCATGAAAATCTCTTGGCTCTGGCAGATGCATATGCAAAAGCAGTGCCACATCCTCCTACCCAACCCCATAAGAGCAGGGCATAAAGGCATTATTTCAGATGGGGGAGGATATTTTCTCCAAATAAAAGCAATTTTTGTTTGAAGAAGCCAGCCCAGGAGATATAAAGAGGTAAAGCTTCCTGGCTTCTCCAATATAATATCTAGGGATTGCAAGGGTATTATTTTTCTGTTTAAAGCTAGAATGGGAGTGAAGTGTATCCCGGTCTGTTTTATATGTATGATTCTTCACAGTCACCTGTACTTAAGATACATATGTGAGAGAATACTGCCCCAGTGCACACCGGGACCTTCAGTCATCATCTCATCCCTGACTCGTTTATCTCTTCTTTTTCCTTCTCTGTCTCTCTCTGTCTTCTACCTCACGGTTTTTCTAATTCTTTTTCATATTATTTGGTTCACTGGGCCTTTAGATGAATACATCTATGTGGAAGTAACTTGCAGACATGCCAGTGGTTTTCACACACACTCACAATATAATATCTTTTGAAAAGACTATGCCAAGTTCAGTGCATGATTCATGATTTAGTTCATCCTTTTGTGCTCATGGTACGGCAGGGTTTTCACCCACTTGACATCTGCCTTGTGTGTTTTTCACAAATGTTTCATTTTCAGTATAATGGTGCCACCTACCTCCTAATAAGAAAACTGAAAGGCACTTTTCTATGAATAGGGTACAAAATAGTTTAAATCTGAGAAATTGACCCTCAAAAAATGTGATTGTCAACTCCATATGATTTAAGCTGTTTTATTTTCTCAAATATCAATCAAAAATGAACTTAAACATTAATAGAGTGAATTAAAAAAATACTACAACATCTTATATTAAGCTTTAATTAAGTCACTAAGCAGGGGATTGATAGTTTTGAACTTTGTAGTTACTGATAAACTGTAAAACTGGTGGAAATGTAATGAGATTTTTTGTAATGGGGAACAGTCATGTGGTAACAGGGTTGAATGCACAGGTATGGGACATATGTAAATATCAATAAAGTTACTGAAATAATTGTTTACTACAATTAATTAAATTTCAATTAAGCAGAATGCACTAATGTTTAAAAGTAAGTATATGAATTGATGCTTTATTACTTCATACTGTATTACTTGATCAAATAAATGCAGAATTGGTGAGCATAAGAGACTTCTTAAAAAAAAATATATATAATAATAATAAAATAAAATCTCCTGACCTGAATCTTTTGAACTGTAGCTTATATCAAAATTATTACTTATTGTAGTATGATTTCAATTGTTGGGTGCTGTCAAAAGGTTAAGACCTCTGAAGTGGGATAGGTTTTGTTTTTATTTATGGGAGATTCAAAAATGTTTGTAAAATGTATTTTAATTTATATAATATATTAGTGTTTCTAACATGTATTTAAAAGCCATAGCATTTGTGCCTCAAATGCTTTAAACATAGGAAATAAATGTACTATATTCATGGAAAGGGGTGATATACACTCCTGAAAGCCTCGAAAGGCTTTTTTTACTGTAATGAACGTACTGAAATACAGTTCTGTCAAGACAACTCTCGGAGGGATTGGCATGGTAATGTACATGAGAATGTTAATGTATTTGGTCTTGGCGAAATAGATCTGCTACGCTGCTGCTGCTGCGACAGAGCAAGTACCAAGAATTGCTAATGCCAGTACATCCACAACATACTGCTGTAAGCATGTAAGAAATACTGTTGCTGCACATATATATAATTAACCCCCATAGCATATATGAATCACCTAGTAGCAGATCTATACAGGTGGAGCTGGGGAAGGTGGAGGGTTTCTAAAGCAAGCTGCAAACTGCTATATCTAGCACTAGTCATATATTTGAATGTTAAGCAGTGAGCTCATTGGCTACTGATACAGGAGAGAACTGTGCTATGTGATTATGATGTCGAGTTTTCAGATTGAGTTAGACCCATTGGACTGCATTTCATTACAGAACTCTGTATTTGAAGTAAAAAGTTTACATACACCTTGCAGAATCTGCAAAATGTTATGTATTTTACCAAAATGATAGGGATCATACAAAATGCATGTTATTTTTTATTGAGACTAACCTGCATAAGATATTTCACATAAAAGATGTTTACATATAGTCCACAAGAGAAAATAATAGTTGAATTTATAAAAATTACCCCGTTCAAAACTTTACATACACATCACTCACAAAGTTTTTTTTGTTAAGTGATAGTTATTCACAAGTCCTATGTTTGTCCTGGACAGTTAAACTGCCTGTGGTTCTTCAGAAAAATCTTTAACCCTTTCCAACAATATTTGGTACGATATGATATTTGGAAGCAACAGAATATACTTACATGTTTTCCAGAAGACAAAATAAGTTCAATTTATGCTAATGCTGACAAATAATAAATAATTTACATTCTGCAGATTCTGCAAAGTGTATGTAAACTTTTAACTTCAACTGTGCATATGAATGAGTTATATTTCATTAATTATACTTGGTAGTTGTACAACTTTTGCATTTGACAACTGACTGCACAGTGCTGATAACTCATAGCAAAAACTGTCTGAAAGGCTAAAACAGATTACAGTTTTAAATGGTAAAGGAACTTGCTTATATGATAAACACCATAATTTAGTGTTCTCTTTGTGTTATAATTGTATCACTCTGAAGAATGAGCAGTCCAAAAACAATTTACCCAACCACAGCAGAAACTCCAAATACAGTACTTTCTTTACTTTTTTATTAAATACATTGCTAATGTTATTGCAAGGGGGTTGTTTAGTATTCTAGTTTGTCATCTAAGTGAGGATGTCAGCACATCTCTTGACTGATGATATTAAACCCAGAGTTTTAAGATACACTACCATGTTTGGGGTCAGTAAGATGTTTAAGAATGTTTTTGAAGGAAGTCTCTACAATTATTTAATCAAAAATTACCGGGGAAAAAATGTTATTTTAATCAAATTTCAACAATGTAGCAGTCATACAGCAGCTCAGACAGCCAGCCTTCTCCATGTGAGTCATTTGTGAGTCATATTTCCCCTTCTCTTTCTTACGTTTTCTGGAACTTTAGTAGTTTGTATCCCGGACGTGTGTGGCAAGCTGTGATCCTGTCTTCCTGCACTCTTGGACTTGACTACAGTATACTGTTCCAGAGATGAGTTGAAGACTACCATTGAGGAGATAGAGAGGAAGAGATTGAGAGTAGCAGGCTATTTTCACAGCACCATCTGTCTCTTGTCAGAAACCCTTCGATCGTCTACCGTGCTCACATACAACCTTCACTACAGTCAGAGAAAGAGAGAGAGAGAGAGAGACTCTGCTGCCATGCAAGATAAATGTCTTTTTCGTGAGCTTCGGTGACCCACTTGAAAGTAATCACTTCCCCCACCATCTCTGCCGGTTTCTTGTTTGGGGTGAAACATTTAATCATCACAATTGTAGTAAACAGAAGTGTTGCTGGTCAGCACTCTAATACAGTCAGCCAGTACTGAACTGTACAGGGAAAGACACAAAAGCATTTCCTGTGCTACATGTAAACATTTTTCTTTCCCTTTACACAAAGTAAGCAGGATGGCAATAAAAGTTTAGAAAACACCAGGAAAGTACTGATATTACACAATGAAAGAGACAGATGTGAACCTGTAGCTCAGAGAGGAAAAGCCAAGCTGTCACTGTGACCCTAGAGCACTTTGTTTTTTAGATTTGGTATTAATAGTTATTATTATTTAATATTTATTTTTAACAGTCAATGACTCGTAGCTATATAAAATTACAGTTGAACCACTGATGTCACATGGACTATTTTAACAATGTCCTAACTATCTTTCTGGGCCTTGAACGTGTTAGTTGTGTTGCTGTCTATGCAGGTCTCAGATTTCATCAGAAATATCTTAATTTGTGTTCTGAAGATGAACAAAGGTCTTACAGGTTTGGAACGACAAGAGGGTAAGTCATTAATGATGGAATTTTTATTTTGGGGTGAACTATGCCTTTAAATTTGTCTTACTGTGCAAATGTAGAACCTCATTAAAGCTCACTGAGATGATACAGACGGGACAGACATGTTTTCACACAGTTCTTCTGGCAGGATCATTTTGTTTATGAAAATATTTCACTGGCATCCAGGTCACACTCACTCATGATTATATGTTTGAAAACTCAACTGCCCTCATGTTTTGCTACAGGACAGCAATTCTGAGTAAATTTTCTGTCATCTTTGCAGGACTGTAATATGAAGAGTGTACAAAGTAACATCTTTAGTAACAGTGTGAAATTGAATAGCACAAACAGGCACAATACTGGTATAAACATAGATATCTGTTGGTACAATATGTGTCACATGATTAAACATTATTATCATTATTTTCAAAAGCCCCCATTTTCACAGTCCACACTAGTACGTGAAAATGGCTTTTCAAAAATTATCCACAGTTTTCCTTGACAAAAATGCCACCTCATATCCACAAGTTTCCTACGCCCCATGAGGCCTTGCGTCAAACGTGGGAGCGTCTTCCGGTTCAAAGTAACTTTTGCGTTTTCTTTTGTGAGGTGACCATAGGCATGCATTATATGACTGACAGACAAGAACGGTTGGACCTAAAAATACCAAAATTGAAACTACTGCGGAAACAAAGACACCCACATCTTGGATGCCCTTGGGGTAAGCTAAAACATATCAAAATTTAATTTCAAAGTGAACTATCCCTTTAAGTGTCGAAAACATGGTAGTCTTAACAACACAAGCCTCGAATCAAGGCTTCATTTGGCACACCCCTTAACACATCCTCCGATGCCTCAGTTCAAATGTCACATCACTAGTTGACAGTCATTCAAGATTTAGCTATACAAACTTGCTAACGATGTGCAAACACAACTTTGAACAGCACATGTTGTCCCTGAGCACCGCAATGACATCTCTCATAAAGGTTTGCAAATTTACAAAGTAAACAATGATCCAAAAAACACCTAGCCTCTTCG